>CM042172.1:32519230-32541730 GCA_023376005.1 Doryteuthis pealeii | reverse complement strand
CACACACACACACACACACACATATATATAATATATATAATATATATATATATATATATATGTATGTATGTATTAAGTAAGTAACGGTTGTAGTCGTAAGTGATAAAATCGTGACAAATTTCAAATCTGGAAGACACTGTGTTTGACACAATGCCATTGGATGGTCGTGAATCCATCTGTTCTCCCAAGCTATAGGTAAATAGTTGAGCAGACTAGGTTCTTTGTCCTTGGTAAGGCAACCAGCCCAAGAGAAGGAAAAATTGTAGGAGGATGGAATTATAAAGATCGTAGAATAAAAAAAAGAGAGTTTGCAAGAGTTTTAAAAAATCAAGAGAGAGCATATCATATCACACACACACACACACACACACACACACACACACACATATATATATTATATATATATATATATATATATATATATATATATATATATAGAGAGAGAGAGAGAGAGAGAAAAACTCAAGAAAGAGTCCAAGAGAGAGCTCAAGAGAGACCAAGAGAGAGGGAGGGATCTCAAAAGTGAGACAGATAGATAGAGAGAGATAAAGATAGAGAGAGATAAAAGAGAGAGGAAAGGAAAGGAGAGGAGAGAGAGAGAGAGAGAGAGGAGAGAGAGAGAGAGAGAGAGAGAGAGAGGGGGTAGAGAGCTCAAAAGAGAGACAAAGAGAGTGAAAGAGCAAGTGAGAGAGGTTGATCTCAAGTGAGAGAGAGAGAAAGAGAGAAAAGAGAGAGAGAAGAAGGATAGATGATAGATAGATAGATAGATAGATAGAGAGAGAGAGAGAGAGAGAGAGAGAGAGAGAGAGAGAGAGAGAGAGAGAGGTGATGACTAAACGAGTAATTTAAGAAGTGAACCATCAAATTATTAAATCACATAACAATGATTTTGAAAAGCCAGACTGTCCTATTTGTTAACGATCAGCCCCTCCAACCCCCCAAACATCAAGCAAGAGGGGGGCCCGGATGGGTGGCGTAGACGATCGACATGCGGCGTGCGCGTGCCTCTAGCGAACAAGAGTCGATGGCTGTAAGGTTCAAAGGTCAAGCTTCGTTTGTCATCAACTGATTCCCTTTCCATCTGTTCCTTTTCATAAAATGGCTGATTGATTTGCACTGATGATCGAAAAAAAAGTGAAAAAACAACAACAAATAAAAAACAAGAAAGAAGACACATTAGAAAGAAGTGTGGGCGAGGTTTAGAATACGCTGACTCTATCCCCTACAGAGTGAGAATCTCTCTCTCTCTCTCTCTCCTCTATCTCTCCCTATCTCTCTCTCTCTCTCTATATATATATATGTATATATATATGTATATATATGTATATATGTATGTATATATATATGTGTATGTATATATATATGTATGTATATATATATATATATATATATATATATATGTATATATTATATATATGTATATATATATATGTATGTATGTATATATATGTGTGTGTATATATATATGTGTGTGTGTGTGTGTGTGTGTGTGAAGTAAACAAACACAATGTGTTTGATATGGCCTTAGCCGACAATTTTTGGGAGAATATGTGCTTAATTGAAGTCAAGACTTTTTGTCGATTTGTTTAGCCTTACATTTGGACAGGTATGCCCGCCTTATTCATTATTAACTAATTAATTTTCAAAATTGGGTATGACTTCAATTAAGTACATATTCTCCCAGTATATATATATATATATATATATATATATATATATATACTGGGAGAATATGTACTTAATTGAAGTCATACCCAATTTTGAAAATTAATTAGTTAATAATGAATAAGGCAGGCATACCTTCGAAAATTCTGCAGTTAAAAATGAGTTAGAAATTGAATACCTAACAAGAATTAATTAAAATAAGTGTTCGGCATAAAATAACCCTTCAGTTGTTGACATGCCGTAAAATCCAGTCAACCAAACAAGCAGCTAGTGTATGTGGACTAACACATGGTTCCCTCTGACTTATATTGGTAGTACCTATTAGGGACCCATCTACGATTTATATTGATAAAAAATTAGTTAAAATGTGTTTAAAAATAATTTAAAAATTTAATACCTAAGAATGAATAAAAATGTTTTCTGCATAAAATAACCCAATAATGGTTGAGATGCCATAAAATCCATCCATCCATCTTAATTTAAAAAAATGAATATCTTACCTAAAGGAATAAAGCAAAAACGTATTCGGCATAAAATAACCCAACAAAGTGTGACATGCCGTAAAATCGAACCAACCAATCAACCAGCCAACTAACCAAACAACCAACAAATCAACTGTGTTGGTAGGTTAGAGTAACCTCCCTTTATTGGTAGGTGACTTATAGTGACCGTTTGTGATATTATGCAAATGTAAGTGGCGGGCCGTAGGTTGGTCTCTAATTAATGACAGGTGGGCGCCGCCATTTGCATTCTGGACTTTGCACGTCGTACGAGACTCATATTACTCTTCCTACACCAACCAAATACTCCCTGTTCCTTACTAATTAAAAAAAAATGAATACCTTAAATGAAGGAATAAAGCAAAATCGTCTTCGGCATTAAATAACCCCACAAGGGTTGACATGCCGTAAATTCGAATCAGCAACCAACCAACCAACCAACAAATCAACTAACCAACCTGGACACTCCTTTGAATAAATTAAGGAGTAAACATGTTTTCTTCAAGATTCTTATTGGTATCTGAAGTATTTTTTTCTACCAATCCAAACACAGCAAAAATGCTCATGTTTATTTATGGGCGTGCATTTATGCAACGTTCATGCAATGAAGGGTTGGTGAAGTGTCGATAACAAACACTAAGGAGCAAGAATTTCAGGGCGCGGGAAGTTGGAAGATAGTCGGAATGTCGCTTGAAAAGGATCTGCCGGCGCTTGGCGAAACGTTGTTTTGTCCGTCTCTGTCGATCCCCCCCTCCGCCACAACTTGGTCACATCCCATCTGTTCTATCAAGGGAGTTAACCCGAGGTTGACACTAGATTCTATTTGATAGACAACAATAACGGAGAAGTCGGGGTTGCGGAACAGCAGGAAAAACAATACGTGGGTAATGAGTAAAAATTTCAAAAGGTTACATAGAAAAGCGTTATAAGAATTAGCAAGGAGTTAACTCGTAGCTAATACCCGTTTCTTATAATACATTAGGTTATCTAAAAGAGAGTAACCTAACACAGAATATTCGGTAGGAAAAAAGACAAGTCAATTAATATTACTAGCGAGAATATGCGCCGTCCGGGCGCAAGTATTTAAGTCGTAAAATAAAGTGAAATATATTAAATTAGAAAGACTAACGACGTTACAATTTTTGTGGACATTTATAGGCTTCAAGTGTGGAAATCCCTTGCGTTAAGCAACCGCGATCTTTAGTGGGGAACCGTTGGTTGTTCGTTGGTGTCCCTTAGTGTTGGGTATGATCCTTTGGTTGTTCGTTGGTGTCCCTTAGTGTTGATTGCAGATCCGTTCGTCAATGTTGAATAACGTGCAAATGAACGGTTTTCTATATTGGCGATTAAATAGTTAACCAGCCACGTATTCGAGCTGTTAATTGGCTGAGTTTAATCCGCGTGACCACACCGAGTCTATAAGTTTAAGTGGTGGATTCTAGCACACCTTATATGTAAGAAATAATCCAACAAACGAAATTAAATAAGAACGCCTAAAAAAGATTACACTTATTCTAATGATATTTTAATTAGTTTCTATACAAAATCATTTATATGATTGAGTTTAATACATTGGAGAATATTAGAGATAAATAAGTAAAGTAAAGTCGTCGGGTCGGCCTAATTTCGGTATCAGCCATGCAGCGAGGGAGTCTATCCCTTTTCACTAGCGCTAGACCAAGGAGATTATCTTAGTGTCTGAGGTGGAGCGACACAACCTACCATCAGCTCCTTACTTTACCGCACAGATCCCTGTGCTACTCACACGCTGAGTTGGCGAGGGTGGGTATCGAATTAGGAACCTTGTGGTTTCTATCCGAACGCTCTACCGACTGAGCTAACCCGGCCCTATAGAGATAAATAACACTAAGTAATTATATATCAAAACCGGTTTTGTTAAAACCAGTATGCAAATTAACCACACCGTATATTATGTAGGCATTTATTTCTTAGTGATATATTAGACGCATTGCAAATCTAATCAGATGGGCTGTTTTGAGGCAAATCTACTCAGATTTTCATAGAGACATCGTTAAAAATAATATTTATTCTATTCTATGTATTATAATTACTATCATGAAGTAAATACTCATTGACAAACTTATGCAATTCCTGAGGGTATTTTCACGTAAGCAGTGACATAGATTCGATTACAGACACCGAATCTCAATTATAATAAGATTATCATGGTGTTACCTCGTAGCTAACACCTTTTATTATATCAGATTACTATTTTATATACATACGTGCTAGAAAGCGGTAGCTGAGAATATTATTTTCCTAGATATGACGCTCAACTGCCTCTAGTGGTAAGGTTCAAATTCTGGAGTTCAGGAGATTGTGGTATACCCCTTTGTCATTACTCTTAGTTTGACTCTAAATCGGAGTGGTAGTATCTGTTAGGGTCCCATCTATGGGTTAAATAGATTAGAAATGAGTTTTAAAATATCTCTCTATATAAAGGGTAGTTGTGTGTATGTGTATGCCCGGATTAAAGTACGAAAATAAGACAATTAACGACAGAGTATATATATATATATATATATATATATAATATATATATATATATGAAGGAGTGAAAAAGAGAGGAAACAAACTGCCACAGAAAAGAGAGCCAGAAGGACGAAGAGACAACAACAACTCCAGCAACCGTTTGTTTGCAATCACTTCACCAGATATTGCCATTCAAAAATTGGCCTGTTCAGCCACTCGCGCAGATGCAGTTAAAAAAAATGTGGACACTAAACCATCGTCTTTAGCAGATGGAAGGATGCCACAAATATATATATATATATATAATATATATATATATATAATATATATATATATATATATTACCAGATCTTGTTTTTGAGCAAAAATAATGAAGGTTTAATTTATATTCGTGAAAATAAGTAAAAAATAAAATTTAAATGATCACAGCATGGAATTCTTTTGCATTTAATATTGTAAATAATAGACGTTAATTTTTATTTGCTGAGTGGCTGGATCAACGCAAGGTTCTTTTTTTTACATAGGGATTTTAATAGGGCATCCTGTAGGATTTCCAACTCACGATTCAGTCATAACGGGCCTCCAAGACTAACTAAAAAAAAACACCTTCTACCCAGGCGTTGCCGGATAGCAACTTCTAGTGTATTTATAAAAGTGAGATTAAAAATTGAATGCCCAACAAAATGAATAAAACCAAAATATTAGGCATAAAGACTTGATATGCCGTAAATCCAACCGGCCAATCAACCAACAAACTACTCAAAAATGTGAGTGTTGTAGCCTAATTATTATGGTCTACGGAGAATTTGGAGTTTGAAAAGAAAACGGTAATCGGATTTCTGGAGAAAGAAAAGAAGAAGAAATAAAAACAAAAAGAGGTTAAAGTTTGGAATTGCAACGTGTGCCAACCATTCACCGACCAATAACCCTTGAACTAGATTTAAAAATAAAAACGGAAGTCCCAGGTTTTCTATGGACTACTACTACAACTCGACCTTGGCTCCTACGCAACAATATGAATATACAATAAGTACGATTTTTTTAATCAAACCGGTTGACATGCCATTAAAATCAATCGATCAGAAAAGAAAAGAAACCGAACGAGAAAGAAAGAAAGAAAGAAAGAAAAAGAAGAAGAAAAGAAGAAGAAGAAGAAGAAGAAGAAGAAATTTATTTGGTAAAACACAAAAGAAAAGAAATCGAACAAGTAAAAAAGAAATAAAAAGAAGAAGAGAAGAGAAGAAGAAGAAGAAGAAGAAGAAGAAAGAAGAAGAAGAAAGAAAGAAAGAGGCACAAAAACACAAAGAAGAAGAAGAAGAAGAAGAAGAAGAAGAAGAAGAAACAAGAAAGAAAGAAGAGAGGCACAAACACAAGAAGAAGAAGAGAGAGAAGAAGAAGAAGAAGAAGAAGAAGAAAAAACAAGAAAGAGAGAGCACAAAAACACAAGAAGAAGAAAGAAGAAGAAGAAGAAGAAGAAGAAGAAAAGAAGAAGAAGAAGAAAGAAAGAACAAGAAAGAAAGAAGAGAGGCACGAAAAACACAAAAGAGAAGAAGAAGAGAAGAAGAAAGAAGAAGAAGAATAGCATTAAAAAGAAAGAATGAAGAAAGAAGAAAGAAGAAAGAAAGAAAGGAAGAAGAAGAAGAAGAAGAAGAAGAAGAAGAAGAAGAAGAAGAAGAAGAAGGGATTCATTCGGTAAGACTCGAAAGAAAAGAAATCGACGAGAGAGAAGAAGAAAATGAAAGAAAGAAAAAAGAAGAAGAAGAGGAAGAAAGTAAAGAAGAAAGAATATAAGAAGAAGAATGAAGAAAGAGAGAATAATAATAATAAGAAGAATATTAAGAAGAAGAAGAAAAAGAAACAATAATAATAATAATAATAATAATAATAATAATAATAATAATAATAGTAAGAAGAAGAAGAAGAAGAAGAAGAAGAAGAAGAAGAAGAAGAAGAAGAAGAAGAAAAAGAAAAAGAAAGGATTTATTCGATAAGACACAAAAGAAAAGAAATCGAACTGAGAGAAAAAGACAGAAGAAAGAAAGAAAGAAGAAAGAAAGAACAAGAAAAGAAAAAAGAAAAGAAAAAAAAAAGAAGAAACAAGAGAAAAGGAAGCCATTGATTTATTTGCTTCTTGGTATGTAACTCATCCAGTCGTTTTTTTGGCGGGCAACTAAGCTTGTAATAACGAAATAATTGATATTTTTGATGGTGATGATGATGAAGAAGAAAAGGAAGGATGCTGAGGACGATGAAAAAGGATGAAGAAGATGAACTGGATATTTATGGTGAAACAGAAAAAAGAAAGAAAGAAAATCTGGCCTGAATAAATGACCCCCCCCCCCGCCAAATAATAAAACAAAAAACAAACAAAACAAACAGACAGTAATAAAAGAAAATGTTGTTAGCGGTTGGTCGAAAGCAAAACAAACAGAATCGCTGAGATTCATTGAAGATTTTTTCCGGCTTTATTTGTTGGACTTTGTGCGGCCATCAAACTAATATCCCGATGAAAAAATACACATAGACATGTCGGCTGTTAGCATATTGCCGGGCAATCACTAAGACGAACGCGCGCGGGCCTTTCATTTTGTCTTTTTTTTTTCTTTTTCTTTTACTGTTTTTTTTTTTGTTCTTCTCACTTTTCCAATGACCCTTAGCGCCATCTTGTGTTGAACAAAAACAAACCTCCAGTTTACTGTCCTCTCGGATTTCCTCTTGTCTCGTTCTACTCTCGTCTCGTTCTCCTTTCAACTTCCTCTTTTCTTAATCGACATTTTCTTTCTTTCTTTTTAAAAATCCATTGTGTACCACTTCTTTTTCTTTCCTATTTTTCCTGTGCTTATTTCTTTCTTTCTTTCTTTCTTTCTTTCTTTCTTTCTTTTTTTCTTTCTTTCCTTCTTTTTTCGCATCGTTCACCTCTCGCCTCGTTTTCTTTTTAACTTTTTTTTACTCGACATTTTTTCTTTCACTCACTTTTTCTTTCTTTCTTTCTTTCTTTCTTTCTTTCTTTCTCTCTCTCTTTCTCTCTGACTTTTTTTCATTGCCTTTTCTTTTTCTTTCTTTCTAATGCTTCTTGTTAACTTTTCTTTTCTTTCTTTATTTGTTTTTCTTTCTTACTTTTTAAAGACTTTCTTTCTTTCTTTCTTTTCTTTCTTTCTTTCTTTTTCTTTCTTTCTCGTTGTCTTTTCTAGCTTTTTTTTCCTTTCTTTCTTATGCTTCTTTTAACTCTTTTCTTTCTTTATTTTGATTTTCTTTTCTTATTTTTAAAGACCTCTCTTCTTTCTTCTTCTTTTTTCTTTTTTCTTTCTTTCTTTCTTTCTTTTTTAAATCCTGTTTTATTTTTCTTTCTTTCTTCCAATCTTTTTCATCATTGCGTACTACTAGTTATTTTCTTATTTCTTTTGCTTTCTTTCTTTCTTTCTTTCTTTCTTTCTTTCTTTCTTTCTTTCTTTCTTCCTGTTTTCTTTATTTCTTTCGTGTTATATTCTTTCTTTCTTTCTTTCTTTTTTTCTTTGGTGGTATATTCTTTCTTCCTTTCTTTCTTTCTTTCTTTGGTGTTATTTTCTTTCTTTCTTTCTTTCTTTCTTTGGTGTCATATTCTTTCTTTCTTTCTTTCTTTCTTCCTTCCTTTTTCATTCATTGCGTAATACTTATTTTCTTTTATAAAATCTTTAGGGCAGTAAAAGCTAAGAAAAAAAAATGGTTAGCTCGCTGACCGGTTTCGCTCCTCACTCGACACAGCTAAAATCGAGGAGAAGGTAAAATCTACAAGCCGGGTGCTGTCAGTGAAAGGCTTTCCTAGCAAATCACTACTTGTGTACAAAAATGCTATTTTTCAGCAAATGTACAGTAGATAACCCGAGTCATTTGTTCATCAAAAATTGACCGGAGTCGGCATTAAATGACATATAAAAAGGTTCATATGCGGTAAAACAAAACAACCTAAAGGGGCCGGGTTAGCTCAGTCGGTAGAGCGTTCGGCTAGAAACCACAAGCTTCCTAGTTCGATACCGGCCCTCGCCAACTCAGCGTATGAGTAGC
Organism: Doryteuthis pealeii; assembly: GCA_023376005.1. Taxonomy (NCBI): domain Eukaryota; kingdom Metazoa; phylum Mollusca; class Cephalopoda; order Myopsida; family Loliginidae; genus Doryteuthis; species Doryteuthis pealeii. The sequence goes on along the minus strand of CM042172.1, from coordinate 32,533,031 downwards.
ACAGGGATCTGTGCGATAAAGTAAGGAGCTGATGGTAGGTGTGGCGCTCCACCTCAGATGCTAAAACAATCTCCTTGGTCTAGCGCTATTGAAAAGGGGATAGACTCCCTCGCTTCATGGCTAATACCGACTTTAGGCCGCCCCGTCGACTTTACTTTTTTTTACTTTATTATGTTCATATCTATCTATCACAGACAAGCCATACTGAAAGCACCAGTTCCTGCTAGATCACTGAAGTTAAGCAGTGATGAACCTGTTCAATAATTAATTGGGTGATCACTTGAGTAACAGCAGGTACTGTAAGAAACCTCAGTCATTTGTTTATCACAAATGAATTGATTCAGCATTAAATGACCTGAAAAGGGTTGATATGCCGTAAAATAAAATAAGCCATGTGTATTTCTGGATATAAAGTGAGGGATCAATTTAGTCTTATAACCATGTTGTAAACTGATCCCTTACTAAACTTACTCTAACGTCTATTCGGAAAGATGTTCTTCTCTCCTCCATAATGATTCGATTATTTATTCATTTAAACGTAATTGCGTTCTGCATTACATAGGAAGGACCAATCAACGCTTAGACATCAGAATCAAATCACATGTTCCGACAAAGACAAAGAAATTTGAATTTTGGTTCTAATGACATTATATAAAATACATACGGGTCTTCCTTAGCTGATCACCCCATAGATAACCTGTTGTATACCCTCGCTGGGTATATACATCAAGAGAGTTCTTGCGTGAGAGAGAGAGAGAGAGAGAGAGAGGAGACAGACAGACAGACAGACAGACAGAGAGGGTTAAGACTGACTTACTTGCTTCTTTGTCTAGTGGTTGTTTCATCTTCTTTCTTTTGGCTTATGGTCGTCCAGTGCTGTTTCCGGTTGACATCTTGTCGTCTCTTCTATCTTCTTACTATGTTGCTCTCTAACTAAGAGCTTCTTTTAAAGTCATGCATTAATCAACTACAAGACTTTGTTTTTCTTTGGTCAAAGATCTTATTACTGCCCATCCTGATTCATCGCGCGGTTGAGCCAACCTCAGCAGAACACGTCTGTTCTGCGTGGCATTTAGGTTGAAACTGATTACCTAACTAACTCTATCTCGCCTCTGGGGTCAGCTGGGGCCATAACCGTTGCTGGTATTTTTCCATCCCCTGATCTGAAAAACAATGGCTCCTTAGAATTCTCACTACAGGGCTTGTCAAAAATCCACGCACCACACAATTATGCAACACATCGTGAATGTGCTAAGCAATTCAGTGTTGACATTGTTGACATTTTCTTCATCCTGAATAAGTCACACTCATTTTATCCTCTTAGATTATAAGAGACTTTATAAAATTTGACGAGTAAGACTTCTCTTTGTAAACAAAGAGAATGTTATTTGTCTGCATTTTTTAAAGCGAAACCATCTACCCTTGGGGAATAAAGTCAAAATAATAGATAGGAAATGACATTGGAAAAGAAGACGTCTTAAATGTTGCCTAATCTATGTGGTAGCATAGATTATTGACAAACGCATGTAGAATAAGCGGACATTGGCCTTCAAATCAGAGCGTAGGCGGGCAGGTTTCCGTTGGAAAAATATCAGACCGTTGGTAAAGGCGGGAATCTCACACGTCACGTGATTTGACTAGTTAGGAAATCAGTTTCAACCTAAACGGCACACAAAACAGACGTGTTCTGTTGAGATTGGCTCAACTGCGCGGTGAATCAGAATGGGCAGTAATAAAATGTTTGATCAAAGAAAAACAAAGTCTTGTAGTTGATTAATGCTTGACTTAAAAAAAAAGAAGCCCTTAGTTAGAGACAGCAACATAGCAAGAAGATAGAAGAGACGACAAGATGACAACCGAAACAAAGAAGTAAAGGAAACCGTACTAGACGATCATAGCTGAAATAGAAAGGAGAAAGAAGCAAGTGAGTCATAACTCTCTCTGTCTCCCTCTCTCTATCACCCGAAGACTCTCTCTATCACTCTTGTTTATATACCCGCAAAGAAGCAGCTCATTTGTTGGGTTGTAGTGACCTATTGAGTAGACCAAGTATAGAGATGAACACAATATCGGAACCAATCATTAAAAAGGCTAAATCAAATAGTTTTTTTTTTAAAAGTAAATTACTTTAAAATTAAGAATATCGAAAAAGACTGATGTCATTGGATTTTACGCTTCGACTTGTGCAGGAAACACCAATAAACGTTTTTTTTCTAAATGATCGTGATTCTTCTCATGAGACATGTCCGATTTATAGATGTGCAAAAACAATGACGTCATCTTTTGAACGAGATCTTAAAACAAGTTCTTTAACCCCTGTTTGATCAAATGCTTTCCCAGGTTGTATCATTACTATACTCGGAAACACCCGAGAAAGTATGGAGGACACAGCGGTCTAGACGTTGTGTTAATAACTACCACAATAAAGATGAGGACAATGGTCCGAAAAATTAAAAAAAATATTCTCAAAAGATAGTTTACTTCGACTTAAAACTATATACCGTCTAGCTCTTATATCTCTCTTCCCGCTGCGGAAAGAATTGGCTATGTACTTGACCCATTAAATTTTTTTATATCTTTCTTATTCGTAAATTTTAGCTCTGTCGAGTGAGAAGCGAAATCCTCCAGCTAGCTAACCAGTTTTTTTTCTTCGCTCTCCTCTACAGTAGCGAAGCGTAGACCACAAACCCATGCCACGAGAGGAAGCTGAAAATTTCCACCTCAGATGCCTACGCCGCATTCTACGCATACGCTGGCAGGACAAAGTGCGGATACGAGCGAATATGAACAGCATATCTACCATCATCTGCGAGAGACACCTGCGCTGGCTTGGTTACGTCAGGAGGATGGACAAAGGCCGCATCCCCAAAGACCTACTGTATGGCGAATTAGTAGAAGGCACCCGACTGGTAAGGAGACCACGCATGCGCTTTAAAGATGTCTGCAAGAAGAACATGAAGACATGCCACATCAACACCAACACATGGGAGGCTTGTGCAGAAGACCGAGCGACCTGGTGCCTCATCGCCAAACAAGGACGAAAAGGAGTGAAAAAGAGGAAAGAAGCCGCCACAGAAAAAAGAGCCTGAAGGAAGGAGAGACAACACCAAGTGAAGCAAGCATCACTGTTTGTTTGCTTGCAGTCACTGCACCAGAGATTTCCATTCAAAAATTGGTCTGTTCAGCCACTCACACAGTTGCAGATAAAAAAAGTGGACACTACGCCATTGTCTTTAGTAGACGTGGAAGGATGCCAAATGACTGTTCTAAAATGTTTATAATGAATAAAACAATTGGTCTGTTTATTGTGATCATTAAATATTCCTATACAAAAATGCATATATGAACGTACAATGAATGCGATGACCTAACCTCTAGGCATGATATAACCCTTGACGGTTTGACATGCTGTTAAAATCAATTACCGTAAATTCTCGAGTATAGTCCGCTCTTGAGGGGATTTTTAGGGGGCTCTACCTCTGAAAAAAAAAATGCGTCTGAATAAACATTGCCGGACAGCAAATAGAGACTCGGACATTGCTTAGAAAATATTTTTCATTTTTAACCTCGTGTAGTACGCACTCGGGGTTTTGACCTTTAGATTTTGGGGAAAAAGTGCGGATTATACTGGAGGATTTACGGTAATACATTTATATAGCATGGTCTTTATCACTAAGTTTAATACGTGCATTGCGTTTGTATTAGTTTTTCACGCCTCTCACTTCTCCTCCTTCTCTCTCACCTCCTCTCATTTCTCTTCCTCTTTCTCCTCCTCCTCCTCTTTCCACATCTCCTCTCTCTCCTCTCTTTTCTGTTCTTCTACACCAGTTCCTGCTTCTATACCGGCCCTCGCCAACTCACTGTATGAGTAGCACATGGATCTGTGCGGTAAAGAGCTTATAGTAGGTGTGGCGCTCCACTTCAGACGCAAAAACAATCTCCTTGGTCAAGCGCTAGTAAAAAGGTGATAGACTCCCTCGCCATCTGGTTGATACCGACTTTAGGCCACCGACGATTTTACTTACACCAACCACTCTCTCTCTACTCCTCTCACTCTCTTTTCTTTCCTCTTCCTCTCTCTCTCTCTCTCTCCTACTCTCTCTTACTTCCTTCTTTTTCCTCCACCTCTCTTTTCTCTCCCTTACTCTTTCTTACCTCCTACTTTCTCCTCCACCTTTCTTTTCTCTTCGTCTCTCCCCTACACTCTCCTTCTCCCCTTTCTCCTCTTCTCTTCCTCTCTCTCTCCTACTATTTCCTCCTCTTCTTTTTCCCTCTCTTCTCTTCCTCTCTCCCCAACTCTCTCCTCCTACTCTTTTTCCCTCTCTTCTCTTCCTCTCTCCACCTATCCACTCTCTTCGAGTATATCCTCTCTTTTCAATCAATCTCCCTTTCCCCCTAGACCTCTCTCCTTCGTCTCTATTTTCCTAACTCTCTTTCCCTCTCCTCCTTTCTTTCCTTTTCCTCTAACCCTCTATTCCTACTCTCTCCCCCCGCCTCTCTCTTTTCCTTTCCTCCTCCTCCCCTCTCCTCCTCCTCTATTTCCATTCTCCCCTCTTCCCCCCTCTCTAATCACAAGAAAATGCCAATGCCATCACCAATATAAAAATAATCATATTTTATCTGGTGTCGATTCGGTTGAAATTTTAATATAATCCTTTCGTGCTCTTCTTCTTCTTCTTCTTCTTCTTCTTCTTTTTCTTCTTCTTCTAATTATTATTATTATTATTATTATTATTATTATTATTATTATTATTATTATTCATCGCCGTCTTCTTCTTCTTCTTCTTCTTCTTCTTCTTCTTCTTCTTCTTCTTCTTCTAATTATTATTATTCATCGCCGTCATGATTTCTTCTTCTTCTTCTTCTTCTTCTTCTTCTTCTTCTTCTTCTTATTATTATTATTATTATTATTATTCACCATCGTCTTTTCTTCTTCTTCTTCTTCTCTTCTTCTTCTTCTTCTTCTTTTAATCATTATTATTATTATTATTATTATTATTATTATTATTATTATTCATCGCCTTCTTCTTCTTCTTCTTCTTCTTCTTCTTCATTTATTAATTCACTCATCTCTGTGATTGAAAGTTGATCTCGCGCCCCGCAACCCCCGATTCATTAACAATTGCAATGTGTTAATAGTGTCATGGCCGATACATTGGATGACCGCTTTCACTCAAAACGCAGACGACAATTCGCCATGTTTACAAAACTGAGGAACAGCTTAAAACCAACCGACAAAATTGCCATCTTTTGTTACACCGATTACATTCTTTTTCCCTCTCCTTAATCTCATCCCCTTTTTTTCTTTTCTTTCATTTGAATAACTTTATTTGTTTTTCTTTTGGAAATAGTTTTTTTTTCTATTTGGTCTGGTTTTTCTTTTTTCTTCTTTAGACACTAGGTCGGCCATGTTTTATCATATCCGTGTGTGTAAGTTACGAACACACTCTCGCATGCTTACGTCATGAATGAGTGAATCTCTTTTGTCTCTTCTTCTTCTTCTTCTTCTTCTTCTTCTTCTTCTTCTTCTTCTTCTTCTTCTTCTTTTTATCTCTTCATCTTGTTCTTGTTCTTGTTCTTCTTGTTCTTCTTTGTCTCTCTCTCTTTCTTCTTCTTCTTCTTCTTCTTCTTCTTCTTCTTTGTCTCTCTCTTTCTTCTTCTTCTTCTTCTTCTTCTTTGTTTCTCTTCTTCTTCTTCTTCTTCTTCTTCTTTGTCTCTTCTTCTTCTTCTTCTTCTTCTTCTTCTTCTTCTTCTGTCTCTTCTTCTTTTTCTTCTTTTCTTTCTTTGTCTCTCTTCTTCTCCTCCTCCCCTCCCCTCCTCCTCCCCTCTTCTTCTTCTTCTTGTTCTTGATCTTGTTCTTATTCTTCTTTGCCTCTCTCCCTCTTTTTCTTTGTCTCTCTTCATCTTCTTCTCTCGCTTCCTTTCTTCTTCTTCTTCTTCTTCTTCTTCTTCTTCTTCTTCTTCTTCTTCTTCTTCTTCTTCTTCTTTCTTCTTCTTCTCTTTCACACACACACGCACATACGTATTTGACGTTTGTCAACTCACGTATTTCTTTCCCGCCCATCGATCTGTGTAAACAAGCGGCCGGAATAAACTAGCAATTGAGAAAAAAAAGATGTAATATCTTTAATGATACGGATATGACAAGCGGCCATTCTGCCCATCTGGTTGTCGATCGAGCTCTCGTCTGCGCAGGCGCACTGCTGCTGCTGCTGCTGCTGCTGCTACTGTCACTTCATTTTTCCAGTCTTTTTCGCGGTTATTTGATTGGGTTTAGTTTTTTTTAGTAATTTCGTATAATCTTTTTTGATAATTTTTTTTCGTTATTTGTAGTGTTTTTTTTTCTTCTTCTTTTCAAATTGTAACTTTTGTGGTCATTCTTTTCATTTTGTCAATTCCTCTTTAATATTTATTGGTGTTTTTGTTCCGATAACAACAACTTCTTCTTCTTCTTCTTCTTCTTCTTCTTCTTCTTCTTCTTCTTCTTCTTCTTCTTCTTCTTCTTCTTCTTCTTCTAATTATTATTATTATTATTTATTATTATTATTATTATTATTAATAATAATAATATAATAATAATAATATATGATTGTTCCTTTTGTTTCTTCTTCTTTCTTCTTCTTCTTCTTTTGTGTCGCTTCTTCCCCCTCCACTACTACTACTACTACTACTACTACTTATTCATCATCATTTAATATAATATAATAATATAATAATAATATAATTGTTCTTTTTATCTCTTCTTTTCTTCTTTGTAAACTCTTCTTCTTCTCTTCTTCTTCTTCTTCTTCTTCTTATTCTTCTTCAATCATAGTCTTTGTAATCTCTCTTTTCATTATGTGTGTTCCTCCATCTTATTTATTGGTGTTTTTGTCCCTATCACAATGTATAACCCCCGCCCGCCTCCCACCCCGTGGGGATGAAGCCTTGAATATTACAGTCACGATTGAAAAGACAATAACACAGGTCAAATATCTGTTTTGCGCGCCATTAACCATAACAAAATGAATAAAGAGAGACTTTGTGTGTTAAGACCTTCGTATTTCATTCTTCGTTTCTCTATTTGAAAACTCATTTATTCCAGTCGTTCGTTCTTTACCGTTTTCCAGGACAGATTCTGGTTTGTGCATATTACTATTTGTTAGTATTATCAAATTCTAGTCTCTTGCGCACACGCAGGAATATGTCTGCTTGTGTGTGTGTGTGTGTGTGTGTGTGTTTGTTTGTGTGTTTGTGTGTGTATGTGTGGTGTGTGTGTATGTGTGTGTGTATATGTGTGTGTGTAATCATCGGTAAACAAGTATAAACTTATACATATTTTAAATGTATGTAACTAGCGTATGAAACTGACAAATGAAAAATATGGTTAAAATAATAATAGAACGTAGAAAAAAATTGCCACTTCCCTTATTTGCTTTAGAAGCAATAAATATCGTTATTCTTGGAGCGATGAAAGATATCGTCCTTCCTATGTCATATTTGCATCAAACTTTGTGGATTTGCAGCGGGTTTGATGAGTCCTTTGAGGGCTTATGAGAGGAAAGGTTCTGGTGGTGGGGTTATAGGATTGTGAGGGACGGCAGTGATCTGTAAATATTATGCTATTGATGTGTGTGCGTGTATGTGTGTGTGTGTGTGTGTGTGTGTGTGTGTGTGTGTGTTTGTATGTGTGCAATGAAAAAAATTGCACTAAGAATAGAGTATTTTGCACTTTATAGTCACCCCAGCTAATGATATAAACCAGCACATTAGACACTGTTAACTCTCTCTCTCCCCCTCTCCTCTCTCTCTCTCTCTCATATATTATATATATATATATTATATATATAATATAATTATATATATATATATATTTTTGTTGAACTGCACAGCCATTTTCTGTCTGCAAATCTTGTTCCAGTCCATTCAAGTTGCCGGATTGATGTGATTATATCTGGCGAAAAATTGGCTGATGTATTTGCCATAAACTTATTTCCCGAGTACTTTCGCCCTATCGTGGGCCATCTTTAGGGGTAGTGCATGGACAATACACAGTAATATTAACATAATAATAATAGTGGAAACAATGATAATAATAACAATGATATAACACTAATAATAACAACAACGAATCAAATTAAAATAAACACAACCCTATATAAATAGAATAGCGTAATGAAACAACCCATTGTTGTAATGTTTATTGTTTGTGTGATAGGGGACAGGTGACCGTTATATATATATATATATATATATATATATATATATATATATATATATATTATATATATATATCGATAGAGCGTCCGGCTAGAAACTACAAGGTTCCTAGTGCGATACCGGCCCTCGGCAACTCAGCGTATGAGTAGCACAGGGATCTGTGCGGTAAAGTAAAGTGATGATGGTAGGTGTGTCGCTCCACCCCAGACGCAACAACAATCTCCTTGGTCTAGCGCTAATGAAAAGGGTATAGATACTGACTTTGGGCCACCCCGACTTATATATATATATCACAGTATTTTTACTTTATTTTTTATAACACACACACACACACACATACACACACACACACATACACACACATTTTTCCTGAACTTTTTGATATTTATATACACTTTTACTGCAAACTCTTTTGAGCTTTTTTTAATGATAAAAATGCTTATAATTTAAAAAAATAAAATTTATTTCCATTTTTAACATGAAATACGTATTTTTAAAATTTTTTTGAAATTCTGGTATGATCGAGAGCGTTCTGTGCCTGGTGATTAATGATATATTTATTTTCGTCTCTCCGTTTACAATGTTGCTTGATAAAGACCTCTCATAAGTCGAACAGATTTCTGTCAGCAAAACTTTTAATATCTTGTTTTTTTTTTCTACAAAACTTTTCTACACACACACACACACACACACACACATATTTATATATTATATATATTATTTGTTGTTTTTGCATTTTGTGTATAGATAAAAGTTAAAAGTACTGTTTTTTTTGAGCATGAAAAGATGGTGGATATCCGAGTTAAAATAAATTAATATTCAATAAATACTGTAGATTTACCAATTGTTTCCGAAACTCAAAATATGATACTGTAGTGTATAACTCGAACATCCACCATCTTTTCATGCTTCAAAAATCATAGTATTTTTACTTTATTTTTATAACACAACACACACACACACACACAACACACACAACACACACACACACACACATTACACACAACACATTGACCGGAGCGGTAGTACCTGTTTAGGTCCTATCTATGTGTTAAATATATAAAAAATGAGTTTAAAAATGTTTTAAAAATTGAGTTTGGGAAAAGAAATTGAATATCCATCAAGAATGAATAAAACAAAACATCTTCGGCTTATAATAATTCAACAAGGGTTGACATGCCGTAAAAATCACCAACCAACCAACCAACCAACTAACCATGAAGTTTGCACTCAGCATAGAACCATTCAGCCTGATCGTCACCCTTGAGTGCATCCGATTGCTACACCTGACTGACTTCACTTAGAGTACAACACCATTCGAGTCCCAAAGTCCAGAGGGCCACGAAAAAGACGAGGCGATTGATTACTAATACGGGGTTAACGTGTCGTTAAAATCATATATATATATATATATATATATATATATATAAAGATAAACCTAATGAGTCATATATACCTACTAAAAGTTTCGCTTAGTGCTCTTCAGGGCTAAGATCTGACTCTGAGTCAGATCTTTAGCCCTGAAGCAGCACTAAGCGAAACTTTAGTAGGTATATCTGACTCATTATGTTTATCTTTATTATTTGCTCTACTTGGGTATTGAGCACTCTTTACTTATTATCTTTAGTATATCCTAGCGGTTTTTGCATTATATATATTATATATATATATATATATATATTATATAAAATTGTTTTTTCTTTTGGCCTAGTATTATAGTATCAACCGATTATTTTCGGTTGGTACGACTATCTTGGTCTTTTCTTCTTTTCAAATTTTTTTTTCTCCCCAGGTAATGTTTGGTAGTATATTTTTACAATCAAGCTATTTGCCGGGTTTTTTTTTCTTACCGCAATGGGTTTACCAACAAGTTTGGTATATTATATATACTAGTACTAAATAAAAACACCCTCCGGGCGATGTAAAAATAGATTTTTTGAAACATATTGCCTGAGGGGTGGGAGTAAAAAATTCAATGTCAGCGAGTTTGTACGCTAAATAAGTAAAATCATCAAATTCATTAGAGGGTTAAAAAATAAAACAATTTGAAATGTAAACTTTAGATATGTATTAAAATAAAACAAACTATATATAGATATATAATACCAGTCATGTATTTATTAAAACTTGTTTTAAAAAACAATGAGGACTGTCTAATGCAGCATGTTCAAATTTTGAGAGTATTTAATAATTTATGTTATGACGATTTTGGGTAATTCAAAAGTATGGGGCGCCCAGTGAGAATCTAACTCACTAACAATGGTTTGCGAATCTAGCTTGCTAACAATTACACCACGTGATGTGCCCTAGTGCAGTTGGTGTGTGTGTATGTATGTATGTATGTATGTATGTCCGAATGAAACTACGAAAATAAAACAATTAACGACAAAGTATATATATATATATATATATAATATATATGTATATATATATATATATATTAAATATTACCGGTTCTTGCTTTTTGTGCAAAAATTATGATTTATATTCGAAGATATTTAAACATTAGAATATACATAGAAATAGAATTTAAATTCTACTTAAAAAAGTAAACAAATCAATGTACGAGTTTTGGTCGCCCCACCCCAGTCGATGGTAGCTAACTGCTTCTAGTATGTATATAACGGGCACTTGGTGTGTATGTATGAAACGTATGTCCGGATGAAACTATGAAAATAAAAACAATTAACGACAAAGTATATATATATATATATATATATATATATATATATATATATATATATATATAATATATATATATATATATCTACGCGTTGAACAGTCATAACGTCACAGCCTACACGCATTTTCATGCATACACGTATGACAACATACGCACACGCACACAAAAAAAAAACAACAAAAAAAAAAAACGCATTCACGTAAACATGCAACACGAGAATACAGTTTTAAAGAATACCATCATTTTAAAAAAAATAATTTAACTAGAAATGCCATAACAAGACGACTTCAGTTCCAGTGATCCTCTGAAAAGGAAATTTTAACTCGAAAATTCAAGAATAAAATACAGGTTAACACACAATACCGTTGTTACCTTATTCTTTACACCTGCATTGTGATAGCCTTCAAAATCAACCTCCAAACCAATATATACACAATGCTTCAAGCAAATTATAAAACTCTCTAATATATATATTAGATATCATCGGTTCTTGCTCCTTGTGCAAAAATTATGAAGATTTTATTCATATTCGAACATATTAAAGAATTAGAATATACATGGAAATAACATTGAAATTCTACATAAAAATATATAGCATTTGTAAATAAACAAATCCATACACCAGAGTGTTTGCTCCCTTCTCAGTCGACGCTGGGCATCCGTTTCTAGGATGTATATGAAGGGCACTTAGTCTGTATGTATTTATGTATGTATGTATGTATGTATGCATGTACGTATATCCGATTAAAACTATGAAAATAAGCAATTAACGACAGAGTATATATATATATATATATATATAATAATATCAAATGAATTTTTGTATATTATATGAATTTTTTGAAATTTTTTCGATTTTCCTTGCATTTTGAAACATCTTCACCTGATATTTGCATTCGCCATGAAACCAATATGGTCCGGAATGTTCCTTTGTCACCTAATAAATAGATAGTGTAAACCTTTATATAATTTATTTTATTATATATATATATATATATATCTATATATATATATATATATATATTAAATATCACCAGTTCTTGCTTTTTGTGCAAAATTAAATAAGTTTTTTATTTATATTCAAAGATATTTGAAATTAAAATATACATAGAAATTAGCATTGAAATTCTACTTAAAATGTCCAGCATTTTAAATCTCAAAAGTAAAACATATTGATGCATTTTTCCCCACTCTACACAGGCGATGCTGGGTAGCCGCTTCTAGTATAACTCTTTCAAGCATACACAGCCGCTTTAGCTATACATCCCCTCACCGTCAATTTCTACAAGTGTGTATGTGTGTGGTGTGGGTGGGTTTGGGGTGGGGTTGGAAGTTCAATCCACCCGTGTACTTCTGTGTCTAATTCTTTTTTTGTTGGTAGTGGTTGGGGGAGTGAGCCCCTTGAAGTGTCTTAATGCAAATTTATAATCGTCGGTCAGTGTCTAGCAAACCTCTCGAATCTTTAAAAATGAGAATCATTGAGACTTTAAAGTGATATTAAAAAGGAAGAAAAAAAATTACTTAAAATAACTAAAAACTGTATCCGGGTTCGCCCAAAAAAGAAAGAAGCATCTCAACTCGAAAAAGCCGAATGTTCGTAGCATCTTCACTTTATGGAAATGGTTGTTCTAATGGAGGAGACGGAACTTGTAAGTTTTCCAATGTTGTTGAGCTGAAATGCTTTCGGCATTAATGAAAATTGAAATCTTTCCTTAAGACTGCTGCTGATCTCATTACTCCGACCATGTCAGCAAATACGAGTGTCATTCAATAAATAAGGGTGAATTTTAAATAAGATAGGAAGCAGTGTGTGGATAATTGTACTTTTTTCTTTACATATACAAGGGTCGTTCACATCAATAACGTTTTTATTTATAGGTGAATTTTAAATAAGAAATAGCAATCGGAAGCATAGTGTTTATAGTTGTACCTTTTTCTTTATATATACAAGGTTTATTCAATAAATAACGTTTTTAGAGTCCGGTTTAGCTCAGTCGGTAGAGCGTTCGGCTAGGAATCCCACGGTTCCTGGTTCGATACTGGCCCTCGCCAACTCAGCGTATGAGTAGCACAGGGATCTGTGCGGTAGAGTGAGGAGTTGATGGTAGGTGTGGCGCTCCACCCCAGACGCTAAAATAATCTCGCCATTGAAAAAGGGATAGACTCCCTCGCTGTTTGGCTGATACCGAAATTAGGCCGCCCCGTCGACTTTACTTTACTTATTTATATACACAAAGGTTTATTCAATAAATAAGGTGAATTTTAAATAAGAAGTTGGCAATAGGAAGCAGTGTGTATAATTATACCCTTTTCTTTACATATACAAGGGTCGTTCAATAATAACGTTTTTATTTATATATACAAAGATGATTCAATAATAAGGTGAATTTTAAATAAAAAGTTCGCAATAGAAAGCAATGTTTATAGTTGTACCTTTTTCTTTATTATTATACAAAAGATTCATTCAATAAATAAGGTGGAATTTTGCCTAAGGAATTGGCAATAGGAAGCAATGTTTACATTAGCACCTCTTTTTCTTTAGGGTCGTTCAATAATAACGTTTTTTCCTTCATATTATACAAGGGTGACTGCAATAAATAAGGTGAATTCTAAGATAAGTTTGGCATAGGCAAGCATGTTTTAATTGTACCTTTTCTATAATACAAGAGTTCATCAATAATAAGGTAGAATAGTTGTTCTAAGAGTTGTCAATAGGAAACACTGTTACATGCACCTTATATATATATATATTATGGGTGAGCAATTAAATAAGGTGAATATTTAAATAAGATGTGGCAATAGGAGAGCAGTGTATATAGTTGTACCTTTTCTCCTTTACATATTACAAGGCGTTCCGAATAATTAACGTTTTTTTATTTATATATAACAAAGGGTGATTCTCTCTCTCTCTTGCCAGCC
>CM042172.1:32503120-32519130 GCA_023376005.1 Doryteuthis pealeii | reverse complement strand
GAGAGAGATGGACCCACTTACAAACTGGTGACTTCCTACTTTGAACACTCATTCAAAAACTTTTTAGCGTACAGTTATTATATATATATATTATATATATATATATATATATAATATATATATATATGAATGAGTGAAAAAGAGAGGAAACAAAACTGCCACAGAAAAGAGAGCCAGAAAAACGGAGGGACAACGCAACTCCAGCAACCGTTTGTTTGCAATCACTGCACCAGATATTGCCATTCAAAAATTGGCCTGTTCAGGCACTCGCGCAGATGCAGTTAAACAAATTTGGACACTATACCATCGTCTTTAGCAGACCCGAAGGATGCAACAATATATAATATATATATATATATATATATATATATATATATATTACCAGATCTTGTTTTTGAGCAAAAATAATAAAGGTTTGATTTATATTCGTGAAAATGATTAAAAAAATAAAATTTAAATGATCACAGCATGGAATTTTTTGGCATTTAATATTGTAAATAGTAGATGTTAATTTTTATTTGCAGAGTGGCTGGATCTATGCAAGGTCCTTTTTTTTACATAGGGATTTTAATAGGGCATCCTGCGGGATTTCCAACTAACGATTCAGTCATAACGGGCCTCCAAGACTAACTTAAAAAAAACCCCTTCTACCCAGGCGTTGCCGGATAGCAACTTCTAGTGTATTTATAAAAGTGAGATTAAAAATTGAATGCCCAACAAAATGAATAAAACCAAAATATTATGCATAAAGACTTGATATGCAGTAAATCCAATCAGCCAACCAACCAACCAACCAACTACTCAAAAATGTGAGTTTTGTAGTCTAATTATTATGGAGTTTTCTGGAGAAAGAGAAGAAAAAGAAATAAGAACAAAAAGAGGTTAAAGTTTGGAACTGTAAACACTCAACGTGTGCCAGCCATTGACCGAACAATAACCCCTGAACTAGATTTAAAAATAAAAACGTCCCAGGTTTTCTATGGAGGGTGGAAGCGGGTGTTTACCTTCCCTCACCTCCGTGACCACAAACGAAAGAAGAAAAAAAATCGGTCTTTTTCGTCTGGGCCTTTGTCGAATGCAGACGTGGGTTTTTTTTGGGTCCCACGGTGATGTATCTAGGCTAGCAACGAACAGCGCACATGAACGGGATTTACGATAAAACAGCTTGACCTTACATTCTCTCTCTCTTCTTCTCTCTGAAAAAGAACCCACGAGCCTAGAAAGAAATAAACAACCCCTTTTCGACTATACGACTTTCGTATGTTGTTTCTCCGAGCTAACGACGGCGGCTACTACTAACGACTACTACTACAACTCGACCTTGGCCCCTACTCAACAGTATAAACATACAATAAGTACGATTTTTAATCAGACCGGTTGACATGCCATTAAAATCAATCGATCAGAAAAGAAAAGAAACCGAATTAGAAAGAAAGAAAGAAAGAAAGAAAGAAAGAAAGAAGAAGAAGAAGAAGAGATTTATTTGGTCAAACCCAAAAGAAAAGAAATCGAAACAAGCAGAGAAAGAAATAAAAAGAGAAGAAGAAGAAGAAGAAGAAGAAGAAGAAGAAAAAGAAGAAGAAGAAGAAGAAAGAAGAGAAGAATAGAAACACAAAAGAAGAAGAAGAAGAAGAAGAAGAAGAAGAAGAAGAAGAGAAGAGCATTAAAAAGAAAGAATGAAGAAGAAAGAAAGAAAAAAGAAAGAAAGAAAGAAGAAGGAAGAAGAAGAAGAAGAAGAAGAAGAAGAGAAGAGAAGAAGAAGGAAAAGGGATTTTTTGGTAAGACTCGATAGAAAAGAAATCGAACGAGAGAGAAGAAAGAAAAAATGAAAGAAAGAAAAAAGAAGAGGAAGAGGAAGAAAGTAAACAAGAAAGAATAATAATAATAGGAATGAAGAAAGAAAGAATGATGATAATAATAAGAATATTAAGAAGAATAAGAAATAATAATAATAATAATAATAATAATAATAATAATAATAAGAATAAGAAGAAGAAGAAGAAGAAGAAGAAGAAAGGATTTATTCGATAAGACCCAAGAAAAGAAATCGAACTAGAGAGAAGAAAGCAAGAAAGAAAGAAAGAAAGAAAGAAAGAGAGAAGAACAGAAACAGAAGAAAAAGCAAAAGAAAAAAGAAGAAAAACAAGAGAAAAGGAAGCGATTGATTTATTTGCTTCTTGGTATGTAACTCATACAGTCGTTTTTTGGCGGACAACTAAGCTTGTAATAACGAAATAATTGATGTTTTTGATGGTGATGATGATGATGATGATGATGAAGAAATGGAAGGATGCTGAGGACGATGAAAAGGATGAAGAAGATGAACTGGATATTTATGGTGAAACAGCCCCCCCCCACCACAAAAAAGAAAAGAAAGAAATCTGGCCTGAATAAATGACCCCCCCCCGCCAAATAAAAAAAACAAAAAACAAACAAAAACAAACAGACAGTAATAAAAGAAAATGTTGTTAGCGGTTGTCGAAAGCAAAACAAACAGAAATCGCTGAGATCCTCATTGAAGATTTTTCCGGCTTTATTTGTTGGACTTGTGCGGCCATCAAACTAATATCCCGATGAAAAATACACATAGACATGTCGCTGTTAGCATATTGCCGGGCCAATCACTAAGACGAACGAGCGCGCGGGCCTTTCATTTTGTCTTTCTTTTCTCTTTTTTCTTTTTACTGTTTTTTTTTTGTTCTTCTCACTTTTCCAATGACCCTTAAGCGCCATCTTGTGTTGAAAAAAAAAACCTCCAGTTTACTGTCCTCTCGGATTTCCTCTTGTCTCGTTCTACTCTCGTCTCGTTCTCCTTTCAATTTCCGTCTTTTCTTACTCGACATTTTCCTTCTTTTTTCTTTCTTTTTTTTTTTTTCTTTCTTTCTTTTTTAAAATTAAATCCATTGTGTACCACCTGCTTTTCTTTCCTTTTTCTTGTGCTTCTTTCTTTCTTTCTTTCTTTCTTTTTCTTTCTTTCTTCTTATCTCCTCTCGCCGCTCGTTTTCTTTTAACTGTTTTTTTACTCGACATTTTTTCTTTCTCTCACTTTTTCTTTCTTTCTTTCTTTTTCTTTCTTTCTTTCTTTCTTTCTTTCTTTCTCTCTCTCTCCCCCCCCCTCTCCTCTCTGACTTTTTTTCATTGCTTTTCTTTTTCTTGCTTCTTGTTAACTTTTTTTTCTTTCTTTATTTTGTTTTTCTTTTCTTACTTTCTTTCTTTCTTTTCTTTCTTTTCTTCTTTCTTTCTTTCTTTCTCATTGTCTTTTCTAGCTTTTCTTTTTCCTTTCTTCTAATGCTTCTTTTAACTCTCCTTTTCTTTCTTTATTTGATTTCTTTTCTTCTTACTTTTAAAGACCTCCTCTTCTTTCTTTCTTTCTTATTGTCTATTTTAACCTTTTGTTTTTCTTTCTCTCTTATGCTTCTTTCTTTCTTTCTTTTTTTTTGTAAAGCCTTCCTGTTTTTATCTTTTCTTTCTTTCTTCCAATCTTTTTCATTCATTGCGTACTACTAATTATCTTTTCTTATTCTTTTGCTTCTTTCTTTCTTTCTGTTTTCTTTCTTTCTTTTCTTTTTTTCTTTTCTTTCTTTCTTCTTTATTTCTTGGTGTTATATTCTTTCTTTCTTTCTTTCTTTCTTTCTTTCTTTCTTTCTTTCTTTGGTGTTATATTCTTTCTTTCTTTCTTTCTTTCTTTCTTTCTTTCTTTGGTGTCATATTCTTTCTTTCTTTCTTTCTTTTTCATTCATTGCGTAATACTTATTTTCTTTTATAAAATCTTTAGAGCAGTAAAAGCTAAGAAAAAAAATTGGTTAGCTCGCTGACCGGTTTCGCTCCTCACTCGGCAGAGCTAAAATCGAGGAGAAGGTAAAATCTACAAGCCGGGTGCTGTCAGTGAAAAGCTTTCCTTGCAAATCACTACTTGTGTACAAAAATTTTATTTTTCAACAAATATACTGTAGATAACCCGAGTCATTTGTTCATAAAAAATGGCATAAAAAAGGTTCATATGCGGTAAAACAAAACAACCTAAAGGGGCCGAACGTTCTACCGACTGAGCGTCGGTAGAACGTTCGGCTAGAAACCAGAAGGTTCCTACTTCGATACCGGTCCCCGCCAACTCAGCGTATGAGTAGCACAGGGATCTGTGCGGTAAAGTAAGGAGCTGATGGTAGGTGTAGCGCTCCACCTCAGATGCTAAAACAATCTCCTTGGTCTAGCGCTGTTGAAAAGGGGATAGACTCCCTTGCTGACTGGCTAATACCGACTTTAGGCCGCCCCGTCGACTTTTTTTAACTTTATTATGTTCATATCTATCTATCACAGACAAGCCATACTGAAAGCCCCAGTTCCTGCTAGATCACTGAAGTTAAGCAGCGATGAGCCTATTCAGTAATTATTTGGGTGACCACTCAAGTAACAGCAGGTACTGTAAGAAACCCGAGTCATTTGTTTATCACAAATGAATTGATTCAGCATTAAATGACCTGAAAAGGGTTAATATGCCGTAAAATAAAATAAGCCATGTGTATTTCTGGAAATAAAGTGAGGGATCAATTTAGTCTTATAACCATGTTGTAAACTGATCCCTTACTAAACTTACTCTAACGTCTATTCGGAAAGATGTTCTTCTCTCCTCCATAATGATTCGGTTATTTATTCATTTAAATGTAATTGCGTTCTGCATTACATAGGAAGGACCAATCAACGCTTAGACACCAGAATCAAACCACATATTCCGACAAAGACAAAGAAATTTGAATTTTGGTCCTAATGACATTATGTAAAATACATACGGGTCTTCCTTAGCTGATCACCTCATAGATAACCTGTTGTATACCCTCGCTGGGTATATACATCGAGAGTTCTTGAGAGAGAGAGAGAGAGAGAGAGAGAGACAGACAGACAGACAGACAGAGGGTTAAGACTGACTTACTTGCTTCTTTGTCTAGTGGTTGTTTCATCTTCTTTCTTTTGGCCTACGATCGCCCTGTGCTGTTTCCGGTTGACATCTTGTCATCTCTTCTATCTTCTTACTATGTTGCTCTCTAACTAAGTGCTTCTTTTTAAGTCATGCATTAATCAACTACAAGACTTTGTTTTTCTTTGGTCAAAGATCTTATTACTGCCCATCCTTATTCATCGCGCGGTTGAGCCAACCTCAGCAGAACACGTCTGTTCTGCGTGGCATTTAGGTTGAAACTGATTACCTAACTAACTCCATCACGTGACTCGCGAGATTCTCGTCTCTGGGGTCAACCGGGACCATAACCGTTGCTGGTATTTTTCCATCCCCTGATCTGAAAAACAATGGCTCCTTAGAATTCTCGCTATAGGGCTTGAGAAAAACAATTATGCAACAAATCGTGAATGTGCTAAGAAATTCAGTGTTAACATTTTCTTCATCCTGAATAAGTCACACTCATTTTATTCTCTTAGATTATAGGAGACTTTATATATTTTGACGAGTAAGACTTCTCTTTGTAAACAAAGAGAATGTTATTTGTCTGCATTTTTTAATAGAAAGGGAAACCATCTACCCTTGGGGAATAAAGTCAAAATAATAGATAAGAAATGACATTGGAAAAGAAGACGTCTTAAATGTTGCATAATCTATATGGTAGCATAGATTATTGACAAACACCTGAAGAATAAGTGGACATTGGCCTTCAAATCAGAGCGTAGGCGGGCAGGTTTCCGTTGGAAAAATATCAGACCGTTGGTAAAGGCGGGAATCTTGCACGTCACGTGATTTGACTAGTTAGGAAATCAGTTTCAACCTAAACGGCACACAGAACAGACGTGTTCTGTTGAGATTGGCTCAACTGCGCGGTGAATCAGAATGGGCAGTAATAAAATCTTTGATCAAAGAAAAACAAAGTCTTGTAGTTGATTAATGCATAACTTTAAAAAAAGAAGCCCTTAGTTAGAGACAGCAACATAGTAAGAATATAGAAGAGACGACAAAGAAGTAAAGGAAACAGTACTAGACGATCATAGCTGAAATAGAAAAGAGAAAGAAGCAAGTGAGTCATAACTCTCTCTGTCTCTCTGTCTCTCCCTCTCTCTATCACCCGAAGACTCTCTATCACTCTTGTTTATATTCCCGCAAAGAAGCAGCTCATTTGTTGGGTTGTAGTGACCTATTGAGTAGACCAAGTATAGAGATGAACACAATATCGGAACTAATCATTGAAAAGGCTAAATCAAATTGTTTTTTTGTTTAAGTAAATTACTTTAAAATTAAGAATATCGAAAAAGACTGATGTCATTGGATTTTACGCTTCAACTTGTACAGGAAACACCAATAAACGTTTTTTTTTTCTAAATGATCGTGATTCTTCTTATGAGACATGTCCGATTTATAGATATGCAAACACAATGACGTCATCTTTTGAACGAGATCTTAAAACAAGTTCTTTAACCCCTGTTTGATCAAATGCTTTCCCAGGTTGTATCATTACTATACTCGGAAACACCCGAGGAAGTATGGAGGACACAGCGGTCTAGACGTTGTGTTAATAACTACCACAATAAAGATGAGGACAATAGTCCGAAAAAAAATATTCACAAAAGGTAGTTTACTTCGACTTAAAACTATATACCGTCTAGCTCTTATATTTCTCTTCCCGCTGCGGAAAAAATCGCTATGCACTTGACCCATTAAATTTTTTAAATATCTTTCTTATTCGTAAATGTTAGCTCTGTTGAGTGAGGAGCTAAAACCGTCAGCTAGTTAACCAATTTTTTTCTTCGCTCTTACTGTTCCCTCCTCTACAGTAGCGAAGCCTGGACCACATACTCATGCCACGAGAGAAAACTGGACAATTTCCACCTCAGATGCCTACGCCGCATTCTACGCATACGCTGGCAGGATAAAGTGCCCAACACAGATGTGCTGGAACAAGCAAACATGAATAGCATGTCCGCCATCATCTGCGAGAGACACCTGTGCTGGCTTGGTTACGTCAGGAGGATGGACAAAAGCCGCATCCCCAAAGACCTGTTGTATGGTGAATTAGTAGAAGGCACCCGATCAGTAGGGAGACCACGCCTGTGCTTTAAAGATGTCTGCAAGAAGAACATGAAGACATGCCACATCAACACCAACGCATGGGAGGCTTGTGCAGAAGACCGAGCGACCTGGCGCCTCATCGTCAAACAAGGACGAAAAGGGGTGAAAAAGAGGAGAGAAGCCGGCACAGAAAAAAAGAGCCAGAAGGAAGGAAGGAAGGACAACAACAACTCCAGCAAGCATCACTGTTTGTTTGCAGTCACTGAACCAGAGATTGCCATTCAAAAATTGGTCTGTTCAGCCACTCACACAGTCGCAGATAAAAAATAAAAGGTGGACACTACGCCATTGTCTTTAGTAGACGCGAAAGGATGCCAACTGACTGTTCTAAAAATTTATAATGAATAAAACAATTTATTGTGATCATTAAATATTCCTATACAAAAATGCATATATGAACATACAATGAACGAGATTACCTAACCTCTAGGCATGATATAACCCATGACGATTTGACATGCTGTTAAAATCAATTACCGTAAATTCTCGAGTATAGTCCGCCCTTGAGGGGTTTTTCGGGGGCTGTAGCTCTGAAAAAAATGCGTCTGAATAAATATTGCCGGACAGCAAATAGAGACTCGGGACATTGCTTAGAAAATATTTTTCATTTTTAACCTCGTATATAGTACGCACTACGGATTTTGACCTTTAAATTTTGGGGAAAAAGTGCGGGTTATACTGGAGGATTTACGGTAATACATTTATATGGCATGGTCTTTATCACTAAGTTTAATACGTGCATTGTGTTTGTATTAGTTTTTCACGCCTCTCACTTCTCCCCCTTCTCTCTCACCTCCTCTCATTCCTCCTCCTCCTCCTCCTCCTCCTCCTCTTTCCCCATCTCCTCTCTCTCCTCTTTTTTCTGTTCTTCTACACCAACAAGCCCAGTCGGTAGAGTGTTTGACTAGGAATCACAAGGTTCCTGGTTCGATACCGGTCCTCGCCAACTCACTGTATGAGTAGCACATGGATCTGTGCGGTAAAGAGCTTATAGTAGGTGTGGCGCTCCACTTCAGACGCATACACAATCTCCTTGGTCTAGCGCTAGTAAAAAGGTGATAGACTTCCTCGATATCTGGTTGATACCGACTCTAGGCCACCGACGATTTTACTTACACCAACCACTCTCTCTTTCTACTCCTCTCACTCTCTTTTCTTTCCTCTTCCTGTCTCTCTCTCCTACTCTCTCTTACTTCCTACTTTCTCCTCCGCCTCTCTTTTCTCTCCCTTACTCTCTCTTACCTCATCTATTCTCCTCCACCTTTCTTTTCTCTTCCTCTCTCCTCTACCCTCTCCTCCTCTTTTCCTTCTCTTCTCTTCCTCTCTCTCTCCCCTACTATTTCCTCCTCTTCTTTTCCCCCTCTTTTCTTCCTCTCTCCCCGTACCCACTCTCTTCCAGTATATCCTCTCTTTTCAATCAATCTCCCTCAATTTCCTCTCCCTCTCCCCCTAGACCTCTCCCCTTCGTCTCTATTTTCCCCCCATCTCTTCCTCTCTCCTCCTTTTTTTCCTTTTCCTCTAACCCTCTATTCCTACTCTCTCCTCCGCCTCTCTTTTCCTTTCCACCTCCTACCCTCTCCTCCTCTATTTCTGTTCTCCCCTCTTCCCCCTCTCTATAATCACAAGAAAATGCCAACGCCATCACCAATATAAAAATAATCATATTTTGTCTGGTGTCGACTCGGTTGAAATTTTAATATAATCCTTTCGTGCTCCTCTTCTTCTTCTTCTTCTTCTTCTTCTTCTTCTTCTTCTATTATTATTATTATTCATCGCCGTCTTCTTCTCTTCTTCTTCTTCTTCTCTTCTTCTTCTTCTTCTTATCATTATTATTATTCATCACCGTCGTTGATTTCTTCTTTTCTTCTTCTTCTTCTTCTAATCATTTTATTATTATTATTATTATTATTATTATTCACCACCGTCGTCGATTTCTTCTTTTCTTCTTCTTCTTCTTCTTCTTCTTCTTCTTCTTCTTCTTCTTCTTCTTCTTCTTCTTCTTCTAATCATCATTATTATTATTATTATTATTATTATTGTTCTTGTTCTTCTTGTTCTTGTTCTTCTGTGTCTCTCTTCATCTTCTCGCTTCCTTTCTTCTTCTTTGTCTCTTCTTCTTCTTCTTCTTCTTCTTCTTCTTCTTCTTCTTCTTCTTCTTCTTTATTTATTAATTCACTCATCTCTGTGATTGAAAGTTGATCTCGCGCCCCGCAACCCCCGATTCATTAACAATTGCAATGTGTTAATAGTGTCATGGCCGATACATTGGATGACCGCTTTCACTCAAAACGCAGACGACAATTCGCCATGTTTACAAAACTGAGGAACAGCTTAAAACCAACCGACAAAATTGCCATCTTTTGTTACACCGATTACATTCTTTTTCCCTCTCCTTAATCTCATCCCCTTTTTTTCTTTTCTTTCATTTGAATCACTTTATTTGTTTTTCTTTTGTAAATAGTTTTTTCTATTTGGTCTGGTTTTTCTTTTTTTCTTCTTATTTTAGACACTAGGTCGGCCATGTTTTATCATATTCGTGTGTGTAAGTTACAAACACACTCTCGCATGCTTACGTCATGAATGAGTGAATCTCTTTGTCTCTTCTTCTTCTTCTTCTTCTTCTTCTTCTTCTTCTTCTTCTTCTTCTCTTCTTCTTCTTCTTCTTCTTCTTCTCCTTCATCGTTCTTGTTCTTGTTCTTCTTGTTCTTGTTCTTCTTCTTGTCTCTCTCTCTTTCTCTTCTTCTTCTTCTTCTTCTTCTTCTTCTTCTTTCTTCTTCTTCTTTCTTCTTCTTCTCTTCTTGTCTCTCTCTCTTTCTTCTTCTTCTTCTTCTTCTTCTTCATCTTCTTCTTCTCTTCTTCTTTGTCTTCTCTCTTCTCTTCTTTCTTCTTCTTCTTCTTCTTCTTCTTCTTTCTTCTTCTTCTTCTTCTTCTTCTTCTTCGTCTTCGTCTTCTTCTTCTTCTTCTTTCACACACACACAACGCACGCACATACGTATTGACGTTTGTCAACTCACGTATTTCTTTCCCGCCCATCGATCTGTGTAAACAAGCGGCCGGAATAAACTAGCAATTGAGAAAAAAAAGATGTAATATCTTTAATGATACGGATATGACAAGCGGCCATTCTGCCCATCTGGTTGTCGATCGAGCTCTCGTCTGCGCAGGCGCACTGCTGCTGCTGCTGCTGCTACTGTCACTTCATTTTTCCAGTCTTTTTCGCGGTTATTTGATTGGGTTTAGTTTTTTTTAGTACTTTCGTATAATCTTTTTTGATAATTTTTTTCGTTATTTGTAGTGTTTTTTTTTCTTCTTTTTCAAATTGTAACTTTTGTGGTCATTCTTTTCATTTTGTCAATTCCTCTTTAATATTTTGGTGTTTTTGTTCCGATAACAACAACTTCTTCTTCTCTCTTCTTCTTCTTCTTCTTCTCTTCTTCTTCTTCTTCTTCTCTTCTTCTTCTTCTTCTTCTTCTTAATTATTATTATTATTATTATTAATAATAATAATAATAATAATAATAATAATAATAATATGATTGTTCCTTTTGTTTCTTCTTCTTCTTCTTCTTCTTCTTCTTCTTCTTCTTCTTCTTCTTCTTCTTTGTGTCGCTTCTTCCCCCTCCACTACTACTACTACTACTACTTATCATCATCATCATTATTATTATTAATAATAATAATATAATTGTTCTTTTTATCTCTTCTTCTTCTTCTTTGTAACTCTTCTTCTTCTTCTTCTTCTTCTTCTTCTTCTTCTTCTTCTTCTTCAATCATAGTCTTTGTAATCTCTCTTTTCATTATGTGTGTTCCTCCATCTTATTTATTGGTGTTTTTGTCCCTATCACAATGTATAACCCCCGCCCGCCTCCCACCCCCGTGGGGATGAAGCCTTGAATATTACAGTCACGATTGAAAAGACAATAACACAGGTCAAATATCTGTTTTGCGCGCCATTAACCATAACAAAATGAATAAAGAGAGACTTTGTGTGTTAAGACCTTCGTATTTCATTCTTCGTTTCTCTATTTGAAAACTCATTTATTCCAGTCGTTCGTTCTTTACCGTTTTCCAGGACAGATTCTGGTTTGTGCATATTACTATTTGTTAGTATTATCAAATTCTAGTGTCTTGCGCACACGCAGGAGTATGTCTTGCTTGTGTGTGTGTGTGTGGTGTATTTGTTTGTGTGTTTGTGTGTGTATGTGTGGTGTGTGTGTATGTGTGTGTGTATATGTGTGTGTATAATCATCGATAAACAAGTATAAGCTTATATATATTTCAAATGTATGTAACTAGCGTATGAAACTGACAAATGAAAAATATGGTTAAAATAATAATAGAACGTAGAAAAAATTGCCACTTCCCTTATTTGCTTTAGAAGCAATAAATATCGTTATTCTTGGAGCGATGAAAGATATCGTCCTTCCTATGTCATATTTGCATCAAATTTTGTGGATTTGCAGCGGGTTTGATGAGTCCTTTGAGGGCTAATGAGAGGAAAGGTTCTGGTGGTGGGGTTATAGGATTGTGAGGGACTGCAGTGATCTGTAAATATTATGCTATTGATGTGTGTGCGTGTATGTGTATGTGTGTGTGTGTGTGTGTGTGTTTGTATGTGTGCAATGAAAAAATCATCGTACGAAAAAATTGCACTAAGAATAGAGTATTTTGCACTTTATAGTCACCCCAGCTAATGATATAACCAGCACATTAGACACTGTTTACTCTCTCTCTCCCCCTCCCCCCTCTCTCTCTCATATATATATATATATATATATATATATATATATATATATATATATTTGCATCAAACTTTGTGGGTCTGCAGTGGGTTTGATGAGTCATCTGAGGGCTCATGAGAGGAAAGGTTCTAGTGATGGGGTTATAGGATAGTAAGGCAATGATCAGTAAAGATTATGCTATTGCTATATACATGTATGTATATATATATATACATGTATGTATATGTATAGTTAGGTAGCATTTCTTCTTTAATGCATATTTTGTTGAACTTCGCAGCCATTTTCTGTTTGCAAATCTTGTTCCAGGTCCTTTCAAGTTGCCGGATTGATGTGATTATATCTGGCGAAAATTGGCTGATGTATTTGCCATAACTTATTTCCCGAATACTTTCCTCTATTGTGGGCCATCTTTAGGGGTAGTGCATGAACAATACAACAATAATATTAACAATAATAATAATAATAGTGGAAACAATGATAATAATAACAATGATAATAACACTAATAATAACAACAACGATAATTAGAATCAAATAAAATAAACACAACCCCTATATAAAAAGAATAGCGTAATGAAACAACCCATTGTTGTATTGTACATGTACTGCCCCTGAAGATGGCCCACGATAGGGCAGAAAGTACTCGGGAAATAAGTTATGGCAAATATATCAGCCAATTTTCGCTAGATATAATCACATCAATCCGGCATCTTGAAAGGACCTGGAACAAGATTTGTAGACAGAAAATATCAGCGCAGTTCAACCAAATATGCCTTAAAGAAGAAATGCTACCTAACTATACATATACATACATGTATATATATATATATATATATAATATTATATATATATATATATAATTATATACATACATGTATATAGCAATAGCATAATTGCCTCACTATCCTATAACCCCATCACCAGAACCTTTCCTCTCATGAGCCCTCAGATGACTCATCAAACCCACTGCAGACCCACAAAGTTTGATGCAAATATAACATAGGAAAGACATCCTTCCTGTTGGATCAGATGATAAAATTTGCTGCTTATGCACCACCTTTCTTAAGACCAGAACCTGACTTACAGACTTTGTTACAGATTGCACAAGGCACATTGTTTGTTCCTGGAGTTTGCATGAATTGTCCCTGATGAGATTTCCTATGATTGACATATCCGACCTTAAAAAGCAGAATATACATGAACATACATGGCAATAGCATAATCTTTACAGATCATTGCCGTCCCTCATAATCCCACAACTCCACCACCAGAACCCTTCCTTGCATGAGCCCTCAAAGAAATGAACCACCGTTAGCCGCAGGAAACTAACCAGTGTTGAGGTGACAGGCATTTTTTAGTGCACCTTTTCTAGCACCTTCCCAATAGTTTGGGTGAGCAGTGCTCTCCTAAATAGGATTGCTCAGACACAAGAGTCTCCACCGGGGTTAGTCCCTGTCACGGGTAGACACAACAACGATGTTAGGATAAGACTCCTGCCGCCAATGTGTAGATATGTAACTGCATGCTTCCAACTGGTCAGGTCTGCACACGTTGCCACACATCCATCGCCATGGGACTTTTTGAGAGGCTGATAGATGAAAGAAAGAAAGAAGGGAACATTTGTACATCATGAACATACATACATACATACACACACACGCGCGAGCACACGCACACATATGTATATGTATATATAAATAACTTCATCATCATATCACGCCAGCAGTAAGGATATCCATGACAACTTCTCACCAACTCTCCCTATAACTTATTGTCACTGGCAGGTCCTCCGCTAGGCATCCAGTATATGTACAGGGGTGGTCTATGTAGAATTTGCTGGACGACCCATTCTATCATGTCCATGTGCTGGTTTCCATAGGAGAACGTCACTTATGAGTTCATCCTTATTTCTCCCACAGTGTCTAGCATGTCTTGTCCGTCTTTCTTGGGTGGTTTGTGTGATGGGGGAAGGTGACCATTATATATATATATATATATATATATATCAATAGAGCGTCCGGCTAGAAACCACAAGGTTCCTAGAGCGATACCGGCCCTCGCCAACTCAGCGTATGAGTAGCACAGGGATCTGTGCGGTAAAGTAAAGTGATGATGGTAGGTGTGGCGCTCCACCCCAGACGCAACAACAATCTCCTTGGTTTAGCGCTAATGAAAAGGGTATAGATACTGACTTTGGGCCACCCCGACTTATATATATATATATATATATAAAGTAAAGTCATCAGGGCGGCCTAATGTCGGTATGAGCCATACAGCGAGGGAGTGTACCCCCTTTTCACTAGCGCTAGACCAAGGAAATTATTTTAGCGTCTGAGGTGGAGCGCCACACCTACCATCAGCTCCTTACTTTACCGCTCAGATCCCTGTGCTACTCATACGCTGAGTTGGCGAGGGCCGGTATCGAACTAGGAACCTTGTGGTTTCTAGTCGAACGCTCTACCGACTGAGCTTGTTAGGGTTTTGCGTATACTTCGCATATTTGTGTTATAAATAAGGTAAAAGTACTGTTTTTGAAGCATGAAATGATGGTGGATATCCGAGTTAAAATAAATTAATATCAATAAATACTGTAGATTTGTTTCCGAACTCAAAGTATGATACTCTAGTGTATAACTCGAACATCCACCATCTTTTTCATGCTTCAAAAAATCATAGTATTTTTACTTTATTTTTTATAACACCACACACACACACACACACACACCACACACAACACACACACACACACACACAGACACGGTGACCCGGAGCGGTAGTACCTGTTAGGGTCATATCTATGTGTTAAATATATCAAAAATGAGTTTAAAAAATGTTTAAAAAATTGAGTTTGGGAAAAAAATTGAATATCCATCAAGAATGAATAAAACAATACATCTTCGGCATATAATAATTCAACAAGGGTTGACATGCCGTAAAAATCACCTACCAACCAGCCAACCATGAAGTTTGCACTCAGCATAAAACCATTCAGCCTGAATGAGTGCAATCCGATTGTACACCTGACCGACTTCACTTAGAGTACACACACCATTCGAGTCCCCAAAGTCCAGAGGCTACGAAAAAGACGAGCGATTGATTACTAATACGGGTTGACGTGTCATTAAAATCATATATATATATATATATATATATATATATATTATATATATTATATATAATATATAAACTAATGAGTCTGATACCTTAAAAATTTTGCTTAGTGCTCTTCAGGGCTAAGATCTGACTCTGAGTCAGATCTTAGCCCTGAAGAGCACTTACAATCAAGCTATTTGCCGGTTTTTTTTTTCTTACCGCAAGGGTTTACCAACAAGTTTGGTATATTATATATATTAGTACAAAATAAAAAACACCCTCTGGGCGATGTAAAAATAGATATTTTGAAACGTATTGCCTGAGGGGTGGGAGTAAAAAATTCAATGTCAGCGAGTTTATTCGCTAAGTAAGTAAAATGATCAAATTCATTAAAGGATTAAAAAATAAAACAATTTGAAATGTAAAGGATTAAAAAATAAAACAATTTGAAATGTAAACTTTAAATATGTATTAAAATAAAACAAAGTATATATAGATATATAAAACCAGTCATGTATTTATTAAAACTTGTTTTAAAAAACAATGAGGACTGTCTAATGCTGCATCTTCACATTTTGAGAGTATTTAATAATTTATTCTATGTTATGACGATTTTGGGTAATGTGACGTAAGCAGAAGCGAATCTCCACTATATATATATATATATATTAATATATATATATATAGTATATATATATATATATATATTATTATTATTATTATTATTATTATTATTATTATTATTATATTATTATTATTATTATCTATATTAATTTCGCAAGGATTTTCCCGTGCTGTATCGTGGCCGAAGTAGTATGGTTTCTGACTATCCTGCTGAAGTCCCGGTTTCGATTTCTGTCGGAGGGAAATCGTTAGTATACATCGCTGATGAGACTTAATAAAGTTGAAACAGTCTGTACGATGTTCTACACACGGAGTAATTCTTTACCGAAATTCACTTGTCATTATTATCTTCTATAATTATCGATATACGCATTGTAATTGCCTTCAAGCAAAAATATAAATAATAATATATACTTTATTTGACAATGCTTCTAAAATAAACAAATATAAAAAAAATCACACACACACACGCACACACACACACAC
>CM042172.1:32475620-32498120 GCA_023376005.1 Doryteuthis pealeii | reverse complement strand
CTTGGGAAATGGACTCGTCGCCCCGAGTTCAAATCCTGGACGTGGTAATTGCATTTCACTTAGCGCTAATACCCTTGGGAAAGGTATGAATCCTACTTCCCCTCCAGCTATGGGTAAATAGTAGGGCAGACTGGGCTCTTTAACTATGGTTAGGCCACCGGTCTAGGAGAAAGAAAACTCTGAATTCAAACCTGTTAAACTCCGCTTGATAAATTGACCTTGTGTCGCATCCAGCTCGTGCAGAGGGGTTGGTAAATATATATACAAGGGTCGTTCAATTATAACGTTTTTAGGGGCCGGTTTAGCTCACTCGGTAGAGTGTTCAGCTAGGAATCCCAAGGTTTCTAGTTCGATACTGGCCCTCGCCAACTCAGCGTATGGGTAGCACAGGGATCTGTGCGGTAAAGTGAGGAGCTGATGGTAGGTGTGGTGCTCCACCTCAAATGCTAAAATAATCTCCGTGGTCTAGCGCTATTGAAAACGGGATCGACTCCCTCGCTGTTTGGCTGATACCGACATTAGGAAGCAGTGTTTACATTTGCACCTTTTTCTTTAAGGTCGTTCAATAATAACGTTTTTCCTCATATATACAAGGGTAATTCAATGAATAAGGTTAATTTTAAATAAGTTGGCAATAAGAAGCAGTGTTTATAGTTGTACCATTTTCTTTATATATACAAGAGTCATTCAATAAATAAGGTGAATTTTGTCTAAGGAGTTGTCAATAGGAAACACTGTTTACATTTGCACCTTTTAGATATATATATATATATATATATATATATATATATATATATATATATATAATATATATACAAGGGTTGTTCAATAATAACGTTTTTTTATATCTACAAGCGTCATTCAATAAATAAGGTGAATTTTGCCTAAGGATTGGTAATAGGAACCACTGTTTACATTTGCACCTTTTTTTTTTAGAGTTGTCCAATAATAAAGTTTTTCTTTATATATACGAGTGTAATTCAATGAAAAAGGTTTATTCTAAATAAGAAGTTGGCAATATGAGTCAGTCTTTATAGTTGTACCTTTGTCTTTATATATATATAAGAGTCATTCAATAAATAAGGTGAATTTTGCATAAGGAATTGGCAATTGGAACCACTATTCACATTTGCACCTTTTACTTTATACAGACAAGGGTCGTTCAATAATAACGTTTTTCTTTATATATACAAGGGTAATTCAATAAATACGGCGAATCTTAAATAAGAAGTTGGTAATAGGATGCAGTGTTTGTAGTTTTCCCTTTATTATATATATATATATATATATATATATATATATATAAGGGTCGTTCAATAAATAAGGTGAATTTTAAAGAAGAAGTTGGCATTAGGAAGCAGTGTTTATAGTTGTACCTGTTTCTTTATATATACAAGGGGGATTTAATAAATAAGGTGAATTTTAACCAAGAAGTTGTCAATAGGAAGCACTGTTTACAGTTGCAAATTTTTCTTTATATAATACAAGGGTCATTCAATAAATAAGGTGAATTTCAAATAAGAAGTTAGTAATAGGAAGCAGTGTTTATAGTTGTACATTTTTCTTTATATAATACAAGGGTCGTCCAATAAATAAGGTGAATGGAACGGTTACAAACCGGTTAATAGGACTTGTATATCTTATCTTATTATAATGGAGATTGTGTTTTTCTGTCTGTAACCGAAACTATATTACTAATCGAGTCACAATTAACATAGTTATTTACATCACATTCACCATGATTTTATTTAAATTTAAACCTCAATTATTAATAAAATTTCTTCACCTTTTTATTAGTGTTGTCCATATGTACATACAAACAACATGCAATTGTATTTATATATACAAAAAATAGCGATTTGCAGTGTGAATGGGAAGGCTAATTTGCATATTGATATTAAAAATGTGATTTTATTAAATATGTGCTTAGTATTATTGATTTCTAACTGTTTGGTTTTATTTTAATGAATATAAACAAAAGCCTCTTCAATGAATCTTAAATGAAATCCATTAACAAGAAAAAATAACTGTCATTTTATTCTTTATTTCCTAATTTAACTAAATAGTTAAATAAGTAAAATTCAGCAATGAAAGACGGGAGTGATGGAAGAGTAAGTTTCATTTCTATTTTTCTATTATACCCCCACTCTGTTACATATCTTTTTGTCTGCCTCTAATTTAATACGATATTTCATTACATTAAAACTTAAATACTTGCACCCGGAGGATGCATATATTTGCTAGTATAAAGAAAGTATTGAAATTCAACTTAATTATTGAATCATCCTTCTATACATAAAGAAAATGGTTCAACTGTAAACAGTACTTCTTATTGCCAACTTGTTATTTAAAATTCCCTTTATTTATGGAACTGTTTATAGTTGTAACTCTTCATTTATATATTCAAGGGTGATTCAATAAATAAGGGGAATTTTAAATAAGAAGTTAGCGATAGGAAGCACTGGTTACAGTTGCACCTTTTAATGTGAATTTTAAACAAGAAATCAGAGTACTAATGCAAAACAGCGCGCAAGAGATAATATCATTAGATTGCGAAAAAAGAAAAAGGTACAACAGTAAACAGTTACTTCTTATTGATAACTTCTTAGTTAAAATTCACTTTATTTATTGAATCACCCTTGTATATGTAAAGAAAAAGATGCAACTATAAACACTGCTTCCTATTGACAACTTATCTTTTTATTTATATATACAAGGGTCATTCAATAAATAAAGTGAATTTTAAGTAAGAAGTTGGGGGTACTTATGCAGAATATCACGCAAGAAATAATATCATTAAATTACGTATAAAAATGATTATCTATCATTACATTATATTACAGAAATACCCGAAACTTTTCAGACACTATGATTGGGGTTACGGTAAGTGTTAATGTAAAGGTTAGTGTTAGCATTAGTGTTAGGGTCAGTGTTAGGGTTTGGGTCAGTGTTAAGATTAGGTTTAGGCTACATCAGGTGTTCTCGTAATCTAATGCGATTTATACGTAAAATGCGATTCGTATGATATCGTGCTATTCTGCATTTGTAACGAAATTGACAATAGGAAGCACCGTTTACAGTTGCATCTTTTTGTTTATATATACAAGGGCTATTCAATGAATAAGGTGAATTTTGTCCAAAAAGTTGGCATTAGGAAGCTCTGTTTATAGTTGTACCATTTTCTTCATTTATCCGAGGGTGATTGAATAAATGAGGTGAATTTGAACTAAGAAATTACGCAGAATAGCACGCAAGAAATATATATATATATATATATATATATATATATATATATATATATATATATATATATTCTTGCGTGCTATATATATATATATGAGAAGAAATATATATATATATTAATATTAATATATATAAATATTTAAATAACTATTTCAAAAGATACCTCGATATCTAGTTAAAATTCAATTATATATATATATATATATATAATATATATATATATATATATATATATAAAGGTGTGTCATAAAAGTATCGAGATTGAAACAGTATTTGCAAAGATAGAAATGAACAGTGAATGGAACGTTAATTTTTTTCAGAATACAAGGTGTATCAAAAAGTACAAAAAATGTCGATTCTTTTTGACATATATATATATATATATATATATATATATATATATATATATATGTGTGTGTGTGTGTGTGTGTGTGTGTGTGTGTTTGTGTATGTGTGTGTTTTAATGTAATAGAATATTATATTTGATTAGAAAGAATAATGAAACCAAATAAGATCGCTTATAAAGATTACACAAATCCTAATTCTATTTTGATTTCTATGTAAAATTATACGTTGGATTGTTTTAATACGTTTGAGAATAAAACAATAATATTAGAAATCAATAGCATCAATTAATCAATAGCATTAATTAGCATCAATTAGCAATCAATAGCATTAGCTATCAACAGCATTAATTAACATTAGCGATTAATTACATTAGCAATCAATAGCATTAATTAGCGTTAGCAATCTATAACATTAGCAATCAATAGCATTAATTAGCATCAATTAGATATTAGAAATCAATAGCCTCAATTAATCAATAGCATTAGCAATAAATAGCGTTAATTAGCATTAGCAATTAATCGCATTAGCAATCAATAGCATTAATTAGCAATCAATAGCATTAATTAGCATCAATTAAATATTTAAAAATCAATAGCATCAATTAATCAATAGCATTAATTAGCATCAATTAGCAATCAATAGCATTAATTAGCGTTAGCAATTAATCGCATTAAATCAATAGCATTAATTAATCAATAGCATTAATTAAATCCAGTTTTGTTAAAACGAGTATGCAAATTACCCACACAATGTAAAACTTAATTTCTTGGTGATATATAAGACACATTGAAGAATTTTAAACGAATTAATACCACGGACCTTTTAGGGCCTGTGTTTGTTAATGTAAATTAACATCGTTGATCCCAGGGGGCTATCCCCCCCCAGGCAACACCTGCCCCCTTGATTTAAAGGGGCAGGGGGCTGGGTTTATTGCCCATTACCTGAGCCCCCTGAGGGGAATGCCGACGGGATCAACGCACCCTCCACCCATGAGTCACGGCTTGTGGGTGGACCCACATTAGTAGGGCCTTGTGCCTAACCCATACACGTGGGGTACGTGATAAATACGGCATAAATAACACGGGCCCTTCGGTATCTGTGTGTCCGGTGGTTTCGGCCACTGTACTATTAATGAAATTAATGGCGTGGTCCCAGGGGGGGCATCCCCCAGGAAATACCTACCCCTTTATTTAAAGGGGCAGGACTGGGTATATTTCTCAGTGCCTGAGGTGTCCCCTTGAGCTACCATCCCATGAGCTTCGGTTCGTTGGTGGTCCTGCATTAATAGGGTCTTGTGCTTGACCCGCATAAGTGGGTGTGAGGTAAATACCGCATGAATAACAGGGGCTGTTCTGAGGCAATTCTAACTCTCCCGAGATTTAAAAGGTTAAAAATAAATCTTCTATCCATACTAGTAAAAGTATGCGCAAGTATTTAAGTTTTAATGTAATAAAATATATTAAATTAGAAACTAAATATGAACGAATATGAAAATATAACACTTATTTTTAGTGATATTTTAATTGATTTCTATATAAAATCTATATAAAACACCTATATCCGTTGTACCATGAGTCCAATTGGATATAACGGTTAAGTTAGTAGATCTAAGTGACAATCATGCTTAGAAATATAACACTCAATATTATCTACAATATATATATATATATATATATATATAATATATATATATTATATAAGTCTATAAGTTTAAACGGTGGACCACAGCACACCTTACTGTCAGAAACAAGGTGTTGACTCCATGTCCACGCTACGTTAACTCAAATATAACTGCTCTAGGAATGATATTGAGCACTATCTGCTTAGAAATATAGCACTCATATTATATATATATATATATATATATATATATTATATATATATATTATATATAATCCAAAGATCGATTGAAGAAATCTTCCTTATGACGTAGTAGTTTTTCAATTGTCACAATTAGCAGAACTCTATGTGCGCTCTTATTTTCAGTCACAGAGCAAAATCATATTAGGTAAATAACAAAGAAGATTTAGGTTGCAAGCATTATAGACTATTTTAGGGAACCTAGAGGAATTATCTTTCGGTTCCTATCACCAGACGGAATATATATATATATATATATATATATATATATATATATATAATATAATTGATAATTTTTGAATCATATTACCACGACCAGACAACTCGGCAAACACCATTTGCGACATCCGGAGCACTGGACAGCTGTTTCGACCTCCTTTGGTCTCATCAGCAGTGCATACCACAATCTCCGCCACTAGAGATTGAACTCGTGGACCACAGCGTGAAGAGCGGGGACTTAACACACTGGGCCACCAGCCCATGCCACAATATATATATATATATACACACAGAGAGAGAGGAGAGAGGAGAGAGAGAGAGAGAGAGAGAGAGAGAGAGAGAGAGAGAGAGAGAGAGAGAGTTGAAATAGCAAATCAGGACATTTTTGTCGTCTTTTCCCCGAATAATGGTGTCCTTTCCCCTCCCCAGCGCAGTCACCTGAAGAACGCCGGATTCAACGGGGCGATTGTAATGCGTTCATTTTGACTCGTTTCTAATGGCCGCACATAAAACCAACCGACCAATCAACGAGAAGCACAAGTCAACGCGACGAGGGGTGAGGTGGGGTGTTGGTGATGGGCGTTGGTTTGGGAATGTGGCGGGAAGGCAGAAACGAAATGAGGCGTGATAGTGCTGAAGAAGAAGAAGAAGTAAAAATGAAGAAGAAGAATAGACATAAAGACGATGAAGAAGATAAAAAAGAAGAGATACATAAAGAAGAAGAAGAAGAAGAAGAAGAAGATGATAATGAAGAAGAAGAAGAAGAAGAAAGAGAAGATGATAATGAAGAAGAAGAAGAAAATGGAAGAGAAACACAGAAACACAAAGAAG
This sequence comes from Doryteuthis pealeii, assembly GCA_023376005.1. Lineage (NCBI taxonomy): Eukaryota > Metazoa > Mollusca > Cephalopoda > Myopsida > Loliginidae > Doryteuthis > Doryteuthis pealeii. The sequence goes on along the minus strand of CM042172.1, from coordinate 32,491,619 downwards.
AAGAAGAAGAAGAAAAAGAAGAAAAAGAAGAAGAAGAAGGAACATAAAGATGAAGAATATAAAGAAGAAAAAGAAGAAGAAGAAGAAGAAAATGGAAGAGAAACGCAGAAACACAAAGAAGAAGAAGAATGAGAAGATGATGATGATGAAGAAGAAGAACATTAATAATAATAATAATAATAATAATAATAACATAAAGAGGAAGAAGAAGAAGAAGAAGAAGAAGAAGAAAATGGAAGAGAAACACAGAAACACAAAGACGAAGAAGAAGAAGAAGAAGAAAGAGAAGAAGAAAAAGAAGAAGAAGAACAAAAAGAAGAAGAAGAAGAAAAAGAAGAAGAAGAAAATGGAAGAGAAACTCAGAAACACGAAGAAGAAGAATAAGAAGATGAAGATGAAGAACATTAATAATAATAATAATAATAATAATAATAATAATAATAATAATAATAATAATAATAATAATAATAATAATAACATAAAGAAGAAGAAGAAGGAGAAGAAAATGGAAGAGAAACACAGAAACACAAATAATAATAATAAGAATAAGAATAAGAATAAGAAAAAGAACAAGAACAAGAAAAAGAACAAGAACAATAATAAGAAGAAGATGAAGAAGAAAGAAAGAAACAAACAAACAAGAAAGAAAGAGAAACAAAGAAGAAGAAAAAAGAAGAAAAGAAGAAGAAGAAGAAGAAGAAACACATAAAGAAGAGGATGCTGATGAAGATGAAAAAGAAGATCGATGCTAAAAGAATGAGGGGGTTAGGTTTATAGAATAAGAGAAGATGTCACTGTGGGATGTAGTGGTGGGGGGGTGGGGTCTTTAGGTGGTGTCGGTCAACAGCTGGACGATCGGTGATTCTCGGACGGGAAGTTGCAGGAAAGGCGGTAGCGACAGGGGTGGTTGTGGCGGCACAACAGCGGTATTAATGGTAGGGGTTGTGTTGGTGAAGATAGCGATGGAAAATTTTCGGCCGCCCCCAATCAGACATTTAGGCAGAAGCGCGCGAAGACCCCAACGCCGCAGCGGTGACAAATTGATAACAAGGTCATGTGGTCAGAAGGCTATAAAAATGGATATCGACATGGTGTTTGTTGGGTGTTGGGTTGGTGAAGCTCGGTGGTAGGGAAACCAGAAAAGTTGTCCGCATGAAATGTGTTCTGTCTGTGCGTCTCTGTGTCTCTGTGTCTCCCGCGCTTTCTCATCGGAAACGCGCGGCGAGATGTTCGGCCAGATAGAAATTTTGAAAGCGAAACCATCAGATTACTATCAAGTCGTTTCTTTTACCGCCGAACAACTGACATTGAAACTGAAGAAGAAGAAGAAGAAGAAGAAGAAGAAGAAGAAGAAGAAGAAGAAGAAGAAGAAGAAGAAAAATAGAGACAAGAAGAAAAGATGATGATTAAAGACATAAAAAAAGAAAAAGAAGATTAAAGACATAAAGAAAAGAAGAAGAAGAAGAAGAAGAAGAAGATAAAAAAATAGAGAAGAAGAAGAAAGATTAAAAAATAGGAAAGGACAGAAGAAGATTAATGCATAAAAGGATGAAAGAAGGAAGAAGAAATAAGAAGNGAAAAAGAAGAAGAGGAAGAAGAAGAAGATTAAAAAATAGAGAGAAAAAGAGAAGATTAAAAGACATAAAGAAGAAGAAGAAGAAGAAAAAGAAGAAGAGGAAGAAGAAGAAGTATTAAAAAATAGAAATGAAGAAGAAGAAGATTAAAGACATAAAGAAGAAAAAGAAAAAAGAAAGAAAAAGAAAGAGATTAAAATAGAGAAGAAGATGAAGAAGAAGAAGAAGAGAAATTAGAAAATAGAGAAGAAGAAGAAGATTAAAGACATAAAGAAGAAAAAAAGAAGAAGAAAAAGAAGAAGATTAAATAGAGAAGAAGAAGAGGATTAAAGACTAAAGAAGAAGTAGAAGAAGAAGATTTAAAGACATAAAGAAGAAAGAAGAAGAAGAAGAAGAAGAAAAGGAAGAGAAGAAATTGAAGAAGATAAAGAAGATAAATTCAATGTCAGGGGTTTGTTATCATAAGTAAGTAAAACCAATTTATTAAAGGAGTAAAAAAACAACAACAAAAGAAACAAATAAAACAATTGAAATGAAAACTCAGTTCTGTCTCCCTCAAATAAAATGTTACGTGGATCAATTAATAATTAATTAAAATAATATTTTGGAATATTTTCCACATGAATTTTACACAAAATCGTTGGTATTTATTTATTGGTGCTCTTCCAATATGTGATCTACCGAAGGTTTGTGATCTACTATTGATCTACTATCATCGGCATGTGATCTACCAGGAAAAAAGAACAGGGTTAGGGTTAGGGTTTAGGGTTAGTTTAATGGGAAATAATGGATAGTAATGGGTTAGATCAATTATTGGGAAGTAAACAACCGAGATCACATATTGGATTAGAAACATTCGGTAGATCACAATATTGGGAAAGATGCACAAATGAATTTACACACCGTTGTATGGTTCAAGTATTCCTATCAAATAATTATTTTGAATATTTTCCACATGAATTTTCCACAAAATCTAGTATTTATTTATTTGTAAAAAAACTTAGCCTTGATACAAAAAAAAAGGGTGAGGGTAAAAAAAATTTTAAAACGGATTACAAGATTGTTCTTTGCTCGATGTATTGGCAAGTTGGGTAATGTGACGTAAGCAGTGACGTAGTTTCGATTACAGACAAATAGAGAACCAAATTCTATACGGGATATGTATATATATATATATAATATATATATATATATATATATATATAATCATTCTATGATAATTTCATTAAATTCCAAGAAGTAGGCTTTGCATTTGGATCGAAGAGTATATCTTCGTTAATAATTTGAACACGCAGTATGCAATGACCATACACCAGATTTCCAAACTGGTTCTGTCATGTCACACACACACACACACACACACACACACACATACACACACAACACACACACACACACATATATATATATATATATATATATATATATATATATATATATATATATATTATATAATATATATAGTATACCGAATGTGTGAGAAATGGGAAATGAATCCAACAATATGAGGAAAAATTGAGTAAAGAAAAGAAATGTAGATGGATAGAAAATGAATTTTATCGATATCACTTTTAATCGGTATCACACACACATGTGTTTCGGTCTGTTTATCAAAATGTATACGGATTTACGTTATTATTATTATTATTATTAAAATAATCAGATGGAGTTGAAATGATGATGATAATAATAATAGAAGAATGCATAAAATGTTCCGTACACGAGAAAATTTTGCCGACCTTCATCAGAGTGGTATTTTTATTTTTGAGTTGGAGACAAGAATAGAATTTTAATTGTTCGAAAAAGAATATTTTTTATATATACCAATCCCTCCGCACGAGCAGGAGCGAACAAGGTAAATTTCTCAAGCGAATTTTAACAGTTTGAATTCACTTTTCCTTCTTAGACTGGTTACATAGCCCATGGTTTAAAGAGTCCAGTCTGACCTGTTATTTACACCATATGCTGGAGGGAGAATTGGATTCATACCTTTCCGCAAGGGTATTAGCGCTATGTGAAATGCAAACAGTTTTGTCCAGGAATTGAACTCGAATCGACGAGTCCATTTCCTACGACTCTAACCATTAGATCACGCGCTTCGTCACATATAGGACATTTACCTACAACGTCATTCTTTAATGGACTCCGCAATGATACAGTATGATTTCAAGTATTCTTATCTAATACAAATTTTTATACGCTTTCAATAAATTATTTCACTAATATCTATTCATTTATTTCTATACTAGAGCGGCTACCCGACATCGTCTGGGTAGAGGTGGGTTAAAAGTTAGTCCTCCCAATCCATTATTATTGAATTGAAGTTGGATCCACGCAGGATGCCCCATTAAAATCCCTATGTAAAAAGAGACCTTACGTTGATCAGACACTCTGAAAAAATGTCTACTATTTAAAATATTTAAAAATGTTTTTAAAATCAAGCTCTTACTATTAAATTTTAGGTTTTTAATTATCTTCACAAATATTAATCAAATCTTGATTATTTTTGCTCAAAAAGCAAGATTGGTGATAGGGAATTGTATATATATATTTACTTGCCATTAATTGTTTTTTTAATAGTTTCTTCCTGGCATTATAGCAACTGTCCAGCTGGGACTATAGAATACAACTCGACTGCACCCACAGCCGAGGGTACCGCGCCGCTAATGGGTGGCGACCGTGATGCTGTAAGGACGGAACTCCTGGTGGAGTGAGCAGAATCCATGACATGCAGACACTTCACTTAGAACTAGAGCTCACATCTAGGCGGTTCGGAGTGCATCCCCGCTCGCGATCAACTCGGACTGGGCTCACGTTAGGACGGCCAGCACCTATAGGATTGCCCCGACCCTTATTGTCCTGTATGGCGAGTCCCGAACGCGCTTTTTATCATATGGGTGCTAGAAAGGTGTGCTGAGGGTTTTCATGTCCTGGGAATGACGTTTAAAAATCTATCTGATGGTGAAGATTCCAATTCTGGAGGTCCTGGGAGAATGTAGAGCACCCTTCATCACCATTGCTCCCTGGTCAACTGGTACACGGGAGGTGTTGCCAGTACCCTATAGGGGCATCTGGGGACGGGTAATAGAGTAAAGTCTCGTTTTTAAGAAGAGAGTTTCGCCCGATCTTAGGTTAAATAGAAATGTCGATAAAAGTCGTAGTATAACCCCATCAAGTCTGCTATTAGATGGAGCCGGTGTTTAATAATGTATGCTGATAATATAGGCGTTAATACGGCGGGTGGTATTAATGAAGTCCGTTAGACGTGGATCACTAGAGAGAGTCAAATTCTGTAAGTGTGAAGTGAACAGAGGATGCGGCTCTTTTGCTTTATAAGCAGCCGGTTGATTAAAAGTCAATTAAAACCGGCTCCTAGGACGGCGCTAGGTGTTTCGGACGTTCACGTCGTCATCGACATATATTATAGTACATATGGTACCTGCACAGGAGTCAGAACACTATCTATATGCGAGAATGTGTTTCATATTGCAGACCAGATGGGTATATACTTCAGGGTAGCGGCTCGGAGGAGTGTGAAATGACGCGTCATGGATATAGATGAAGTGATCGTGACTCAGTATCCAGATAATTACCGCATCGTAGTCAATCAACATCGTGCATTTAGGCTGGTGATATGTATTAGGTGGCAGCTTTAGTATGTAAGGCGGCGTTATTTTATACATTACAGACTTTTCTCTTTTGGGCCATTACAATACCGATACTGGATGTCAAAAGACGGATGTGCAGTCTTTCTTTTTAATTTTTTTCCTCTATGTTTGTTTGAATTTTTATTAATTTTGAAAAAACAGAATTACCTGTTTTTTCCCACACCGGAGGGTTTAGAAGTAGAGATAAGATATATATGAAAGAGTATATATATACTATAATAATATATATGATTATTGAATATATATATATATACGGCTAAGTTGACTCTAACCTTAAGCCACGCGCCTCCATATATATATAATAATTTAATAATCATTGACATAGCAAACATCGGCGAAATACTCATGTGCGACGTGAAGAACACGTAAAGCTGTTTCGTCCTAATTTGTTGACGCGTGTAACTACGTGTTAACGAAAGACATATGACGTATGACTCATTAATGTCCGCATCGGGTGTAAAGACCGGGTGAGAAAAAGTCTTCATGAATCTAGTCATATTAAGCGACGTACTACCGTCGGGATGTGCAGCCTAAGTTGATATGAACTGAAGATATGTATGTGGATCAACGGCGGTTATGACGTTTTCATAAAAGACTGGAGATATATAGTCAGATAGGAAGTGTAGTTAATTTTCAGCTAACAGCAGTTTGTGGGTTGTTCCATGAGTCTTTTTTATATAATTACTCATGACCGCTCGGAGTTTATTTCCTTTCTTAATTTATTATATTTATATACTATTAAGTACTAAGTATAGAGTATGATCGTATGATACTTACAGTAAGTATGTGTAAGTAGTATAATATTATAATAATATATATATACTATATGTATATAAGTTATTATATTGCACATCGAGTATAGTGGAATTGCAAATGGGATTATAGTATCACTTAAGTTGCTTGTAATATTTGGTATGTATGATTATTGTGTGCATATTCTAAATGTTTGACTAATTCTTTTATTCCGTTACAGATTCAAAAAAGTCGAAGGATTGACTTTTAACGGGCATGCTAAACCTGTCTAGAGTTATTCATGCGAGAAGGTTAGGGAAGCGCCGTTGCAGTTGTACGTTCATTAGATACATTTTTGTGTTGCTTGCTCCTTCTTGTGACATTTTAATTCTCACACGAATTTTTTCCATAGAGAAATGATGTTATAAAAAAAAATCTGATAGTTGAACTGGTTAATATAATGCCGTACAGTACACTGGTGCGATCACTGGGATTGGAGAAGTTACTTCCCGAAGAATCCTTCACCAAGGCGAGGAGTATACACGGTTAGGCTAATACTAGGACACACCTCTAGGTGGTATTACCATCTACAGGCAGCTAGTATTTGAAGGTTCCAACCAACATAAAAATTCAGAAATGAGTGTAGTGACCTATTATCTATATAGTAAGTATATATGTAATATATATATAATATGATATATATATATATATAATAATAGACTATATATGTACATATATATATTATAGTACCTATGAGGCTTGTTTCTATCTATTCTATCTTCATTCATATCTACCTATCTATCATATTGTATCTATTATCTATCTCGGCCTATTTCTATTCTTTCTATCAATCAACGTCAATCAAATTCTAGTCGTCCGATCTGTTTCTGATCTATCTATCTAGGCTATCTATCTATCTATCTATCTTGGCTGTTTTCATACTATCTATCATCTATCATTCTATCGTATCTATCTATCTTCTGTTTCCTATCTATCTATCTATCTAATCTATTCTACTCTGTTTCTATCTCTATCTAGCTCTATTCTATCTACTTTTCTTTATCTATTCTAGTTCTCTATCTATCTATGCTGTCTATCTGTTTTATCATCTTCTCTGTTTCTAGTCTATCTTACCTGTTTCTAATCATGATCTAATTCTATCTATATGGCCGAGCGTCTGTGTTCCTATCTATCTATCTAATCTATCTAGTAATGCTATCTCTTCGTCTGTTTCTATCTATCTCTATCCTAATCTATCTTATCTATCTATCTATCTATCTATCTCTGTTTCTATCTATCTATCTATCTCATCTATCTATCTTATCTATCTTATCTCTGTTTTTTATCTATCTATCTTATCGTAATCTATCATCTATCTCACTCCATTGGCATCAATTCTATCTATCTAATCGTACTATCTATCGTAGTCTGTGATTCTGTTCATTCTTATCGTATCTATCTCTCTCGACTCAGTTTCTTTCTTTTCTATCAATATCAATCAATCGAATCAACCTATCTATCTCGTCTGTTCTTTCTTTTTATCTTCTACTCTATCTATCTATCTATCTATCTATCTTGGTCTGTTCATAATCTACATTATCTATCTATCTATTTCGGCCTATTTCTTTCTTTCTTTTTCTTTCTTTCTTCTTTTTCTTTCAATCAGTCAATCAATCAAATCAATCAATCTATGCTATCATTATCTCGATCTGTTTCTTTTCTTTGTTTCTTTCTTTCTTTCTTCAATATCTATCTATCTTATCTATCTTATCTCTTACACTTTGGTCTAGTTCATAATCTATCTATGCAACTCGCCGTTTCTTTTTCTTTTTTTCTATCACAACGCAATCAATCAATTCAAATCAATCAATCTGTCTATGCTATTCTCTCGATCTATTTCTTTCTTTTTTATCTATCCTATCTCTCTATCTTTTTGGCCTTGTTCATATCTACTATTCTATCTATCTATCTATCTATCTACCCGCCTGCCCTTTTGCCTGCCTGCCTGCCTACCTTGATAGAAAATGGTTTCAATAAAACGTGCAACTTGTTCATGTATTGTTGCACGCGATTCGGAGAACCTCCTTCAGACACTCCTCATTTCCTATTTAAAAAAAAAAGAAAAGAAATCTACTCACCTCAAGGCAGACGGCCGTGCCGTAATTTGTAGGGTTAAACCCAAAAAGGAGAAACAGTAAAGAAACGAAAGAAATTACAAAATAAAGAACAACAAACAGACAACAGACCAGACAAACAAACACATAAAAAACCCAACCCAGAAAACTGCTAAAGCTCCGACAACAATATCAAATCAATTGGAAAGAAACAAGAACATTTGTTACAAATACTAAGATTATATATATATATATATATATATTATTATATATATATTATTATATATAGTATTTATAACAAAAATTAAATATACAAACATAAACAAACATACAAATATAAAAAAATATTCAAAAAAATAAATATATAAAAAAACAAATAATAACAACATAAAAAACAATCAAGAACAAAACTAGAGCCGTTAATACATAAAATATATTTAAAAAAAAACGGAACGTTTAGCAAAAATAATAAAAGATAGTTTTAAAAAAATACAGACCCCCCAAAACCCCGAAACAAAACAAAAAAAAACGAACAAATAAGAAAAAAAAATAAAGCAAAATAAAAAAGGCTTAAAACACGAAAATGTCAGTCTATAGTTGAATACCGAGAGAGAGAGAGAGAGAGAGAGAGAGAGAGAGAGAAGAGGACGAGAGAGACGATAGAGAGAGAGAGAGAGTTGAAACGAATAATGTAGTCTCATAGTTAAATCAGATATAGAAAGGTTGGTAGCATTTTTTTTTTAAAGTGAGGACATTTACAAGTCATTGAGAGAGAGAGAGAGATGAGAGAGATGGAGAGAGGAGAGAGACGAGAGGAGAGAGTGAGAGAGAGAGAGAGGAGAAGGGGCGCCGAGAATGAGTGGGGGGAGTTGTAATGGGTGTTTGTGAGACGCTGGAAGGGAGCAAAGGCGGGGAAAAGATTGTTAAACTTATAAATATTGACATTTTTATTATGCCTATGTGTCTTTAATGTTAAAAGACAGGACAGAACGGCAAGGCGGATGTGACGACGATAAGATGGATAAGGAATAAGCGTGCGTGTACCTAATATGAGCTACCACCTTATATATATATATATATATATATATATATATGTTGTGTTGCGTGTGTGTGTTGTGATATGTGTGTGTGTCTGTGGTGATAATGTATATACCATATACATATGTGTTGTGTGTGTATGTTACTGTTATATAGTATAGTGTGTGTGTTTCTGATATATATAAATATATTATTATATACTATGTGTGTGTGTGTGTCATGTGTGTATATGTATATATATATACATATGTTGTAATAATAATATGGTGTGGTATATATAATGTGTTATAATGTGTATATATATATGTGTGTGGTGTTGTATATATAGTATACATGTATGTTTGATGCATGTTGTGTGATGTATGTGTATGTATATATATAGTGTGATGTGTTTTGTTGGGTAGTATGTTGTATATTATATATGTGTGTGTATTGTTATATATATATGTGTGTGTGTGTATGAGATATATATTATAATATATATATATATATATATATATATATATATATAATAAAGAGAGAGAGAGAGAGAGAAGAGAGAGTTAAGAATGAATTATAAAAGAATAAAAAATTTCCAAGAGAAACTCTCTTAAAAGAAAAAAATACTTTTTTAAGAGGTGGTCTCTAATGGAAAAAGCACGTACTTTTATTTTTACTGGACTCTTAATTGAAGCATTAAATTGATATAATTATTATATAGATATTAGAGAGGATAAAATATGGTCTTACCTTTATGAGTGTCTGTCTTGAGAAATGATTCAATTTTTATTAATATTTAATACTAATGTTGTTTGTTCTATCTTCCGTTAAAATTGCAACCATTGTATACTTTATGTATGTATGCCATAGGATAGAATTAAGCGGAAAAAATAACGAATAATGGAAGAGAATAAAGTGAATGTGGAATGAAATGAAGAAACAATCTTTTCCAAGAAGGAGCCCTCTAAAAGAAAAAAAAATTTTAAGAGAGTTCCTTTTCTCATTTTATCTGGACCGTTTATTGAACAATTTAAGATTGATATAATTATTATATAAGATATTGGCAGAGGATAAATAGGGTGTGCTTTACCTTTGGGGTTTCTGTTTGAGAAATGATTCAAAGTTTTTTTATTTGTATCTTATAAAGCATAAAGTTTGAAAAAACAAAAAAAACGGAAAGACAAAATTAAACAAGATTGACTTATATAACAGTCGATGCTAAAAGCGTTTCGGTTTGTAATTAAAGCCATCAAACGCGTCTTAACATAGTAATTAGAGTCGTCGAAAAAGAAATTGCTGTAAAATCAAGGCACAGGAAAGCTTGATGAGGCCTTAGTTTGGCGTTGTTAGAAGAGATTCAACTCGGCAGACGCGAAATGCAAGAAATGTCAAAATGAAACGTCATGCGATATAAAAAATTTGATTGATGATCCCAAGAAACCGTATGGTTTTGGAAAAAAAATTACCCGAAAATTGTTATTCGGCATTTTATATCCATTTGTTTCTTCTCGTTTATATATAGTAGAGAGAGAGCGTTCGCGCTAGAACCACAAGTCTAGTTCGATGTCTCGCGTCCCGCGCCACACTCAGTCTATGAGTAGCCAGGAATACTGTGCGTGGTACAGGATGACCACTTCCGACTGGTAGAATGCTAAAAAACTATTCCTTGGTCCTAGTGCGCTTATTGAAAAGGGGATAGACTCCCTCGCTGACGTGGCTGATACCGACTTATTAGGCCGCCCGTTGACTGTTAGCTTAATATATACTATATATATATATATATATATGAGAGAAAGGTAGGCAAACACGGGATGTTATGAAACTGGATGTTTATTGTCGACGATGCAACGTTTCGCGTCTTTTAGACCTTCTCTAGTTCTTGCTTCAATTGATGGACATTCGTCAAAATGGTGAAACCAGGAGGCGCAGTAGGGGTAGGGGTGGTTGGGGTGGGTAGTGGATTTTTCTTCTCTCTGATAGGAGTGTATCAGAATGGCAATGGTACTGCAGGTGTTAGTCTAGATTATATCAGATTGAAGGATTGGTTTTAAGATATATGTATATGTGTATGTGTCGTGTGTCTATTTTATTATTATTATTATATTTTAATGAACAAATCCAGTTTCCGCCAATACATATATAAAAAAAAACATATATTAGTTCTAAAACTCTACCGGGGTGGAAAAAGACCCAGGTAATTCAGTTTTCAAAATAAAAGAATTTTCAAACTGACATATGGGGAAACAATTTAAAAAAAAGAAAAGACGGCACATTCCGAAATTAATCATTAGTACCGGTATCTACTGGCCCAAAGAAGAAGAGAAAACGAAGAAGAAGAAGAAAGAAGGAAAAGAAGAAGAAGAAGAAACACCGGGGGAGTTGTTCGAAGTTGTATAAAAAAAAGTGCTCATATTATTAAAGTAGAGATATATATCATAGGGCCGTTGAACTCAGTCGGTAGAGCTTGGCTGGGACCCTCAAAGGGTTCCTGGTTCGATTACCGGCCCTTTGCCCACTAAGCGATGAGTAGCCAGCAGGATCTGTGATGCTAAAGTGAGGAGATGATGGTAGGCTGTGTGCGCCCAACCTCAACGCTAAAAACAATCCTCCTTAGTCTAGCGCATAGTTAAAAAAGGGATAGACCTCCCGTCGCAGTATGGCTGATACGGACCTTTAGGCCACCTCGACTTTATATATATTATAAGTAATACTAATTTCGGGAAAACTTCTTTTTTTCTAAGGGTGTCCTCCTTACCTCCCTTGGCAAGGGCGATAAATCAACGGATTCTTAGCTCATCGACAGGGTGGAATATTGGTTGATAAATCTTCAATTTTGCTCAGCGTCGAGGTTTTTTCTTAAAAAACCTCGCCTTAGTTTTGCAACAAGTCCAAGGTTTGTGGCACCCGCAGCAGGATCGAAACTCACTAACAATGAATCTGCTTAGCTTATGAACGCATCCATGACGTCACTGAGGCCACGCTCAGTGCGGAGATTTTTCGTATTCGTTTGTTCATTCATGTTGAAATCATGCATATTCATAGAGCACGGTTTTAATTCTATCGCTCTTGAGGGATGAACAATAATATCGCATTCGTCCTCATTGAACTATAGGTTCTTCTATTTTGGAAGGAGTGAAGAAATTCTAAGTAAAATTCTAAAAAAAACCCCGCCAAAGCCTTTATTTTAATTATTTGTCGAATTTTTGAATACATTGAAAAAGGCTACATCAAATTGGTTTTTAAAGAAATTACCGTGAAAAACCCTGATGTCATTGTGTTATATACTGGTCTTTTCCACGATACCAAATCTATTAATAACGTTATACCTTTCTTACTCTTACTTCTGGTAGTCTATTCTGCTGGCCGGCTTTGCTCTGATCGTCTATCATCTATCTTGGTCTGGTATATCTTCTACAGGTCCGTCTTGGTGCTCTATTGAGGAATTCCGGGTCGGTTTTCTGTATGGGGATCCACTCCCTTATGCAAGAGCCTTGTGTCATTGTTAATTGTTGTTAGAAAAACACAAGACTAACGATTTATGTTGATGTACTTTATTCCAAATCCCCACCCAGACAATCTGCGCAGATGAGCTTACATGTTTGCTAGCTCGGCTTCTAAAGTTGCTAAACTGACTAAGTTACTTATATCATCCTTAAAACCGGAAAAGGGCCTTCTATGGGGTTTCCGGTTTCTCACCGGTTCATCCCCAGGAACGGCAAAGGTGAGATCGAGGTCAAGCGCCGTCCACCTCACCTCAAGGCCATCAGCTGTACTAATCGCCATATATTTTAACAATACCTTATAAAAAGCATTATGGGATCCAATAATTATGAACAATTGGATTTTAAGTTTTGGAAGTTACAGTAAGGCCATAATAATATATATATATTATAATAATATATATATATATATATATATATGAGTTAAATAACGTGTATTTTGACCGCATTTTTTCTTGTATACAATTTTGTGAATGTAAATCAATTCCTGTCGACAGTTTTTCTTGGCCGTTCAATTTTCGGTGGACTGTTTAACAGTTACAACCCCGACACTCAGAAAGAATGGGCCCGAAAATTGGAACGGATCCAACGAAAAAAACTTGGTTCGACAGGAATTGTTGTACAGTTAAACAAAACTTATATATATATATTAATTTATATATATTATATAATATATATATAGTCCCCAAACATTTAAAAGGGTCCGTTTTACGAAATGGTTTTCACTTTAGGTGATTATCCTCATCAGAAACGTTTCTATGACGATATCACCTAAAAGTGATGTTGAAACATTTGGTAAGACGAACTTTTAATTGGTATTGTGGTGACTATGAAATAAATTAAAATACAGGCTCTTACAAAATAGATTGAAACACTTTATAATTCATTTCTCCAATAATAATAACAAATAATTAACTATTATATATACTATATATATATAATATATATATATATATAAAAATTAATATATATATTATAAATAATATATATAAAAATAGTTAATATTCTGCTGAGGGCATATTACAATGGCGTTATGATCGACAAAGATTGGTTCGGTGTGTAGAACATTCGTACAAGGACTGTTCAACTTATGTAAGTATTGCTATACGTTATATAGTTATATATTTATTCAACAACTCCGGCACGAGCAGGATGCGACACGAGAGGTCAAGTTCTTAAGTGGAGATTAACAGGTTTGAATTCAGAGTTTCCTTCTCCTTGTCTGGTTATCTATCCATGGTAAAGAGCCCAGTTGCCCTGGAGGAGAATTAGATTCATTACCTTTTCTGTAATCATGCCTTTCCTGGAGGGAGAATTAAGATTCATCCTTTCCCAAAGGGTATTAGCGCCATGGTGGAAATGCAAACAGCTTCTGTCCAGGGAATTGGAACTCGGGTCGACGCAGTCTATTTCATACGATTCTAACCATTACACCCACGCCTCCCCCATTCAAGAAACAATATATAGTATTTTTTAATGATCGTGACGCTTCTCGTGAGCACCTCGGAATTTATAGGCGTACAAGTCATTATTTGAATGAGAGTTCAAACAGTTCTTCGACGTCTTGGTTTGATCAACATCAAACTGGGTCCAAAATGATTTCCATGCTGGGTCAGATGTTATGCCCGGATAGACAAAAAACCACCTGAAGAAGGCCGGGTCAAAAATTTGTATTTATGACATACTGTTATATGGTGATTATACCCTATATAGACCATATGGAATGCGCCTACTGTTACTATCAGGTAACAGGGACAATTATGCTTGAGAGTAAGCCAATGCGAGTCAGCTCCATAACTCTATGTCGGCGTAATCCACACTTCTCTTTACTGTAATTGTCTACTCTTTTGTTTATACATTTTCCTACATTTGTTACCCCGTCGTTTTTGTTCTTATTTGACCCACTTAAAACCCCAACAACACATACCATAAGAAGGGGTGGTGAACAACAGTCCCAAATTAAAAAGCAAAAATAATATTCAATTAATTTGTGTTAGCAATGTAATATAATGAAAAGATATGTAAAGAATAACAAAATTAAATAAGAACGCATAAAAAAAGAATTACATTTTATTTTATTATATTTAATTGGGTTCAATATAAAATATCATAGGATGGATTCAAACGTTGAGAGATAAAACAAATGAATTTAGAGAACAATACACACCAGTGATTGATTTATTAAACCGGTTTTTGTTAAAACCAGTTGATTAACCACAGCATATATCCTTAAAATTTTATTTCTTAGATGATATATAAGACCCATTAACAGATTTAAGAACGTAACTAATAACATGGGCTGTTTTGAGGCAAATCTAACTCAGATTTCATAGAGACTTTGTAATATATAAGATTTACTTACTCTATTATTTTTTTTTTTTTTGGAGGATATGTGGCTTTAATTGAAGTCTAACCTAATTTTGATTGATTAGTAATAATTAACTTGAATTTAGGGTTCGGAGCATATATGTTTCAAATGTAAGGCAAAACGATCGAGAAATGTCTCCCTGAATGTAATTTCGACCTATTAAGTCTCATCAGCAACGGTTATAGACCATGGGAGTGCTTCCATGTGTGATCGAAACCTCGAACGTTAAGCTGAACAGCAAAGTCTTAACCGCCTTCACTAGCTTGCCATTCCCACATTCTTCGTTCGTTTGAAACACATTTATATCCACTTTTATTGACTTGCTACACGACAGTTAAGTAAAACAAACAAATGTGTTTATTTTTTTATATGCTTTTTAAGCCGACAATTTTGGAGGATTATTACTGTTATTATATATATTAAATGATTTGACTATAATTTTATATTATTGAATAAAATTTCTGAGGTATTGTGACGTAAGCAGTGACGTAATATTCTGTTAACAGAAACACTGAGCTCCATTATAAATAAGATTTGTATAGTTTAAGAAGAAAAAGAAGTTGGTGTTAGGTGTCGCGTTTAAAGATGAATTCGACATCGTGATCACGTTGCCTGAGATTTATTTTTGTGTGTATGTGTGTGCGGAAAATATTTATCCGAAGAGTGGGATTTGGACACAAGGCCACAAATTATGGGGCATCCAGCGAGGGTTAAAATTGCAAATCGTCGTCAAAAATCAAAAACGGAAAAAATTTGGCTTACATAGATTTTAATGAATTTAATTCATTACTAAAGACACGATTTATGTTATGTTTTGACTTAATTTTAACCGTAGTTATTTTTTTAACCGTTTTTCATGCGACGTTAATTTTCCTACAGTGGGCCACAAGAAAACTAAAGACACGATTGTATGTATTTTTAACTGTTAGTTGTGTTTAAAAAAAAAAAAAAGATAAAAATAAAAACAGAAAAAAAAAGATAAAATAAACAGATGAATGATAAGACACAGTTCAAAGAATTAATAAT
>CM042172.1:32453120-32468120 GCA_023376005.1 Doryteuthis pealeii | reverse complement strand
TGCCATAAAGGCAATAGGGTTGGGAAAATCATATAGGTGCTAGGGCTTGACGTGACCAGCCGATTGATCGGAGGGGGCCTCTCCGACCGCCCGTCTAGCCCGAGATAGGGCCAAAGTGGAGTATTGCAAGTCATGAACTGCTCATCCACCTGGGTTCTATCATTAAGCATCACGGGTCGCCACCCACGGCCAACAGGTTGTCACATTGGGGAAGTCTTACCCCTCTGCAGAGGTGCAGTCGGTGCATTCTAGAGCCCCACCAACAGGGCGGTTGTCCAGGTGTGGATTATGTTAAAGTTAGACAATCTGATCTTCCAATTCCAAAAATTGGCGTAGTTATGTCGATTTTTAACTCGCAAAATTTCCAGCACATATATGATAAAAAGGATAGGGGTGGCCATAAGAGCAATAGGGTTTGGACAATCATATAGGTGCTAGGGCTTGAAGTGGCCAACTGATTGGTTGGAGGGCCCTTCCGGCGGCCCGTCAAGCCAAAGTAAAGGCCAAATTGGATTGATGCACGACATTTTGTCCCTTACTTAGGCTAGCCGGGCTGTCGGAGAGGCCTCCGGTCAATCAGCTGGTCACTTTAAGCCCTAGCATCTATATGATTGTCCCAACCCTATTGCCTTTATGGCAAGCTCCCAACCCTCCTTATCATATATCTGCTAGAAGGCGGTGGTTGAGGGTCCTAGTGTCCTGGGTATGGCGTTAAACTGCATCTAATGGTGAAGTTCTGATTCTGAGGAGTGGGGATTACCTCTTCATCGCCATTACTCCCAGGTCCACTCTGATCTGGAATGGTAGTACCTGTTAGAGCCCCATCGATGAGGGATTTTTTATTAATATAATCCTGGAAACAGCACCCTTCAAAATAGCAACTGTATGGCCATTTACTACCTATCATCCACGTAAGACAAGCAATAAAATAAGTGAAGTTCTGCTATGGACTCCTACACTTGGACACACCAGCAAAAACTTACATTCACCAGCGGATAACCTTTAATATTTAAAACCACGAAATTCACAAGGGACTAAACTCGAAAAAAATAAGTAAACATTCCACATGTTAAATTTCTCAATATGTTAAATTTTCTAGAGCAGGATTTCTCAACCGCGGAGATGGGCATCCATGGGGCTATGAGATTTTAAGGGGTACAAGGCTAAATCCGAAAAATGAGGGGCCACAAGTGACTAAGAGGGGACCAAAGTTAATTTTAAGACCGACAAAATATATACATGGAGTAATTTGGAATTAACAATATTTATTCATTATTTAAAATAAAATATTAAACTTATTTAATCACACTTATATTGGTGTGGCACTTCACCTCAGACGCCAAAACAATCTCTTTGGTCAAGTGCTATTGAAAAGGGGATAGACTTCCTCGCTGACTGGCTGATACCGACTTTAGGCCGCCCTGACAACTTTACTTTTTATTTTTATTTTACTCGATGAAATTGACTATTATTTAATGGTTGATCAGAACGTAGGGTCAGTGTATCTGCGCACTCAGTCGAGGATCAAATTATGAGTGGTCATCATCTTGGTTCTAGTATCTGTGCACACTAACTCGGATTAAAGTATCTGTGCTCACTGGCTCGGAGCATAGTATCTGGACTAATTCTTTAAGATCTACATTCAGAGAACACCGGCTGTGATCAAAGTATCTGTTCACACTGACTTGGATCAATATATCTGGGCCCACTAAGATCAAAGTATCTGGGTGCACTGTCTAGGATCAACATATCTGGGCCAACTAAGATCAAAGTATCTGTTCAGTCTTGGATCAACATTTGGGATGAAAATAAACATCAATAACGCCGAGGTTATGTATCAGCCCCCTCCGACATAACATGATACTGGAAAAGACATAATGATAGACGGTCAGATTCTAGCTCAGGTAAATAACCTCGCTGAAGAAGCGAGTCTGGTTCAACAGAGACATCTCCTTGAAAACTAAATGAGCAGTATACCGTGCCATAGTTCTCTCAATCCTCCTGTACGGTGCGGAAGCCTGAATGGTATACAAAGCAGATGCTCACAGACTACATGTCTAAAACATGCGTCACTTGCGCAATATATTAAATATCAAGTGATGGCAACATGTTTCAAACAGGGCCATCCTGAAGAGAACTGGACTCCCTGGCATGCAGGAAATACTTGTCCTGTGCAACCTGAGATGAGCTGGGTGCTTAAACAAACTTGGGGATGACAGATTGCCAAAGCAGACTTTGTACTCTCAACTGAGAGAGGGATCACGTGGAATCGGTATACCAAAGCTCAGGTACAAAGACAACATCAAGAGACAGTTGAAGGATTTTTAAAATCCTTCAGCTATCTCTTGATGTTGTCCCCATAGTCAGTTGGTAAGATGCAACCAGAGACCGAATAAATTGGAGGAAAAGGATTCGCGTGTTGTCGTCATTGGATACGATGGACAGCAAGTAATAATAATAATTATTATTCAATTGAAATCTATACACATATAAAGGACAGTTGTGTGTATATGTATGTCCGGAGTAAACTTCGAAAATAAAACAATTAACGACAAAATAAATATATATATACACATTAAATATCACCAGGGCTTGGTTTTTGAGCAAACATAATGAAGATTTAATTCATATTTGTGGAAAGGATTAAAAACATAAAATTTAGATAATAACAGCATGGAATATTTTTTTAGAATTTAATATTTTGAATAGTAGACATTAACATTTATTTTCAGAGTGGCTGGATCGATACTGGATTTTACATGGGGATTTTAATGGGGCATCCGACGAGGATCCAACTCAAAATTGAGTAATAATGAACTATTTTTTTTTAAATCCCCCTTCTATCCTGGCGATGCCGGGTGGCCGCTTCTAGTTTTAAATAAATCTCAGCCATTTTGTTAACATAGATATTTATTTATTACATTTTTTAATCTGATCTATGTGAAGTAGCCGTCTTTAGTTTTCAATTTCTTAAAATTTAAAACTCCTAATTTATTCTTTAAAGAGCTCTAGAGCTTCCCTACTCCTAAAAATTGGTTTATAAATACATTTTTGCCTGGGGAATCCAAAAATGCTATCAAAAATATTAAAGCTAACCAATTTTAAGTTATTGATGATTTCTGATTTGCAAAATATTAACTGATGTTGTAGTTTCTGTTCTGAGCAAAGATCAAACTATATTTTTGGTACAAATAATGTTCAGTACATGTGAAATAATAATAGAAAAGATTTTTGTTATAGACTCAGTGCCACATCGGGATATTGATCTTACTATGAACATTTGGAGAGCTAAAAATCGACATAACACCGCCAATTTTTGGAATGGAACGCTCAAATTTTGGGAATTTTCTAATGTTAATATGGTCCACACCTGGAAAAATTTCAGAAAAGTTGAAGGGGGTGGGTAACAATTTTACTTATTTCTGGATGATTTGACATTGTGTTTAAGGGAATTACGGTCAGAGAGAACCTTGGAGTAAATCAGATCTCCAGAATTGGAACATTACGATTAGATACAGTTTACCATCATACCCAGGACACTAAGACTCTCAAGCACTCCTTTTTTTCTTTTCTTTTTTTCAATATTTTAATTTTACTCTAACAAAAAAAAAAGAAAGAAAAAACTAGCAATTTTCATCTAATTATCAAGTTAATTATTTTTGCCTTTCTTTAAAATGAATTTCAAGCTGAACTCTTTAAAAAAAAGAAAAATTAATTTTCAAGATTGCACGGCTGTGATATTTTGAACAAATTTTATTGAATTTTAAACTTTAAAAATCTGTTATTGTTTTTCTTCTTATTACATAGAATTGCTGAAGCAAATAACATGTTTCTTAATGATCACTAGTTTTGTTTATTATTCTGTATTTTTAACTTTAATAACATTTCTAATATTAAGATTTCTCAAATACAGAAGTTTAAAACTTGGTTATATACATCAGGAAAAAATATTAAAAATCCAAAGAAAATGATCTCATTTATTCATTTTTATTTTGTATTTCTCTTGAATTTTCTTATTAGACCATTGTCAATTATTATTAATTTCTACCCATATTTTCTTTCATCATATCAATTTCAGTTGATTTTTGTAAATACATTTTTTTAATATTCTTTATAATCAAGTACTTGTTTTTTCTTATTTAGAAAATGAACATAATGCAGCCAGGTAAAATTCAATTGGTTTAATTTTTGAAATCCAGTAATTATATTACTTCTAGTCTTATTCTGCGTAAGTATCTTTCCATATCGTAGCAGATGTCTATGGGGTTTTGTTGAAACAGCTGTACAATGTTCTACGTGGGGCGCGATATTTGCCGAGTTCGCTTGTCATGATTATTTTCAATAGTTATCGAATTTTATACGATATACGCATTGTAAGTGCCTTCAAGTAAAAAATATAAATAATAATATACTTTACTCAACAATGCTTCTAAAATTATCAAATCTCATCATATATATATATATATATATATATATATATATATATATAATATGATATATGTATAATATTTATATATATATATATATATATAATTATATATATATATATATATATATATTGATATACAATGTGTGTCAAAATATATCGAGGGTTTTGTACATTTTACACTTTGTATTGTGAAAAAAAAAGTTCTATTAATTGTTAATTTATCTGTTGGTAAATACAGCTTCAAACTCAGCACTTTTATATATATGACAAAAAGGTTGGGGTTTGCCATAAGAGCAAATGTTGGCATTCTTCCGTCTACTAAAGACGATGGCGTAGTGTCCACTTTTTATCTGCAACTGCGTGAGTGGCTGAACAGACCAATTTTTGAATGGCAATCTCTGGTGCAGTTGTTGTGTACTCTTTCTTTACTTCTATTATTCTTCTGTTCATCTTTGGTATCTTACGTTCTTCTTCTAGCGTCTGGACTTCTATTTCCCAGTTCTTGCTGTTTGGTCGTCCTGGATTCATTTCTTCTTCTAGGTCAGTCTTGTTGCCAAGACATTCATCAACCACAAAACCATATTATTTATTTAAACCTTTATTTACTTAACTAAACCTATTTCTCTAACTAACACAACGCGCATGTGCAGTGAGCCCAGCTAAAGCAGATATATCTTATCTGCCTGACGTCCAAGCTAAAACTGAAGACCCAACCAGGTCCCACGTGACTTCACGTATTTCGCGGGCTTTCTGTAATATTCCATGGAATGTCCCGCCCGTGATATGAAAAGGGGCCATCCCTTCAGAAATACAAGGGGATGACAATAATCCATTCATAGATTATGTAACACAGTGACTGCAAACAAACAGTGATGCTTGCTGGAGTTGCTGTTGTCTCTCCTTTCTTCTGGATCTCTTTTCCGTGGCGGCTTCCTTCCCCTCTTTTCCACTCCTTCTCGTTCCTTGATTGATGAGGAGGCGCCAGGTCGCACGGTCTTCTACACAAACCTCCCATGTGTTGGTGTTGATGTGGCATGTCTTCATGCCCCTCTTGCAGAAACCATTAAAGCACAGGCGTGGTCTCCCTACCGGTCGGGTGCCTTCTACTAATTCGCCATACAGTAGGTCTTTGGGGATGCGGTCTTTGTTCATCCTCCTGGCGTGACCAAGCCAACGCAGGCATCTCTCGCAGATGATGGCGGGCATGCTGTTTATGTTGGCTCGTTCCAGCACTTCTGTGTTGGGCACTTTGTCCATAAGAGCAATACGGCCAGGACAATCATATTTGTATCAGAGGTTGATATGACAAGCCGATTGATTAGTGGGAACTTCTCCGACAACTCGTCTAGCACAAGTAAGGGCCAATATATATATATATATATATATATATATATTACGAAGGAAAAAATATATATATTACGAAGGAAAAAAAATTCTGCAATTTGTAAAAATACTTCCAGTTTCGGAACATTTTTGAAAGCACCAAAATTTTAAAAGATTGCATGCAAAACAAAAAAAAACACAATCATATGCTTCATAAAAATGATATGCTTTATTCAAAAATTCAGCAAAATTGAAAAGAGAAGACGTGAGTAAATAACTGCTTTAATTTTTCTCACAATCACCAAAATGAACCCACAAGTTGATTTTTAAATTCCATATATATATATATATATATATATATATATATATAGAGAGAGAGAGAGAGAGAGAGAGAGAGAAAGAGAAAGAGAAAGAGAAAGACAGAGAGATTTGCGAAAAAGGTGTTGAGAAATTTAATATGTGTAATGTTTACTTATTTTTCGAGTTCAATTCCCTGTGAAGTTCGTGGTTTTAAATATTAAAGGTTTTCTTTTCCATGAATAAAGTACGAAAGACGTGGTGAGTAGTGTTCAGACACCAAGAGCCGAATTGCCAATGCCCACTTCCATCCTTTTATTTATAATCTCTTGTTCAAGAGCAGATCACCCTGTTCAGCTTAGACAAAAGGGCACATCACCCTATGTACTTATGGAAAAAAAGTACTCTCTCACCGATTTCGACGCATGAGGGTTTATCCAATGGACAACCTACACAGTGGTTTGTTTACAGTGGCGAAGGCTTGTGTTGAACCATCTGCAGTTTTTGACACAGTCGATAGGAAAGAATTGGTGTACAAGGAATGCTACAAACCCAATCAACGACTGACCTCGGGTTTTTCAAATTCAGAGTTCTCCTTCTCTTAGACTAGTTAACTATACAAGGTTAAAGAACCCAGCCTGTCCTACTATTTTACCCATAGCTGGAGCGAGAATATATGGATTCATACCCTTCCCAAGAGTATTAGTGCTATGTGAAATGCAAACAGTCTTATCTAGGATTTGAACTCGGGTCGATGAGTCCATTTCCTACGACTCTAACCATTATGCCACGCGCCTCCATATACGTACGTAATGGTTAAAGTCATGGGAAATGAAATCGTCGCCCCGAGTTCAAATCCTGGATGTGGTAATTGCATTTCACTTAGCGCTAATACCCTTGGGAAAGATATGAATCCTACTCTCCCTCCAGCTATGGATAAATAGTAGGGCAGACTGGGCTCTTTAACCTTGGTTAGGCAACCGGTCTAGGAGAAGGAAAACTCTGAATTCAAACCTGTTGAACTCCGCTTAAGAAATTGACATTGTGTCACATCCGGCTCGTGCGGAGGGGTTGTTAAATATATATACGTACGTATTGTACTAATACACCATGTATGATTGGTGCTATACATTCTTCTGCTTTTTTTCTTCATCTTAGTACTCAGTAGATTTGGGCACTTGTAAAGTCTGCGATACCCACGTCATTCTTATTATTATCTTAATATATATGCAATGCGACCCTGTGTTTTTTATGTCTATGTTTACGCGTTTGTGAATATATGTGTGTGCGTATATAATTTCGACAGCAAGAGACGATGGGCAAAATTGGATAATAAAAAAAACGTTTTTGAATTGAAAACAGGGGAAGACGAAACAAAATGGAAGGCAGTGACGCCAATTGTGTAGCAAAATAAAAAATAAAGAAGACAACAGCAATAACAAAACAAACAAATAAACAAATAAAACCCTGGAAAACAAAATACTTTCTACAAATGAAGATGATTTGCAGAAAAATCACACAGCTACAGATCAATCTTACGTTTCATTTTTTTTTTCATTTTTTCGCTTTTCGTCTTTCGTTTTTCGTATTAACATTTCACATTTTTATACATACATTTTTTTTTTACTCTCCACTTTCCACTTTTCCTGTTCTCCATTCCATTTTTTTGTTTTGCTCTTTTACTCTTTTTTTTTTTTCATTGTTTTCTAACTCATTTTTCTTCTTTCTCTCCTTTTCTTTAATCTTTCCTTTTTCCCGCGTCAATTTTTCCCGCCATATCCCTGCACTTCAATGACGTTATTGTTTTAAACAATATTTTGTGGAACGCTTGCATTTTGTATATAAAAATCAACGAACGCAAACTTTATTTTCTGAAAAACACAAAGATCTTTAAACAAAGTTCCATACAAACGTTCCTATCATTTATCATTTAGCTTATAGCTATTTATTCTTAAATGGCAATGACTGCTTTTTATAAACGTTCTATATATATATATATATATATATATATATATATATATATATATATATATATATATATATGATCCTTGTGTTCTTTAATTGTAAAACCATTATCATCTTGCAACATCCTCTGTTTAAAAATGAGATCGTCCAAATCGTCCAAGATGAAATGCAATCTATATATTAACACTCGTGTTCTTTAATTGTGCGACCGTTATCATCTAGCAACAACCTCTGTTTAAAATGAAATCTAATCCAATTGTTATCATCTTGCATCATCCTCTGTTTAGAAATGACACCGTCCAAGACTTAATAATTGTACGACCATAAACAGCTGCCTGAGTGTGCGCGTGCGCGTTTGTATGTAAACGTGTTTGCGTGTGTGTATGTGAGTAGGTGTGCATATATATATATATATATATATATGTGTGTGTGTGTGTGTGTGTGTGTGTGTGTGATATCAAGTCACACGTACATATAAACGTGTTTGCGTGTGTGTATGTGAGTATGTGTGCACACACACACACACACACATATATATATATATATATATATATATATATATATATATATATATGTGTATGTGTATGTGTGTGTGTGTGTAATATTAAGTCAAACGTACATATAAAGATTTGCGTACATATTTTTTTATATATACGGAGTGTTATAGATAAATAAATGGTATCATGGTTTGGATATAAATTTAAATCTATTTCGACATTTTTTGTCTCGTCTGTTCGGTCTTTGTTGTTTTGAAAACTTCACACCGGGTCTCACGTGTATGATTTTCCTTTTTTTCATTATTTTTGCCTTTTCCCTTTTTTTAAATTCCGCGGTTCTCTCTCTCTCTCTCTCTCTCTCTCTCTCTCTCTATATATATATATATATATATATATATATATATATATATATGAGGTTAAGTAAACAAACAAATGTGTTTATTTTATATGGCTATAAGCCGACAATTTTTGGAGGATATGTGCTTAATTGAAGTCATACCGAATTTTTGAAAATTAATTAATTAATAATTAATGAGTTTAGGCTCAAATGTAAGGCTACTTTTCTCGATTTGTTTAGCCTTACATTTGAACAAATATGCCCGCCTAAATTCATTAAATTTTAACTAATTAATTTTCAAAAATTAGGTATGACTTCAATTAAGCACATATCCTAATATATATATATATATATATATATATATATAGAGAGAGAGAGAGAGAGAGAAGAGAGAGAGAGAGAGAGAGAGAGAGAGAGAGAGAGAGAGAACAGAAAAGTAACGTATTCCGAAAATGATGAATTTATTTTATGGTAATGTTGACGTAATAACGTTTTGGTTTATGATAAATCTTCATCAAATCAATACAAAAGAATGGAAGAAAAACTATTGTATGGATAATGATGAATGTTTCTAAACTGACGAGAGCGAGGAAATGTATTTAGAGAAAAGGATCACACACGCACACACACACACACACACATATATATATATATATATATATATATATATATATATATATATATATATATATATATATAGATATGAAAACAACACAATATGCTGTTAAAATTTTATATCATATTCATAGCTAATATTGAACAATATTTCGATTTATAAAAATCATCTTCAGAGCTTGTTTTACTCCAGACTCACCGAGAGAGGAGACGAAAATAATATGAATTCAAAACGAAAACATTGATATTGCAAAAAAGTTATGCGGTAGTTTCAAATATAAGCACATCCGCCACGCGTTTCTCGGTCAGCGACAGTCATGAATATCTTATTGTAACAGTTTTTGAAAAAAGAAGACATATTTCAAATTCGACAATAGACAAATTCTCTTTTTCAAACAGGATCAGTATTAACCCGTTGATGGTATATATATATATATATATATATATATATATATATATATATATTCTTTGGTGGGGTTACCAAGTTTCTTGGTATAAGGTTGATTCAAAGCTGGTCCTTTTCTCGAACAGTATGTTGCTGCAGAGTTCAGGTCCCGTAGTGAGCTCAATGTTTAATTTAAGAAACAGAGCAAATTAATTAGTGAATAAAAATACCGGGGGTATCGTGATTATGGACCATTTATATATATATATATATATATATATATATATATTCTACACACTCCCACATATATATCACTTTTCTATTCACAGTCATCATATAATACCTTGATAAAGGGTGAATGTCACCCGAAATGTTGGAATAGATAAATCGAACCAGAGACAGAACAACGGCTGGATATTGAAACTGTTTTTTTTTTCTTGTTTTTTTTTTGTTTTTTTTTTTTTGGGGGGGGGTTCGCTTGTCCATTTCCCATGTTTCATGATATTCTAAAAACGTTCACAAGAACAAAGTTGTTACACAATATTCAATTATATATATATATATATATATATATATATATATATATATATATTATATATATATATATGGGGGGGGGATAAAAGGAAATTAATCCGACAGTGTGAATTTGATATATTGAAAAACAAATGATGTTTACAAATGCTTGGGATCATCAGGAGTGCCTGATGATCCAAGCATTTGTAAACATCATTTGTTTTTTCAATATATCAAATTCATATATATATATATAATATATATATATATATAATATATATATACACACACACACACACACACACACACATACATATATATATATACATATCACTTTTCTATGCACAGTTATCTTATAATACCTTGATAGAGGGTAAAGTTCACCCGAAATATTGGAATAAATGAATATATATATATGTGTGTGTGTGTGTGTGTGTGTGTGTGTGTGTGTGTTCTCTGTCTACTTCCTCATAGATCTTTTTTTTCTTCACCATGCAACGATGTTACTTTAGATGAGTCCCGCGTATTGATTGAGTCGGCAATAAGACTTTTCACTTTTTACCATCCGCGATACTTACGAACAAAACGATTTTATTTCCAAGAGTTGGATATATCTACCTCAGCGACACCAAGTACTCAGTTGTTATCACTTCCGGTTTCCGTTCATTTTATTCCACACATATGTTAGTGAGCTAGTTTCACAGGACCTTTACTACTGTATAGCGAGTTCGATCCTCGCTGGGTTAAAATTGCAAATCGTCGTCAAAAATAAAACGGAAAAATATTGCTTGAGCATCGATTTTAATGAATTTAATTATTATTGATTTATGTTATTTTTTACTTAAATTTTAACCGTTAGTTGTGTTTTTAATCGTTTTTCATTGGGCGTTATTTTCCTACAGAGGGCCGAAAGAAAACTAATTTTTAAGGGAGATAAATATTTTCCGAGAATTTATTAACATAAAAAAACACGGATTATTACAATTTTGGTCATTCATACTTAAGAAAAGCACGCGTCGCCTGTAATATTGAAATAGAAAGTACGTTTTTTGTTTGCACATGTTTATTAATTCTGACTAGTCTTATCATTCATCTGTTTTATTTTATCTTTTTTTTTCTGTTTTATTTTATCTTTTTTTTTTCTTCTTAAACACAACTAACAGTTAAAAATAACATAAATCGTGTCTTTAGTAATAATTAAATTCATTAAAATCTATGCTAAGCCAAATTTTTCCGTTTTGATTTTGACGACGATTTGCAATTTTAACCCTCGCTGGATGCCCCATATTTGTGGCCTTGTGTCAAATCCCACTCTTAGGATAAATATTTTCCGCACACACATACACACAAAAATAAATCTCAGGCACACGTGATCACATTGTCGAATTCATCTTTAACGCGACACTAACACCAACCTTCTTTTTCTTTCTTAAACTATACAAATCTTATTATAATGGAGCTTCAGTGTTTCTGTAACAGAAATTACGTCACTGCTTACGTCACAATACACTCAGAAATTTTATCAATAAATATAAAATTATAGTCAAAATCATTAATATATATAATACAGTAATATCCTCCAAAAATTGTCGGCTTAAAGCCATATAAAAAAATAAACACATTTGTTTGTTTACTTAACTGTCGTGTAGCAAGTCAATAAAAAGTGGAATATAAATGTGTTTCAAAACGAACGAAGAATGTGGGAATGGCAAGCTAGTGAAGCGGTTAGAGACTTTGCCTGTCAGCTTAACGTTCGAGGTTTCGATTCACACATGGAGCACTCCCATGTCTATAACCTTGCTGATGAGACCTAATAGGTCGAAATGTACATTCAGGGATTGACATTTTCTCGATTTGTTTAGCCTTACATTTGAACATATATGCCCGCCTAAATTCAGTAATTATTAACTAATCAATTTTCAAAATTAGGTATGACTTCAATTAAGCACATATCCTCAAAAAAAAAAAAAATAATAGAGTAAGTAAATCTTATATATTAACAATGTCTCTATGAAATCTGAGTTAGATTTGCCTCAAAACAGCCCATGTTATTAGTACGTTTTAAATCCTGTAATGGGTCTTATATATCACTAAGAAATAAAATTTTACAGGATATATGCTGTGGTTAATTTGCATACTGGTTTTAACAAAACCTGGTTTAATAAATAATCACTTGGTGTTATTGTTCTCTAATATTATTGTTTTATTCTCCAACGTATTGAAATCCATCCTATGAATGATTTTATATTGAAACCAATTAAAATATAATAAAATAAATGTAATCTTTTTATGCGTTCTTATTTAATTTTGTTATTCTTTCTAATTTTTCATTATATTAATTGCTAACACAATTAATTGAATATTATTTTGCTTTTTATTTGGACTGTTGTCACACCCCTTCTTATGGTATGTGTTGTGGGGTTTTAAGGGGTCAAATAAGAACAAAACGACGGGTAACAAATGTAGGAAAATGTATAAACAAAAGAGTAGACAATTACAGTACAGAGAAGTGGGAATTACGTCCGACAATAGAGTTATGAGCTGACTCGCATTGGCTTACTCTTCAAGCCATAATTGTCCCTGTTACTTATAGTAACAGTCGGCGCATTCCATTGGTCTATAGGGTATATCACCTATAACAGTATGTATAAATACAACATTTTGACCGGCCTTCTTCAGGTGTTTTTTGTCTATCCGGGCATAACAATGACCCAGCATGGAAAATCATTTTGACCAGTTTGACTGTTGATCAAACAAGACGTCGAAGAACTGTTGAAGATCTCATTCAAATAATGACGTTTGTACGCCTATAATTCCGAGGTGCGACACGAGAAGCGTCACGATCATTAAAAAAATATATATTGTTTCTTGAATGGGGGAGCGTGGTGTAATGGTTAGAATCGTATGAAATAGACTCGTCGACCCGAGTTCAATTCCTGGACGAAGCTGTTTGCATTTCACATGGCGCTAATACCCTTGGGAAAGGTATGAATCTAATTCTCCCTCCAGGGAAAGGCATGAATACAGGAAAAGGTATGAATCTAATTCTCCCTCCAGGGCAGACTGGGCTCTTTAACCATGGATAGATAACCAGACAAGGAGAAGGAAAACTCTGAATTCAAACCTGTTAATCTCCACTTAAGAACTTGACCTTGTGTCGCATCCTGCTCGTGCGGAGTTGTTGATAAATATATATATATATCGTATGATACTTAATAAAGTTGAAACAGTCTGTATGTTCTACACACCGAACAATTCTTTGTCGATATACGCATTGTAATTGCCTTCAAGCAGAATATTAATATTTTATATATATATTTATATATATATATATATATTTTATATATATATATATATATATAATATATATATATATAATATAGTTAATTATTTGTTATTATTATTGGAGAAATGATTATAAAGTGTTCAATTATTTCTGTAAGAGCTGTATTTATTTATTATAGTCACCAATACAATTAAAAGTTCGTCTTACCAATAGTTTCGGAACATCACTTTTAGGTGATTATCCGTCATCAGAAACGTTTCTGATGACGGATAATCACCTAAAAGTGAAACCATTCGTAAAACGGACTTTTAAATGTATTGGGGACTATATATATATATATATATATATATATATATATATAGTTTTGTTTAACTGTACAAACAATTCCTGTCGAACAAGTTTTTCGTTGATCCGTTCCAATTTTCGGGCCATCTTTCTAGTGTCGGGGTGTAACTGGTATAACAGTCCACCCGAAAATTGAAACGGACCAACGAAAAACTTGTCCGACAGGAATTGTCTGTACAGTTCAACAAAACTTGTATAAAAGAAAAAATGCGGTCAAAATACACTTATTTCAATATATATATATATATATATATATATATATATATATATATATTATTGGCGCTTACTGTACAACTCAAAGCTTAAAATCCAATTGTTACATAATTATTGGATCCCTAATGCTTTTATAAGGTATTGTAGAAATCATATGGCGATTAGTACAGCTGATGGCCTTGAGGGTGAGTGACGGCGCTTGACCTCGATCTCACCTTGCGTTCTGGGGATGAACCGTGAGAACCGGAACCCCATAGAAGGCCCTTTTCCGGTTTAAGGATATAGTAAGTAACTTAGTCAGTTAGAACTTAGAAGCCGAGCTAGCAACATGTAAGCCTCATCTGCGCAGATTGTCTGGGTGGGGATTTGGAATAAAGTAACATCAACATAAATC
This sequence comes from Doryteuthis pealeii, assembly GCA_023376005.1. Lineage (NCBI taxonomy): Eukaryota > Metazoa > Mollusca > Cephalopoda > Myopsida > Loliginidae > Doryteuthis > Doryteuthis pealeii. The sequence continues at coordinate 32,453,521 of CM042172.1, read as the reverse complement.
GAAGTCTTGTGTTTATTACTAAAAACTAACAATGACACAAGGCTTCTGATAAGGAGTGGTCCCCAACAGAAACCAGACCCGGAATCCTCAATAGAAGACCAGACGAGACCTGTAGAAGATATACCAGACCAAGATAGATGATAGACGATCAGAAGCAAAGCCGGCCAGAAGAATAGACTACCAGAGTAAGAAGTAAGAAAGGTATATAACGTTATATAGATTTGGTATCGTGAAAAGACCAGTATATAACACAATGACATCAGGGTTTTTCACGGTAATTTACTTTAAAACCAATTTGATGTAGCCTTTTCAATTATTCAAAAAATTCGGACAAATAATTAATAAGGCTGCGGTTTTAGATTTTAATTAGAATTCTTCACTCCTTCCAAAATAGAAGAAAT
>CM042172.1:32440620-32448120 GCA_023376005.1 Doryteuthis pealeii | reverse complement strand
AAAAAATAAATAAAAGATAGTTTAAAAAAATACAGACCCCACAAAAACCCCGAAACAAAACAAAAAAAAAACGAAACAAATAAGAATAAAAAAATAAATAGCAAATAAAAAAGGCTTAAACGAAAAATTGTAGTCTATAGTTAAATACGAGAGAGAGAGAGAGAGAGAGAGAGAGAGAGAGAGAGAGAGAGAGAGAGAGAGAGAGAGAGAGAGTTGAACGAATAATTGTAGTCTATAGTTAAATACAGATATAGAGAAGGTGGTTAGCATTTTTTTTAAAGTGAGACATACGAAGTCATTGAGAGAGAGAGAGAGAGAGAGAGAGAAGAGAGAGAGAGAGAGAGAGAGAGAGGGGGAGGGGGACCGAGAAGTGAGTGGGGAGTTGTAATGGGTGTGAGACGCTGAAGGGAGCAAAGGGGGGAAAAGATTAAACTATAAAATTGACATTGTTATTATTGCTAGTGTCTTTAATGTTAAAATGACAGGACAGACGGCAAGGCGGATGTGACGACGATAAGATTGATAAGGAATAAGCGTGCGTGTACTAATATGGCTACCACATTATATATATATATATATATATATATATATGTGTGTGTGTGTGTGTGTGTGTGTGTATGTGTGTGTGTCTGTGTGTATATGTATATACATATACATATGTGTGTGTGTGTATGTGTATGTATATATATATGTGTGTGTTTGTGTATATATATATATGTATATATATATATATGTGTGTGTGTGTGTCTGTGTGTATATGTATATATATATACATATGTGTATATATATATGTGTGTATATATATATGTGTGTATATGTGTATATATATATGTGTGTGTGTATGTATATATATATACATGTATGTGTGTGTGTGTGTGTATGTGTATGTATATATATATGTGTGTGTTTGTGTGTATATGTGTATATATATATGTGTGTGTGTATGTGTGTATATATATTGTGTGTGTGTGTATGAGTATATATATATAATATATATATATATATATATATATATATATATATATAGAGAGAGAGAGAGAAGAGAGAGAGAGAGTTAAGAATGAATTAAATAAAAAATAAATGAAAAAAATTTTCCAAAGAAACTCTCTTAAAAGAAAAAAAATACTTTTTTAAGAGGGGTCTCTAATGGAAAAGCCTACTTTATTTTTACTGGACTCTTTATTGAAGCATTAAATTGATATAATTATTATATAAGATATTAGAGAGGATAAAATAGGTGTCTTACCTTTATGAGGTTCTGTTGAGAAATGATTCAATTTTTTAAATTTTATCTAATGTTGTTTGTTCTACTTCCGGTAAAAATTGCAACATTGTATACTTTATGTATGTATGCATAGATAAGAATTAACGGAAAAAATAAACGAATGAATGGAATAAAAAAATGAATGGAATGAATGAAAAAATCTTTTCCAAAGGAGCCCTCTTAAAAGAAAAAAAAATTTAAGAGAGGTTCCTTCTTCATTTTACTGGACTCTTTATTGAAGCATTAAATTGATATAATTATTATATAAGATATTGGAGAGGATAAAATAGGTGTCTTACCTTTGTGGGGTTCTGTTGAGAAATGATTCAAATTTTTTATTGTATCTATAAAGCATAAAGTTTTGAAAAAACAAAAAAACGAAAGGACAAAATTAAGTCAAAGATTGACTTATATACAGTCGATGCTAAAGCGTTTCGGTTTTAATAAAGCCATCAACGCGTCTTAACATAGTAATTATGAGTCGTACGAAAAGAAATTGGTGTAAAACAAGCAAAAGCTTGTGAGCCTTAGTTTGCGTTGTTAGAAGATTCAGCTCGGCAACCGAAATGCAAGAAAATGTCAAAATGAAACGTCATGCGATATAAAAATTTGATGATGATCCCAGAAACCGTTGGTTTTGGAAAAAAATTCGAAAATTTGTATCGGATTTTATATCCATTTTTTCTTCTCGTTATATATATATAGAGAGAGCGTTCGGCTAGAAACCACAAGGTTCCTAGTTCGATTCCGGTCCCCGCCAACTCAGCGTATGAGTAGCACAGGGATCTGTGCGGTAGAGTAAGGAGCCGATGGTAGATGCTAAAAACTATCTCCTTGGTCTAGCGCTATTGAAAAGGGGATAGACTCCCTCGCTGACTGGCTGATACCGACTTTAGGCCGCCCCGTTGACTTTACTTATATATATATATATATATATATATGGAGAAAGGTAGGCAAACACGGGATGTTATGGAAACTGGATGTTTATTGTCGACGATGCAACGTTTCGGTCTTTTAGACCTTCTTCTAGTTCTTGCTTCAATGATGGACATTCTCAAAATGGTGAAACAGGAGGTCGTCAGTAGGGGAGGGGTGGTTGGGGGTGGGTAGTGGATTTTCTTCTCTCTAGATAGGGAGTGTATCAGAATGGCAATGGTACTGCAGGTGTTAGTCTAGTATATATCAGATTGTAAGGATTGGTTAAGATATATGTATATGTGTATGTGTGTGTGTCTATTTATTATTATTATTATTTTTAATGACAAATCCAGTTCCCCAATACATATATAAAAAAAAAAACATGTATTAGTTCTAAACTCTACCGGGGTGGAAAAAACCCAGGTAATTCAGTTTTTCAAAATAAAAAGAATTTTCAAACTGACATCTGGGGAAAAAATTTAAAAAAGAAAAGACCGGCACATCCGAAAATAATCATTAGTACCGTATCTACTGGCCAAAGAAGAAGAAGAAGAAGAAGAAGAAGAAGAAGAAGAAAACACCGGGGGAGTTTTCGAAGTTGTATATATAAAAAGTGCTCAATACATTAAGTAGAGATATATATCATAGGGGCCGTTGAACTCAGTCGGTAGAGTGTTTGGCTGGGACCCTCAAGGTTCCTGGTTCGATACCGGCCCTTGCCCACTAAGCGTATGAGTAGCACAGGGATCTGTATGGTAAAGTGAGGAGATGATGGTAGGTGTGGCGCCCCACCTCAGACGCTAAAAACAATCTCCTTGGTCTAGCGATAGTAAAAAAGGGATAGACTCCCTCGCAGTATGGCTGATACGGACTTTAGGCCACCTCGACTTATTATATATATATATATATATATATTCGGGAAATTTCTTTTTCTGGGGTGTCCTCCTACCCCCTTGCAAGGAGATATAATCAACGGATTCTTAGCCTCACCGACAGGGTGGAATATTGGTGATCAACTTCTATTTTCTCAGCGTCGTGGTTTTACTCTTAGAAAACCTCGCTTAGTTTTGCACAAGTCCAGAGGTATGTGGCACCCAGCGAGGATCGAACTCACTAACAATGATCTGCTTAGCTTATCGCGCTATCCATGACGTCACGCGAGGCCACCTCATGCGGAGATTTTTTCGTATTCTGTTTGTTCAATCATGTTGAAATCATGCATATTCATGAGCACGGTTTTAATTCTATCGCTCTGAGGATGATACAATAATATCGCATTCGTCCATTTTAATACCATTTCTTCTATTTTGGAAGGAGTGAGGAATTCTAATTAAAATCTAAAGTCCCAGCCTGATTAATTATTTGTCCGAATTTTTTGAATAATTGAAAAGGCTACATCAAATTGGTTTTAAAGTAAATTACTTAAAAAAAACCCTGATGTCATTGTGTTATATACTGGTCTTTTCACGATACCAAATCAGCATATAACGTTATATACCTTTCTTACTTCTTACTCTGGTCGTCTATTCTTCTGGCCGGCTTTGCTTCTGATCGTCTATCATCTATCTTGGTCTGGTATATCTTCTAAGGTCTCGTCTGGTCTTCTATTGAGGATTCCGGGTCTGGTTTCTGTTGGGGACCACTCCTTATCAGAAGCCTTGTGTCATTGTTAGTTTTTAGTAATAAACACAAGACTTCGATTTATGTTGATGTTACTTTATTCCAAATCCCCACCTAGACAATCTGCGCAGATGAGGCTTACATGTTGCTAGCTCGGCTTCTAAGTTCTAACTGACTAAGTTACTTACTATATCCTTAAACCGGAAAAGGGCCTTCTATGGGGTTCCGGTTCTCACGGTTCATCCCCAGAACGCAAGGTGAGATCGAGGTCAAGCGCCGTCACTCACCCTCAAGGCCATCAGCTGTACTAATCGCCATATGATTTCTACAATACCTTATAAAAGCATTAGGGATCCAATAATTATGTAACAATTGGATTTTAAGCTTTGAGTTGTACAGTAAGCGCCAATAATATATATATATATATATATTGAAATAAGTGTATTTTGGCCGCATTTTTTCTTTTATACAAGTTTTGTTGAACTGTACAGACAATTCCTGTCGGACAAGTTTTTCGTTGGTCCGTTCCAATTTTCGGGTGGACTGTTATACCAGTTACACCCCGACACTAGAAAGATGGCCCGAAAATTGGAACGGATCAACGAAAAACTTGTTCGACAGGAATTGTTTGTACAGTTAAACAAACTTATATATATATATATAATATATATATATATATATAGTCCCCAATACATTTAAAAGTCCGTTTTACGAATGGTTTCACTTTTAGGTGATTATCCGTCATCAGAAACGTTTCTGATGACGGATAATCACCTAAAAGTGATGTTCCGAAACTATTGGTAAGACGAACTTTTAATTGTATTGGTGACTATAAATAAATAAATACAGCTCTTACAGAAATAATTGAACACTTTATAATCATTTCTCCAATAATAATAACAAATAATTAACTATATATATATATATATATATATATATATATATATATATATATATATAAATATATATATATATATATAAATATATTATAAAAATATTAATATTCTGCTTGAAGGCAATTACAATGCGTATATCGACAAAGAATTGTTCGGTGTGTAGAACATCGTGTTTCAACTTTATTAAGTATCATACGATATATATATATATTTACCAACAACTCCGCACGAGCAGGATGCGACACAAGGTCAAGTTCTTAAGTGGAGATTAACAGGTTTGAATTCAGAGTTTTCCTTCTCCTTGTCTGGTTATCTATCCATGGTTAAAGAGCCCAGTCTGCCCTGGAGGGAGAATTAGATTCATACCTTTTCCTGTATTCATGCCTTTCCCTGGAGGGAGAATTAGATTCATACCTTTCCCAAGGGTATTAGCGCCATGTGAAATGCAAACAGCTTCGTCCAGGAATTGAACTCGGGTCGACGAGTCTATTTCATACGATTCTAACCATTACACCACGCTCCCCCATTCAAGAAACAATATATATTTTTTTTAATGATCGTGACGCTTCTCGTGTCGCACCTCGGAATTATAGGCGTACAAACGTCATTATTTGAATGAGATCTTCAACAGTTCTTCGACGTCTTGTTTGATCAACAGTCAAACTGGTCAAAATGATTTTCCATGCTGGGTCATTGTTATGCCCGGATAAACAGAAAACACCTGAAGAAGGCCGGTCAAAATGTTGTATTTATACATACTGTTATAGGTGATATACCATATAGACCAATGGAATGCGCCGACTGTTACTATAAGTAACAGGGACAATTATGGCTTGAAGAGTAAGCCAATGCGAGTCAGCTCATAACTCTATTGTCGGACGTAATTCCCACTTCTCTGTACTGTAATTGTCTACTCTTTTGTTAATACATTTTCCTACATTTGTTACCCGTCGTTTTGTTCTTATTTGACCCCTTAAAACCCCACAACACATACCATAAGAAGGGGTGTGACAACAGTCCAAATAAAAAGCAAAATAATATTCAATTAATTGTGTTAGCAATTAATATAATGAAAAATTAGAAAGAATATCACAATTAAATAAGAACGCATAAAAAGATTACATTTATTTTATTATATTTTAATTGGTTTCAATATAAAATCATTCATAGGAATGATTTTAATACGTTGGAGAATAAAACAATAATATTAGAGATCAAAACACCAAGTAATTATTTATTAAATCTGGTTTTGTTAAAACCAGTATGCAAATTAACCACACCATATATCATGTAAACTTTTATTTCTTAGTGATATATAAGACACATTACAGGATTTAAAACGTACTAATAACATGGGCTGTTTTGAGGCAAATCTAACTCAGATTTCATAGAGACATTGTTAATATATAAAATTTACTTTATTATTTTTTCTTTTTTGATGATATGTGCTTAATTGAGTAAAAAAAGTCGTCGGGGCGGCCTAATGTCGGTATGAGCCATACAGCGAGGGAGTCTATCCCCTTTTCACTAGCGCTAGACCAAGGAGATTGTTTTTAGCGTCTGAGGTGGAGCACCACACCTACCATCAGCTCCTTACTTTACCGTACAGATCCCTGTGCTACTCATACGCTGAGTTGGCGAGGGCCAGTATCGAACCAGAAACCTTGTGGTTTCTAGCCGAACGTTTTACCGACTGAGCGAACCCGGGGGCTTAATTGAAGTCATACCTAATTTTGAAAATTAATTAGTTAATAATTAATTAATTTAGGCAGGCATATATGTTCAAATGTAGGGCTAAACAAATCGAGAAAATGTCAATCCCTGAATGTATATTTCGACCTATAAGGTCTCATCAGCAAGGTTATAGACATGGGAGACTGCTCCGTGTGTGACTCGAAACCTCGAACGTTAAGCTGACAGGCGAAGTCTCTAACCGTTACACTAGCTTGCCATTCCCACATTCTTCATTCGTTTTGAAACTTATTTATATTCCACTTTTTATTGACTTGCTACACGACAGTTAAGTAAACAAACAAATGTGTTTATTTTTTATATGGCTTTTAGCCGACAATTTTTGGAGGATATTACTCTATCATATATATTAATGATTTTGACTATAATTTAATTTTCATTGATAACATTTCTGAGTGTATTGTGACGTAAGCAGTGACGTAATTTCAGTTACAGAAACACTGAAGCTCCATTATAATAAGATTTGTATAGTTTAAGAAAGAAAAAGAAGGTTGGTGTTAGTGTCGCGTTAAAGATGAATTGGACAATGTGATCACGTGTGCCTGAGATTTATTTTTGTGTGTATGTGTGTGCAGAAAATATTTACCCTAATAGTGGGATTTGACACAAGGCCACAAATATGGGGCATCCAGCGAGGGTTAAAATTGCAAATCGTCGTCAAAATTAAAACGGAAAAATTTGGCTTGGCATAGATTTTAATGAATCTAATTATTACTAAAGACGCGATTTATGTTATTTTTAACCGTTAGTTGTGTTTAAGGAAAAAAAGATAAAATAAAACAGATGAATGATAAGACTAGTCAGAATTAATAAACATGTACAAACAAAAAACGTACTTTCTATTTCAATATTACAGGCGACGCGTGCTTTTCTTAAGTATGGATGACCAAAAGTGTAATAATCCGTGTTTTTTATGTTAATAAATTCTCGGAAAATATTTATCTCCCTAAAAAATTAGTTCTCTTGCGGCCCTCTGTAGGAAAATAACGCCTAATGAAAAACAGTTAAAAACACAACTAACGGTTAAAATTTAAGTAAAAAAATAACATA
>CM042172.1:32430620-32435620 GCA_023376005.1 Doryteuthis pealeii | reverse complement strand
ATTATAAATAAAAGGATGGAAGTGGGCATTGGCAATTCGGCTCTTGGTGTCTGAACACTACTCACCACGTCTTTCGTACTTTATTCATGGAAAAGAAAACCTTTAATATTTAAAACCACGAACTTCACAGGGAACTTAACTCGAAAAATAGGTAAACATTACACATATTAAATTTCTCAACACCTTTTTCCCAAATCTCTCTTTCTCTTTCTCTCTCTTTCTCTCTCTCTCTCTCTCTTCTCTCTCTCTCTCTCTATATATATATATATATATATATATATATATATATATGGAATTTAAAAATCAACTTGTGGGTTCATTTTGGTGATTGTGAGAAAAATTAAAGCAGTTATTTACTCACGTCTTCTCTTTTCAATTTTGCTGAATTTTTGAATAAAGCATATCATTTTTATGAAGCATATGATTGTGTTTTTTTTTTGTTTTGCATGCAATCTTTTAAAATTTTGGTGCTTTCAAAAATGTTCCGAAACTGGAAGTATTTTTACAAATTGCAGATTTTTTTTTTCCTTCGTAATATATATATATTTTTTCCTTCGTAATATATATATATATATATATATATATATATATATATTGGCCCTTACTTGTGCTAGACGAGCGGTCGGAGAAGTTCCCACTAATCAATCGGCTTGTCATATCAACCTCTGATACAAATATGATTGTCCTGACCGTATTGCTCTTATGGACAAAGTGCCCAACACAGAAGTGCTGGAACGAGCAAACATAAACAGCATGCCCGCCATCATCTGCGAGAGATGCCTGCGTTGGCTTGGTCACGTCAGGAGGATGGACAAAGGCCGCATCCCCAAAGACCTACTGTATGGCGAACTAGTAGAAGGCACCCAACCGGTAGGGAGTCCACGCCTGCGCTTTAATGGTGTCGGCAAGATGAACATGAAGACATGCCACATCAACACCAAACACATGGGAGGTTTGTGTAGAAGACCGTGCGACCTGGTGCCTCCTCGTCAAACAAGGAACGAGAAGGAGTGGAAAAAAGGGGAAAGAAGCCGCCACGGAAAAGAGATCCAGAAGAAAGGAGAGACAACAGCAACTCCAGCAAGCATCACTGTTTGTTTGCAGTCTTTGTGTTACATAATATATGCATGGATTATTGTCAACCCCCTGTATTTCTGAAGGGATGGCCCCTTTTCATATCACGGGCGGGACTTTCCATGGAATATTACAGAAAGCCCGCGAAATACGTGAAGTCACGTGGGACCTGGTTGGGTCTTCAGTTTTAGCTTGGACGTCAGGCAGATAAGATATATCTGCTTTAGCTGAGGCTCACTGCACACGCGCGCGTTTGTGTTAGTTAGAGAAATAGGTTTAGTTAAGTAAATAAAGGTTTAAATAAATAATATGGTTTTATGGTTGATGAATGTCTTGGCAACAATACTGACCTAGAAGAAGAAATGAATCCAGGACGACCAACCAGCAAGAACTGGGAAATAGAAGTCCAGACGCTAGAAGAAGAACGTAAGATACCAAAAATGAGCAGAAGAATAATAGAAGTAAAGAAAGAGTATACAACAACTGCACCAGAGATTGCCATTCAAAAATTGGTCTGTTCAGCCACTCACACATTTGCAGATAAAAAATTCTGGAGCTCTGATTTACTCCAAGGTCCTCTCTGACCGTAATTCCCTTAAACACAATGTCGAATCATCCAGAAATAAGTAAAATTGTTACCAACCCCCTTCAACTTTTCTGAAATTTTTCTAGGTGTGGACCATATTAACGTTAGAAAATTCCCAAAATTTGAGCGTTCAATTCCAAAAATTGGCGGTGTTATGCCGATTTTTAGCTCTCCAAATTTTCATAGTAAGATCAATATCCGGATGTGGCACTGAGTCTATGATAAAAGTCTTTTCTACTATTATTTCACATATACTGAACATTATTTGTACCCAAAAGATAGTTTGATCTTTGCTCAGAACAGAAACTACAACATCAGTTAAAATTTTGCAAATCAGAAATCATCAATAACTTAAAATTGGTTAGCTTTAATATTTTTTGATAGCATCTTTGTATTTATAAACCAACTTTTAGGAGTAGGGAAGCTCTAGAACTCTTATTTAAAGAATAAATTAGGAGTTTTAAATTTTAAGAAATTGAAAACTAAAAACGGCTACTTCACATAGATCAGATTAAAAAATGTAATAAATAAATATTTATGTTAACAAAATGGCTGAGATATATTTAAAACTAGAAGCGGCCACCCGGCATCGCCGGGATAGAAGGGGGATTTTTTAAAAATTTAGTCTCGCGGAGCCATTATTACTCAATTACGAGTTGGATCCTCGTCGGATGCCCTATTAAAATGCCCATGTAAAAAAAAGACCTTGTATCGATCCAGCCACTCTGAAAATAAATGTTAATGTCTACTATTCAAAATATCAAATGAAAAAAAATTCCATGCTGTTATCATCTAAATTTTATGTTTTTAATCCTTTTCACAAATATAAATCAAATCTCTATTATTTTTGCTCAAAAACCAAGCCCTGGTGATATTTAATGTGTATATATATTTATTTTGTCGTTAATTGTTTTATTTTCGAAGTTTACTCCGGACATACACATACACACAACTGTCCTTTATATGTGTATATATTTCAATTGAATAATAATTATTATTATTACTTGCTGTCCATCGTATCCTATGATGACAACACGCGAATCCTTTTCCTCCAATTTATTCGGTCTCTGGTTGCATCTTACCAACTGACTATGGGGACAACATCAAGAGATAGCTGAAGGATTTTAAAAATCCTTCAACTATCTCTTGATGTTTTCTTTGAACCTGAGCTTTGGTCTACCGATTCCACGTGATCCCTCTCTCAGTTGAGAGTACAAAGTCTGCTTTGGCAGTCTGTCATCCCCAAGTTTGTTTAAGCACCCAGCTCATCTCAGGTTGCACAGGACAAGTATTTCCTGCATGCCAGGGAGTCCAGTTCTCTTCAGGATGGCCCTGTTTGAAACATGTTGCCATCACTTGATATTTAATATATTGCGCAAGTGACGCATGTTGTAGACATGTAGTCTGTGAGCATCTGTTTTGTATACCATTCAGGCTTCCGCACCGTACAGGAGGATTGAGAGAACTATGGCACGGTATACTGCTCATTTAGTTTTTCAAGGAGATGTCTCTGTTGAACCAGACTCGTTTCTTCAGCGAGGTTATTTACCTGAGCTAGAATCTGACCTTCTATCATTATGTCTTTTCCAGTATCATGTTATGTCGGAGGGGGCTGATACATAACCTCGGCGTTATTGATGTTTATTTTCATCCCAAATGTTGATCCAAGACTGAACAGATACTTTGATCTTAGTTGGCCCAGATATGTTCATCCTAGACAGTGCACCCAGATACTTTGATCTTAGTGGGCTCAGATATATTGATCCAAGTCAGTGTGAACAGATACTTTGATCACAGCCGGTGTTCTCTGACCGTAGATCTTAAAGAATTAGTCCAGATACTATGCTCCGAGCCAATGAGCACAGATACTTTAATCCGAGTTAGTGTGCACAGATACTAGATCCCAGATGATGACCACTCATAATTTGATCCTCGACTGAGTGCGCAGATACAATGACCCTACGTTCTGATCAACCATTAAATAATAGTCAATTTTATCGAGTAGAATAAAAAGTAAAAAGTAAAGTTGTCAGGGCGGCCTAAAGTCAGTATCAGCCAGTCAGCGAGGAAGTCTATCCCCTTTTCAATAGCACTTGACCAAGGAGATTGTTTTGGCGTCTGAGGTGAAGTGCCACACCAATATAAGTGTGATTAAATAAGTTTAATATTTTATTTTAAATAATAAATAAATATTGTTAATTCCAAATTACTCCATGTATATATTTTGTCGGTCTTAGATTTACTTTGGTCCCCTCTTAGTCACTTGTGGCCCCTCATTCTTCGGATTTAGCCTAGTACCCCTTAAGATCTCATGGCCCCATGGATGCCCATGTCCGCGGTTGAGAAATCTTGCTCTAGAAAATTTAACATATTGAGAAATTTAACATGTGGAATGTTTACTTATTTTTTCGAGTTTAGTACCTTGTGAATTTCGTGGTTTTAAATATTAAAGGTTATCCGCTGGTGAATGTGGTGACTGCACCTCTGCAGAGGGGTAAGATTCCCCCAATGGGGCCACCTGTTGGCCGTGGGTGGCGACTCGTGATGCTTTAGGATAGAACCCAGGTGGATGAGCAGTTCATGACTTGCAATACTCCACTTTGGCCCTATCTCGGGCTAGACGGGCGGTCGTCAAGCCCTAGCACCTATATGATTTTCCCAACCCTATTGCCTTCATGGCAAGCCCCAACCCCTTTTTATCATATGGGTGCTAGAAGGCGGTGACTGAGGGTCTACATGTCCTGAGAATGACGTTAAACTCTATCTGATGGTGAGGTTCCAGTTTTGGAGGTTTGGGGAATGTGGAGCACCCCTTCATCACCATTGCTCCCTGGTCCACTCTGACTCGGAGTGGTAGTACCTGTTAGGGTCCCATCTATGGGTTAAATAGAAAAATGTATTTATAAAAAAATTGTATTATCCATTAAGAATTGATTCATTTCAAAACTTAAATTATAATTCAAACCCGTGAAACTCTGCTTAAGAAAGTAACCTTGTGTCTAATTCTTATGCGGAGGAGTTGGTAAATATATATACCTTCTGTTGTAGAGTAGCTAGCACCAGGGCTCGACATTAACGCCGTCCCGTCTGAGGTTGATATGCCTTAAAACTAAACCAAACCAACCCAAACACCTGGACAAAATTTCAGAAAAATTGAAGGGGCTGGGTGACATGGCTGGATGATTTGACATGGAATTACCCATTTACTCAGTTTATCGTAATTATTTATGTATAACAAACACACTTACATTTGGGCTACAAAAGTCTTGAAGAAGTGTTACATAATCTATGCGGTTGCATAAGATTATTGTCAATCTCTCTGTATTTCTAAAGGGATGGG
>CM042172.1:32418120-32420620 GCA_023376005.1 Doryteuthis pealeii | reverse complement strand
CCGTCTCTCTCTCTCTCTCTCTCTCTCTCTCTCTCTCTCTCTATATATATATATATATATATATATATATATATATTTCCGGGGATGATCACTTTGGAGGGGATTTCGCTGACGACCACCAACTAAAGCGTAAACGCAACGCTCTCCTATAAAACGGATGGAGCACTCTATGGCGGCCTTTACATACATACAGATGTGTGTATTAAAACAGTTAACATCCCCTATGCATTCAATGGGTGACAATAGCCGAGCGGTTAAGCTATCTGCCTGATGCTGAATCGATCGGGTTTCTATCCTAGGTGTAGGTAACTCCTAAATATCTAGCCACACTGAAGAGACTTGATAAGTCGAAACACGTGTCTGTGGATGACCCCCTCTCTCTCTCTCTCTCTTATATATATATAATATATATATATATATATATAAAAGAGAGGGAGAGAGAGTCATCCACAGACACGTGTTTCGACTTATCAAATATATATATAATATATACACTTACGCGTAAAGTTACGAGCAGAATGATTTAAACTCGTAAGTCAAGGTATCACTATATATATATATATATATATATATATATATATATTACCAACAAAGTGAGGGCTTACTCTGCTTGAGTATTATAACTCCATAGTGTCTCATTTTCATTCCTTTTTAAGAGAAATGGAAAGAATTTCTTTTCTTTTATTGTTTCTTTTTCTTACTCGTGCAATTTTCCCGTTTCTTAACTCTATTATCCTCGATATTTAGCTCTGTTGAGCGAGGATCGAAACTAGTTAGATAACTCACTCGTTTTTGTCGCCCCTCCCCTTCTATTGTAATTTTTTAAATAATGAATCTATTATTGGGGCTTTTTAAAACTCTAATAAAATTTTGTACGCCTAAAATATATATATATATATATAATATATATATATTATATATATATCAGTTATCCACAGACACGTGTTTCGAAGTTTACTTCTCATCAGTGCGGCTCGACATTTTAGCAGCTACCTCTACCCGACAGAATTTTCGTCTGTCAAGTTCCTTACCCTTGCGGCTATCAGCGGGCCGTTAATCTAGGGTGAACAATTAATTGCTACATACTTTACGGCGGTATGTTTATACAATCACCAGAGAACTCTAATCTGTAAATAGACGGGTCACGGCTAATGCTAAACGGTGAAGTTACAATTAATATTCAACAAAAAAGTTACTACCACGTTTTCATTGTAGTAGCATAAGTAGTTAATCCAAAAGGACTCAATATATCTTTTAAAATATAGAGCATTAATAGTTGTAGAAAAAAGTTTTTCTCTCTACCACGGTTTCTGTGTTCAAGGTACGCCTTCCATAGGAGAATTACTTTTTTTTTTAGTTCTCCTTGAACACCGAAAACGTGGTAGAGAGAAAAAGCTTTTCTGCAACTATATATATATATATATATATATATATATATATATATATAATATAAGAATGGATATAAAGTAACATACTCGAGTTTCATCTTCTGAATCGTCAGGTTTTACATCCGCTGAATTAATCTGTAACGATAATATCCATTCGCAACAGACATACGTGGTATCAACTGATATTAATCGAAAACTCGATTAATTCAGCGGATGTAACCCTGACGATTCAGATGATGAAACTCGAGTAGGTTACTTTATATCCATTTCTTAAATAAATTTTGCTCTACATTGTATTGAGCACTTTGTTTTTTCACGGTCTTAACCCCTGGATTCTGTGCGCTTCCAATGATCGTACCCATACCCACCGGTAAGCCACCATTCATACAAAAATACAATATATATATATATATATATATATATATATATATATATATATAGCATTGGAAATGATTTTAACTATAAAATGCATTTGAAATTATTTAACCATAAAAATGTAGATGCGAGCGTAGGAGGCGACACTTCGTCAATTTCTAAAGCGGAGTTTAACTGGTTTGAATTTTGATTTTTCTTTCTCCTAGACTGGTTGCTTAATCAACTTAGAGACTACCGTCTGTCCTATTATTTTCACATAGCTGCAGGGAGAACGGTTGGATTCATGCTCTTTTTTATTAGCGCTATATAAAATGCAGTGAGCCTCGTCCAGGATTTGAACTCGTGTCCGATTCCATTTCCTTCCACAATAACCATTGCACAACGCGCATTCCACTGGATTCTTTTTCAACGTGTATCGTAGTTCCATTTTCTAATTTATTTCTATTATCGCCATTATGAGCGCCATTATGATCATCATGACATCTCTTGTTGGAATTCGCGCCATTTCCCTCGCAATTCCCGCCGTAAACGACCGAGGCGAATTGTCAGTTTTCCTATTTGTTCTCAGTTCACACGGAGAGAGAGAGAGAGAGAGAGAGAGAGAGAGGAGGAGAGAGAGAGAGAGAGAGAGAGAGAGAGAAAAGCGTGAAAGGGAAAGAGAAAATGGTGGGAAAGAAATCATTAATTCGAGGGAGAGAAGAAAGAGAGCATGAGGAGGGGAAAAAAAAAAGAAGAGC
>CM042172.1:32370260-32418020 GCA_023376005.1 Doryteuthis pealeii | reverse complement strand
ACATTAGATCAATCTATTATCATCCGGTATCATCTGTGCTACACATACGCTGAGTTGGCGAGGCGTATCGAAACTATTTTAGATCATCTATATCATCCGTATCATGATGTGCTACACATACGCTGAGTGGCGAGGGTCGCGTATCGAACTATTAAAGATCATCTATTATCATCCGTATCATCTGCTGCCTCACATACGCGATGGTGGCGAGGGCACGGTATCGAACTATTAATATCTATTATCATCCGTATGATCTGGCTAGTCATACCGCTGAAGTTGGCGAGGGCCGGTATCGAACTATTAAGATCATCTATTATCATCCATATCATCTGTGCTACCACATACGCTATTGGGCGCAGGGCCCGCGTATGTCCAAACTATTAGAGCATCTATATCATCCAATATAACATTGCTGTTGCTACACAATACGCTAAGTTGGCGAGGGCGGGTATCGAAACTATTAGATCATCTATATCCATCCGTTTGATCTGTTGCTACCTCATAACACTGAGTTGAGCGAGGGCCGGTATCGAACTAATTTAAATCATCTATTATCATCCGTATGGATCTGTGCTACCATACGCTGAGTTGGGCGAGGGCGGTATCGAACTATTAGAATCATCTATATCATCCATATCATCTGCTGCCTAACACAATGCTGGAGTTGGCGAGGGCCGCGTATCGAAAAACTAAATTAGATCATCTATTATCATCAGTTAATCATAACGGTGCTACACATACGCTGATTGGCGAGGCCGTATCAACATGAGATCATCGTATATCATCCGCTATCATCTGTGCTAACACATACGCTGAAGTTGCGAGGCGCCGGTTATCGAACCCGGTACCTTGGGTTCTAACGAAACGCTCTACCGACTGAGCTACAAAAAGATTATAGAAGAAAAAAAATTGAAATGAACGGACGTCAGGGGCGCTGAATTGATGTAGTGAATGAAAGAAGAAAAAAATAGATGAAAAGAAATGGTGAAAAAGATGAAAAAAAAAAAAAAAAAAAAGCAACGAAAAAAATAAAAAAAATTTGAAATAAATTGATGAAAGAAAAAATCCCCCCAAAACCAGTAAAAAAAAATTACCCTGTCATTCTCATTTCCTTAAGCGAATAAAATTGCTTGGAAGGTGTTATTTAGAAACGTTCTACATAAGGTGTTTTAGCCCGAGATATGAGACCCATTTTTAAAAAAAATCCACCCGGACAAAAACATTTAAAGACGCAAAAAAGAGGCGGCACCCACCCACCCACACAACAGACAGTCACACACAAGGGTACAATATTATATGAATGGAAAAAAGAGCAAAAAAGTGGCATAAAAATGCAGAAAAAAATCAAAGAAACACCATGAGCAAAATGAATGAATATATATATATATATATATTATATATTATTATATATATATAAAATATATATATACGCCATAGACACACATATATGTATGATTATGAAAAATTCACTTCCCCTTTTCTTTCACACACGTATATATACCCCACACACAACACATAGTATATTATATATATATATACACTTGCACCACACATAAATTATACACAGACCACACGCATACACATATATATATATTAATTGCACACACACACATAAATATACCCAGACACACCGCATACACAACATTATAATATATACACACACACACATATATATATACTATATATATATATATAAACACTTCACACACACAGAATATATATACACAGACACACGCATACACACATATATAATACACACACACAAATATATAATACACAACTCACCACACACACATTATATACAGACAAACACACACATACACAGCACACATAGATACAGCACAACCACAGACACACACACACACATATATACAGACACCACACACACACCACACTCACAACGATATATATATACACACACACATATATACATATATATATATAATATTATATATATGCATATATATATACTTATACCCATGTATATTAATGTATGCACACATACACACAAATATACACATTCACACACACACACACAACACACACACCACACACACACACACATATATATATATATATAATATATATTTATTATAATTTTTATATATACACGCAAAAAAAAAACGATCTCAACTTTTTGCCGGTGGAAGACATTTGCACAAATTGCTGGGCAGACGACAAAAAAAGCAACCGAAAAAAAAACCCCCAAAAACGAAAACTGCACGATTGTCGGCCATTAAAAAAAGAAACCTTCCCCTATCGTCAAATCTCGCTAAAAACGAGACTTCTCTCATCGCCGCTGCTTTGAATCAAAGTTCAAAAACTATCAAAGACCCAGCAACCCCACCCCACCCCCTCGTTTCATCCCCCCCACTCCCCAGTTCGCCTTTCGCATCTTAGCCAAATTAGAGATTAAAGCGTGGCAAAAGTGCTGGCTAAAAGCTCAAATTAAATTCCTGTAAAGCCTGGTTATTCGGATACGTCCATTAATCGTAACGGCTTAATGTTCACGATAATTACCTATGTATCATAGTCACCGTTTAAAGGCGGGCGGTGCCAACGTCTAAATGTTTTGCCCCTTCCGGTCAGGGGGTGGGGCAAACGATCAGCGAATAGCAAAAAAACATATATATATACATATATATATATATGAGTTGCGTAAAAAAAAAACCCTGAACATTTGATAATGTTATTTCCGGTTGTCGGCATTGACATGGTCTTTGGATGACATGGTTCTTTCCACTTCACTTTTTTTATCTTTATGTAGAAGATTTCTTTATTATCTGTTTATTTTTAGCGTGTGTCAATATATCCCTTACTAGCATAAAAGCCGCCCTATCGGCAATTAAGTTCGCTCCTGTGATGGTCAACAATAAACTTATCTTTATAGAGAAGAGTTTTTTTGTTTGTTTTATTCATCCATTTATTTCTAGCACGGGGGTCGGTTTAGGTCGATAGAGCCATTTGCCTAGGCTGATGGTAGGTGTGGCGCTCCACGCAAAAACAATCGGTAATTATGAACTTTTGTTAAGTAACTTAGGGGTGTCCAGAAAAAAACAGAACCCACAAATTTTGTAATAAAACTGTTACTTTTAACTAGGGGGTTTAGGGTTTAGGGTTAGTTTAATGGGAAAATAAATAAATAATTTGGTTTCTGTTTTTTTTTTGTCAATCTGAACCCAAACCTTAACCCTAACTCTAACCCTAACCCCAACCCCAACCCTAATCCTAACCTTAACCCAAACCTAACCCTTAACCCTAACCCTAAATCCCCCTAGTTCAAATTAACAGTTTTATTACAAAATTTGTGGGTTCTATTTTTTCTGGGACACCCTAATTTACTAAAACAAAAGTTCATAATTACCAAACAATCTCCTTGTCTAGCGCTAGTGAAAGGGGGATAGACTCCCACGTTGTCTGGCTGACACTGATATTGGGCCACCCCATTGACTTTAATTTAAAAAAATTCTTTTAGCACGAGACGTGAGTGCATATGTGTTTGTTTTCGTGTGTACATATCTTTTAACGTGTGTCAAAAGCGTTACTAGCGTTAAAGCCGCCATATCGGCAATTAAGCTAGTTCCTGCAGTAGTCAACAGTAAACTTATCTTTATAGAGAAGAGTTCATTATTAATACTAGTACAAAATTAAAAAAAACACCTCCGGCGATGTAAAAATAGATTTTGTAACATATTGCCTGAGAGATGGGAGTAAAAAAATTCAATGTCAGCGAGTTTGTACCCTAAGTAAGTAAAATCATCAAATTCATTAAAGGATTAAAAAATAAAACAATTTCAAATGTAAACTTTAAATATGTATTAAAATAAAAACAAACTATAAATAGATATATAATACCAGTCATGTATTTATTAAAACTTGTTTTAAAAAAACCCAATGAGGACTGTCTAATGTTTGCATGTTCAAATGAGTGTATTATTCTATGTTATTACGATTTTGGGTAATGTGGCGTAAGCAGTGACGTAATTTTTGTTACAGACAAAAACTGGAAGCGAATCTCCATTATTAATAGATGTTTATTTTTAGTGGTTTGGTTTGTTTTGTTTTACGCATATCAACCTCAATGCGATCATTTAATGCCGATAAAGTTTTGAAATAAAGTCATTCTTAATAGATACTCAATTTTTAGAAAATATATAAGCACATATTTCTATTTAAGCCATAGATGGACCCTAACAGCTATACAACTCCGGTCCAGAGTGGACCAGGGAGCAATAGTGATGAAGGGATGCTCCACATTCCCCAAACCTCACCATCATTCCCAGGACATGTAGACCTCAGACTTGATTATTTATCACATGACTTAAACGCATGCCCTTAGTGCTGAACTTGCATAAAAGGTGTCAAAATTAAGGTGACCTAGAAAAAACAGAACCCAAATTATCTATTTATTTTCCCATTAAACTAACCTTAAACCCCAAACCCAACCCTAACCCTAACCCCTAAGCCTAAGCCTAACACCTAACCCTAACTCTAAACCCCCCCTAGTTAAAATAACAGTTTTATTACTAATTTGTAGGTTCTGTTTTTTTCTGGGTCACCGATTGACCCAGAAAAAACAGAGCCCAAATTATTTATTCATTTTCCCATGAAACTAACCCTAAACCCCAACCCTAACCCTAATCCTAATCCTAACCCTAACCCTAACCCTAAAACCTCCATAGTTAAAACTAACAGTTTTATTACAAAATTTGTGATTCTGTTTTTCTGGGTTACCCTAATTTTGAAACCTTTGTGCAAGTGTAGCTGCTCTTAGTTA
This sequence comes from Doryteuthis pealeii, assembly GCA_023376005.1. Classification (NCBI taxonomy): domain Eukaryota; kingdom Metazoa; phylum Mollusca; class Cephalopoda; order Myopsida; family Loliginidae; genus Doryteuthis; species Doryteuthis pealeii. The sequence continues at coordinate 32,413,243 of CM042172.1, read as the reverse complement.
GAAAATGAAAAACCAGCAAGAGAAGACTAGACAAAGAAGTAAAGAAGGAACTTAGACGATCATGACCGGAATAGAAAGAGAGAGAAGGAGACGAGAAAATGGCGACTAAAATGAAGAAACAAGCATGTATGTTATGTCTCAGAGGCCACAATATCGAAAGTCACATGAGATTTAGTTAGTTAGTCAGACCCCGGTGGGACAAATGCGTCCTACTTCGGTTGTGACTCCACGCGCATGAGTTAGAGGGGCAAATAAAACTTTGATCAAAGCTATAAGTCTTTGTTGATTAGTTATTACATGACTTAAACGCATGCCCTTAGAAAAGAGTTATTGGCACTCGCATTGGCTTACTGCTAAGCCACAATTATCCCTGTTATTTATAGTAAACCTGTCGGCGCATTCCATTAGTCTTATAGGGTGTATCACCTATAACAATACTCATTTTATCTGATTTTAGTTGCTTCATCTATAAGTGTTGCATAATTGTATGTGCGTAGGGCTTTTGACGAGCCCTGTAGCGAGAGCTCTGAAGGAATGGAAATATACCAGTGACGGTTACTGATCCAACTGGCCTCAGAGCGAGAATATCGCAAGTCACGTGAGATTAGTTAGTCAGTTTGCAGCCAGACTTCGTTGTGACTCCCGCGATGAGTTAGAAGGCAAATAAAATTTTGATCAATGTCATAAGTCTTGTTGACTAGTTATACATGACTTAAACGCATGCCCTTAGAAAATGAAGAACCAGCAAGAGAAGACTAGACAAATAAGTAAAGCAAGAACTTAGACGATCATGACCGGAATAGAAAGAGAAGAAGTGACGATCCAACATGGCGACTAGACGAAGAACAACCAAATAAGTTATCTATCTGTCTATCTCTCTCTCTCTCTCTCTGATGCCTCTCTCTCTATATCACATAAGAACTCTTGTGTATATACCCAACGAGGGCATATGAGTACATAACATTAAAAGCCGCCCTTATCGTCAATTAAGCAAGCTCCTCTGGTAGTCAATGATAAATTTATCTTTATAGAAAATAGTTCATTATTCATTTATTTATTTTAGAACGAGATATGTTTGTATTCATGTGTAGACAACCAAGGCTTCAAATCGGTCTACTATAGGACCAGTGTGGAAGGCTATGTATGAGTAAGGCTGGCCTGATCAGTTACCAATCTGTGCATCGGCGGGATGGACTAATAAAATACCCTGTGCTCCCTGGAATTACCTGTAAATGTGGGAAGATGTGCAAGACTTTGGCAGGACTAAAGAGCCACTTTCGTGCAGCTCATTGTTGAACTTTTGAAGCTCACCGTTTATATTCTTTGAACTGTTAAACTTTATTATTTATTTATTTATTTTATTTATCAAGCAATGGTAATACTTGAACACGAGTTTCATCATTCATGTGTACAGAAAGGGACTGAAGAAAAGAAGGGTTGAGAGGCAAACAGTGATGAGGAAGTGAAATCTATAGTGGAAGATTAACTCAAATAACAGTCAAAAGAATTTTACGGGGCAGGTATACATGCTCAAATTCGAAGGTGTAACATTGCTATTGAGAAAAAACGGTGACTATGTGGAGAAGTAGGGATGCGATCCACAGAGGACCACCTTCATTTTAATGTATGATACATGTTCCTGTGTTGTTAATTATACCTGTCCTAAACAAAATGGCATTACTTTTTGACACAGCTATGTGGAGAAGTAGGGATGTGATTCACAGAGGATCAGCTTCATTTTAATGTATGATATATGTTCCTGTGTTACTAATTATACCTGTCCTAAACAAAATGGCATTACTTTTTGACTCACTCATATGGAGAAATAGGGATGCGATCCACATAGGATCAGCTTCATTTTGATATATGATACATGTCCTGTGTTACTAATTATACCTTCCCATCTATGGGTTAAATAGAAAAATGTATTAAAAAAAATTGTATTATCCATTAAGAATTGATTTATTTCAAAAACATTATCGGCATTAAATGACCCACTGTGGTTGATATGCCCGTAAAACAAAACAAACCAAACCTAATTATACCTGTCCTAAAAAAATGGCATTACTTTTTGACTCACCTATGTGGAAAAGTAGGGATGTGATCCACAGAGGACCACCTTCATTTGATGTATGATACATGTTCCTGTGGGTAATTATATCTCTCCTAAACAAAATGGCATTACGTTTTGACTAACCCTCGTATATTATATATACTTATATTTAAGGGGCCGGGTTAGCTCAGTCGGTAGAGCGTTCGGCCTAGAAACCACAATATTCCTCGTTCGATACCGGTCCTCCCCGACTCAGCGTATGTGTAGCTCAGGGATCTGTGCGGTAAAGTAAGGAGCTGATGGTAGGTGTGGCGCTCCACCTCAGACGCTAAGATAATCTCTTTGGTCTAGCGCTTAGAAAAGGGATAGACTCCCTCGCTGATTGGCTGATACCGACATTAGGCCGCCCCGACGACTTTACTTTACCTTTTATTTATTAAACTAGTGAAAAAGGTTGGAACCACTGTTACATGGTTTATTTCAATGTTTTATTTTGTTTAAGAGCATTTTGTAGGATTTTTTAAAATATCATCCCTCCCTCATGTCAATCATTCAGAGATGGGCGTGGTTTCTGAATCAAGCCACGCCCATATGCAAGTTTCTGACTTTCCGCTCACTACTTGCTAGTCGTGTGTTTAGCCAAACACTCCAATGATTTTACAGATGAACAACGAATAGTGAAGGAGACGCGTCAATGTAGATATTTTGAGTTATGTCTCTTTTTCGTTTAGGTTTGGTTTGGGTTTGTTTTGTTTTACGGCATATCAAACTCAGTGGGTCATTTAATGCCGATATCATATTGAAATAAAGTCATTCTTAATGGATAATTTTTTTATAAACACATTTTTCTATCTAACCCATAGATGGGACCCTAACAGGTACTACCACTCTATGTCAGAGTTAGACCAGGGAGCAATGGTGATGAAGGGGTGCTCCACATTTAACAAACCTCTAGAACTGGAACCTCACCATCAGATAGATTTTAACGTCATTTCCACCGCCTTCTAGCATCCATATGATAAAAAGCGTTGGGGCTTGCCATAAAGACAATAGTGTTGGGCAGTCATATAGGTGCTAGGCTTGATATATGACCAGCCGATTGATCGGAGGGGGGCTCTCCGACCGCCTCTTTTTCTTTTAGAGTACGGATGTGCCAATAGCACGATCTTGATAGAGCAAGGTTTTTTTTCTTCTTTTTTAAATTACACCCAAATAGGGCTAATTACTGAATTAAAATAAAATTTTCACTATTCAAAAGAAATAGCAGGACCTTTGGATATACCACAGTATTGATCATTTAATTATTATAATGTTTGATATGTTTACTTAAGAGCTATTGCTATTTGTTCAATATGTAAAAAGTATAATAATCTTTGATTTAACACAACACACACACACACACACACACACACACACACACACACACACACACACTCCCCTCTTCTCTCTCTCTCTCTCTCTCTCTCTCTCTCTCTCTCTCCCTCTTTTTTCTTTCCTTCTTTTCGTCATGATCGATTTAAACAGATTAGCATTATCGCTTCCGCCACGATCACACCTCTCTCTCTTTTTCTTACTCTCTTTCTTTCTTGTTATATCTTTCTCTGTAGCATTTCCCTTTTCTTCCCTTACTCCTTTTTGGGTAAAAATGGAATGGTCCATATTTAGCTGAGGTGACGACACTCATAAGAAATAAGAATCGGCGATAAGCGACACAAGATAATCAGGATTAACATTTTTGCACTTCATCTTAGAGGATTTGAACGGTCTCATTTTCAGCAGAGGGTGTTGCAGGATGATAACGGTCGGAAGATTAAGAACAAGAGTATTGATATATAGATAGTTGAACAGCGAATAGTGAAGGAGACGCGCCAATGCAAAATATTTCGAGTTGCGTTTCTTTTTCTTTCTTTAATGTAGGGATGTGCCAATAACACGATCTTGATAGAGCAACACCTTTTTTTTAAAATTACCCCAAATGGTAGCTTGAATCAAATTTATCATCCCTTAATTTGTTCCCAGCAGAGTTCAAACAAGATACTATTAGTAAGACACTACGTCGTAGTGGACTGAAATCAATGTAGTGTCCGCAATGTCCCGCTACTCAAGAAGGCACTTGTACAGGCCCGTCTGAAATTTGGAATGAGCACTTGATAATTCAGAGGATGGTTTGGGAGAAAGTGCTGTGATCAGATGAGACTAAAATTGAGCTTTTTGGCATCAGATCGACTCGCTGTGGCTGGAGGGGAAAAGCTAACTTGGACCCAAAGAACACCACCCCAACCCTGAAGCATGATGGTAGAAACATTATGTTTTGGTGCTGTTTCTCTGTAAAAGCAATCTTCCTGGTCTAGCCTGATGAGACTAAATTCAGAAAATGGAGATAAGTCCGTCGATATGTAAATATATATAAATATGAAAAAAACAAGTTATTCAGAGGATAATTTTTTATAGTTGAAAGCATTATCGAAAAAACAAAAAACAAAAAAACAAAAAACAAAAAAAAAGTTTGTTATTATTTCCTGATAAACAAAAAAAAAAAAAGTCTCTGAATGCCCCTATCCCAGCTATGGTTAGCTGAATGAGAACAGGATAGCCCGTGGACAGAATAAAAGGTTAGGCTCAAAGTTCCGTGATGGCTCCCGATTACGACAAGAAGGTTCCCGAGTCCGAAAAGAGGTTCCCGAGTCCCGAAAAGAAGGTTCCCGAGTCCGACAAATAACAATAAAGATGAGGACAATAGTCCGAATAACGCAGATAATACTAATAAAAAATTGTTTTACGATGTTTTACTGACGTATCTAGTTAATGAAGTTAAATGGAGCTACATGACCTGTTGGGCATGGGGTGGGTTATAATTTCAATTTAAATGCTACTTTGGATATCTATCTATCTATCTATCTATCCATCTATCTATATATAAAGGACAGTTGTTTGAATCTGTATGTCCGGAGGAAACTTCGAAAAATAAAACAATTAACGACAAAGTAAATATATATACACATTAAATATCACCAGGGCTTAATTTTTGAGCAAAAATAATGGAGATTTGATTTATATTCGTTAAAGATAATTAAAAAATAAAATTAGATGATAACAGCATAGTTTTTTTTTTCCATCTACTATTTTAGATAGTAGACATTAACATTTCTTTCAGAGTAGCTGGATCAATGTAAGTCTATTTTTTACATAGGGATTTAAATTGGTCATCCTACGAGGATTCAACTCACGATTCAGTAATAATGGATCTGCGGGACTAACTTTAAAAATTCCCCTCTACCCAGGCGACGCCGAGTAGCCGCTGCTAGTATCTTATTAATTTTTTTCTGAATAGAATGAATTGATAATCTTTTCTGTATTGAAATAATAAGATTTTTGTGCAATTTTATATCTAAATAATATATAAACAGGGATTTTGGAGGCTTCATATTAGACGATATTACAAAAAAAAAAAAGACTCAAAAATTGCGTGCAAATTAGAAAACGACATTTTTATTCAAAAAAAGATTGAAAATAGGATCTACTCATATATAATATATATTATATATATATAAACATTTTTTTACTCTTCCTTATATCAACAAAAGCCCTGAAGAAGATCTACTCAACAGATTGAAACACTGCAGCGTCGGCTAATAAACTTACCACTCATTTTACTTAAACCTGTGTTTTTTCACATTTCTCACTATGCTACACACACACACACACACACACACACACACATACTATATATATATATATATATATATATATATATATATATATATATATACTAGCAAATATATGCACCTTCCGGGTGCAAGTATTTAAGTTTTAATGTAATGAAATATCGTATTAAATTAGAAAGTCTAATAAGAAGGCAGATAAAAAGATATGTAACAGAGTGGGGGTATAATAGAAAAATAGAAATAAAAACTTTACTCTTCCATCACTCCCGTCTTTCATTGCTGAATTTTACTTATTTAACCATTTAGTTAAATTAGGAAATAAAGAATAAAAATGACAGTTATTTTTCTTGTTAATGATTTCATTTAAGATTCATTGAAGAGATTTTTGCTTATATTCATTAAAATAAAACCAAACAATTAGAAATCAATAATACTAAGCACATATTTAATAAAATCACATTTTTAATATCAATATGCAAATTAGCCTTATATATATGTAGATATGGACAACACTAATAAAAAGGTGAAGCAATTTATTAATAATTGAGGTTTAAATATAAATAAAATCATGGAGAATGTGATGTAAATAACGAAGGGAATTGTGACTTGAGTAGTAATATAGTTTCGGTTACAGACAGAAAAACACACAATCTCCATTATAATAAGATATATATATATATATATATGTAGCATAGTGAGAAATGTGAAAAACACAGGTTTAAGTAAAATGAGTGGTAAGTTTATTAGCCGACGCTGCAGTGTTTCGATCTGTTGAGTAGATCTTCAGGGCTTTTTTTTATATAAGGAAGAGTAAAAAAAAAATTTTATCACAGAATAATGAGGAGACTGTGATAGTCCTTGTTTATCAATCTGTTCAAAGATGTTTTGAAAGGGAGTTAACGTTCTTAGAATAATTTGAAAATTGAAGAAACGCTGGAAAAATAGACGGTTTGAAATATGACATCAAGTATTCTTCTTTTATGGTGTGTGTGTGTGTGTGTGCATATGTATCAAAAATGACATTGAGCATTTTTCTAGGTGTGTGCACGCGCGTGTGTATATGTTACGAAAGACGACATCGAAACAATCCTCAATGTTGTGTGTGCGAACAGGTTGGGTAAAGAAAATGAGGTCCGATCATTGTGTAATGGTTAACAAGGTAGTCTCGTAAATCCATTACTACTGAATAGTGAGTTGCTGGATGTCACATGCTTACAGAATTGTGTCTAATAATATTGACATTTTTTTAGCAGAATTTTAAATTATTAATTTTTTTTTTACTGAAAAAAGTCCCGTATAGAAACTTATAAAAAATCTTCTGATATGATTATTCAGACATCTTTATAGAAAAAAATCGTTTTCACAAAATAAAATATTTTGACGAGCCCCCCGCTCGTCAAAATATTTTCCCTAATATATTTTAAGAAAAAACCTATTTCAAATATATTTTCACCAACAGATGAATAATTACCGAAAATTTCGTAAACATTTGACTAATAGTTGATTTTTCATAGAATTTTTTATAAAGCCGGTAGTCAACTTGTTTTTGGCTACGTTAAATTTCAATTAATTCAACGGTGCAAAAAGGTAAACATTGTTTTCGTTCATAATTTTTCATTATTTCAGTAAGCTGAAATCAAAAAAAAAAAAAAAAAAAATCATCAGGAGTTAAACAACAAATAATGTTTCTTCTTTTGAATGGTTCGAAAATTTTGAAGATAATATTAACCTTTATTCAAGTTTCATTGTGTTAAATATATAAATCCAGTTAGCAATTTGAAAATAATAATAGTATGTGTTTTTTTTTTATATCCCCTTTTTTAATTGCTAAAAAATTGCGATTTTTGTTTTGTTTACAACATTGAAAATGATATTTTAAAAACTTGTGAATGGTTTAAATGATTTTTTCTAAAAAATTTTCGTACGTAAGACACTTTTTAATTCAGTTTTTAATTGCTTGTTGAGTTAGAAATAAAATGTAACATTGCAATTTTTAATAATTCTTCCTTCAACAACGTTTAAAAAAACTGATTAAAAATGGATATATTTAATCATATTTTATTCTAAGAAATATGAAAATAATAGTATGTGGGTATCCACTTTTATTTATATCCCTCTTTTTTAATCGCTTGAATGATTTTTTTCTAAAAACTTTTCGTGCGTAAGACAATTTTAAATTCAGTTTCTGTAATTGCTAATAACTAAACATTAACTTATTTGTAAGGAGAATCTTTTGTATATAAATTTACTGGATTAATCAAGATATCAACCGATTAAAACCGATTACAACCTGCCAAAAAATAAAAAATAGCAGAATTTAGTGAGCAGAATTAACAAACAAATGTAGGTATACAATAAACACAATCTCTACTTAGTAAGTTCAGTGTTACATAGGGGTGAAGGCGGGTGTGTAGCACGACCGCTGTATTGGAAATGGACACTAACCAGCTATAAAAATTCATAAAAAATGATAGAAAGAAAATACTTGAAGATTCGCGCTACTGAGAGAAACTTAAGTCTGTAGTTTTTAAACTTTAAACTATTCGATTTTAATCGCATATATATATATATATATATATTATATATATATATATATATAATATTTATTAGTTGTACCAAAATTTGTATATTATATATATTATATATATATATATGTGTGTGTGTGTGTGTGTGTGTGTGTGTGTGAATTGAATGTATGAAATTTATATATAATAATATAATATATATATATATATATATATATATATATGTATGTATATCATCTATTCGGACCCATGAAAGAAGGTTTGAGAGGTAAACATTATTCCAGTGATGAGAAGTGAAATCTATAGTGGGGAAGTGGCTCAAAGAACAGTCAACAGAATATTACGAGGCAAGGATACATGATCTAATTCATACCTGTCCTAAACAAAATAGCATTACTTTTGACTCAACATAGTATATATATATATATATATATATATATATATTATATTATATATATATAAGTATCCAAAACTGGTAGAGGATGATTCTGCATGGATCTTCAAAATCTCACTGTATAATTATATTGCATGTTTTAGTAGGTGCAAATACAAGGATTTTTATAAATCCCTAAAGAGAACTCGATGTATAATAATCTATAATTCAATTAAATACAGAGCAACATTTATCTTTGAAAGAAAGGAAAAACTCAATAAACCGAGTTTAAATAAAACTGAGTTTTTCCTTTTCTTCAAAGGTATATATATATATATATATATATATACATTTCGGCCTATTATACCTCTCAGCAGAGTTATAGACAGGGAGCTGCTTTGTGTGTGATTCGAACCCTAACTGCCATACAGAGATTGACTTTTTTTTGATTTGTTTATGCCTTACATTTGAACAGAAATATTCGCCTAATTCAGTAATTATTAACTGATTAATTTTCGAATTAGGTATGACTTCAATTAAGCACATATTCTCCCAAAAATTGTCGGATATCGCCATATCAAACAAACTGTTTGTGTACTCTCATACTGTCATGCAATAAGTCTCCAAAGAATGTAGGATATATCAGTTTAAAAACAAACGAGAAATCTGGAAAAAACCAGCTAGTGTAATGGTTAGAATCCCCGCCTGTCAGCCTGGCAGTTAGGGTTCGAATCACACACAAAGCGGCTCCCTATAATATATATATATATATATATATATATATATATATATTAGTTGTACTAAAATTTGTAAATATATACACGCACACACACACACACCACACACACACAATATATAATATATATATATATATAATATATATATATATGTATGTATAGTTAATGGAGATGGAAAGGAAATAGGAGGTAGCAGTAGGATTTGTTCTAGCTTCGATGGCGGCGAATCTTTCCCGAAAAGAAACTGAATAGGAAAGGAAGTCGAAAATGCAATGTTACATGTCGTCCGTGAATTTGGATTGGCTCTTGTCTTTGAAGTGACGAGAAATTCATGAAGCGATCTGTTTCTTGCCTCATCCCCCTCCCTTCCGGATGATTTCAATTCTTCATCATTCACACGGATGGACTGATGGTTGTGGGGTGAATGAAATGAAGTCTGGATATTCATATCCGTTTCTTCTGAGACAGTAAAATCACACACACACACACACACACACACACACACACACACACAACAACACACAGAGACTTATAGAGAGATAGACAAGCGGATAGACAGAGATGGATTCACACACATACCATCAACACACCCACACATACGCATATATATGTGTGTGTGTGTTTGTGTATATATATTGTTGGTGGTATTTGTGGGTGTGGTCAGATATCAATATGAATATGAATATGAATATATATATATATATATATAATATATATATATAAAAAAAACGACGGATTTATTTCCACATTTTACCACCTATACATATGTGTGTAATATATATGTATACATATATACACAAACACACACACATATACTCACATATACATATATATATATATATATATATATATATATATGTGTGTGTATGTGTACATATAATCTTCTTTTCAATTTGGAACACACAGACAACATATACACACATATATATATATATATTCATACATATATATATTATATTATGTATAGATATGCGTGTGTGTATCGTATCGTGGCTGGTGGTGTGTCTGTCTTTATCTATTCTGCATGTTCTGCTCTATGAGTTATATATATATATATATATATATATATATATTATATATATTTGCTTCCTTTCCCATTATATATATATATATATATATATATATATTATATATATATAAATATAAATCGTCAGATGATTTTGCCACCTACATGATATATATATATATATATATATATATACATATATATATATATATATATATAATAGTTTCGTTTGATTTACTGGGCATATTTATATACATATATATGTATATATATACATATAAATACACACACACACACACATATATATGTGTGTGATTGTGTGTGTTAGAAATCGTCTGATCTATTTCCATATTTACCTTCCCAGGTATATATATATATATATATATATATATATATAATATATATATATATATATATTTATGCATATATATGCACTTCCAGAAACTCATGCACACACAGGACACACATATACTATGGGTGTGTGTGTGCTATTTATATGGCTATATATATACATTATATTATGTACTATAAATATGCCCAGCTAATCAAATCGAAACCTATCTATATAGTATATTATACTATATATATAGTAACTACCTATCGCTATATATAATCAAATTATCAGATACAGCGACAATGTATTTATATACGATTAGTAACGGAGCATAGGACCAACGAAGAATTCACTGACCTGTAAGTTATACTAATAAGCCGTACTAACATACACTTATATATATAGTACCCTATAATATATCGCTAATATATATATATGGTCAAAGGACGCCAAGCAACACTATATAATACGCTGTATATACACTGATATTATATATATAATATATAAAAACTCATAGACAGACATTGCAGACCCTAGATAAAGGACAGACAACACGACCACCACCATGCGATACCGATACACACGCCACGATATATACATTATATATATATATATGTATGAAGATATATATACTATGTGTGTATGTGGTCTGTGTGTCCACCACAACTATCAAAACGAAGCATCAAGCCTTATAGCCCTTACACATACACACACATATATATATATATATATATATCCTTATCCATTACATGTATATGTGAGTAATGCTGTGTGTGTTTGTGCTAGGATAGTTGCAATATACATATATTATACACACATATGTATAGTGTGGTCAATAATTGATGGAATAAATCCGTGCGTTTGTTTCACTCTCACAGCTATTCAAGTAGAATATTAATATATATATACTATATATATATATCATATTCATATTCAGATGAGATATCTGAACCACACAACACACAAAATACCCAACATATATATACACAAACACACACACACATATATATGCGTATGTTGTGTGGGTTGATGGTATTGTGTGTGAATCCATCTTGTCTATCCGCTTGTCTATCTCTCTATAAGTCTCTGTTGTGTTGTTGTGTGTGTGTGTTGTGTGTGTGGTGTGTGTTGTGTGATATTTACTGTCTCAGAAGAAGCGGAAATGAATATCCAGGACTTCATTTTCAGTTCACCCCCACCCCCCCACCAATCAGTCCATCCGATCGTGAATTGATGAAGAATTGAAATCATCCGGAAGGGGAGGGGGATGAGGCAAGAAACAGATCGCTTCAATGAATTTCTCGTCACTTTCAAAGACAAGAGCCAATCCAAATTCACGGACGACATGTAACATTGCATTTTCGACTTCCTTTCCTATTCAGTTTCTTTTCGGGGAAAAGATTCGCCGCCATCGAAGCTAGAACAAATTCTACTGCTACTCTCCTATTTCCTTTCCATTCTCCATTAACATTACATACAATATATATAATATAATATATATAATATATATATATATATGTGTGTGGGTGTTGTGTGTGTGTTGTGGTTGTATATATTTACAAATTTTAGTACAACTAAATATATATATATATATATATATATATATATATATATATATAGGGAGCCGCTTTGTTGTGTGATTCGAACCCTAACTCGCCAGGCTGACAGGCGGGGATTCTAACCATTACACTAAGCTGGTTTTTTCCAGATTTTCGTTTGTTTTTAAACTGATATATTCCTACATTCTTTGGAGACTTATTGCATGACAGATATGAGATACACAAACAGTTTGTTTGATATGGCGATATCCGACAATTTTGGGAGAATTGTGCTTAATGAAGTTCAACCTAATTCGAAAATTAATCAGTTAATAATTACTGAATTAGGCGAATATTTCTGTTCAAATGTAAGGCATAAACAAATCAAAAAAAAAGTCAATCTCTGTATGGCAGTTAGGGTTCGAATCACACCAAAGCAGCTCCCTGTCTATAACTCTGCTGAGAGGTATAATAGGCCGAAATGTATATATATTATATTATAATATATATACCTTTTTGAAAGAAAGGAAAAACTCAGTTTATTTAAACTCGGTTATTGAGTTTTTCCTTTCTTTCAAAAGATAAATGTTGCTCTGTATTTAATTTGAATTATAGATTATTATACATCGAGGTCTCTTTAGGATTTATAAAAATCCTTGTATTTGCACCTACTAAAACATGCAATATAATTATACATGAGATTTTGAAGATCCCATGCAGAATCATCCCTCTACCAGTTTTGGATACCTTATATATAATATATATATATAATATATATATATATATATATATTACTATGTTGAGTCAAAAAGTTAATAATGCTATTTTGTTTAGGAACAGGTATGAATTAGATCATGTATCCTTGCCTCGTAATATTCTGTTGACTGTTCTTTGAGCCACTTCCCCACTATAGATTTCACTTCCTCATCACTGAATAATGTTTACCTCTCAAACCTTCTTTCATGGGTCCGAATAGATGATATACATACATATATATATATATATATATATATATATATATATATATTATATATTAATTTCATACAATTCAATTCACACACACACACACACACACACACACACACAATATATATATATATATATATATATAATATACAAATTTACAACTAATATATATATATATATATATATATATATATATATATATATATATATATGCGATTAAAATCGAATAGTTTAAAAGTTTAAAAACTACAGACTTAAGTTTCTCTCAGTAGCGCGAATCTTCAAGGTATTTTCTTTCTATCATTTTTATGAATTTTATAGCTGGTTAGTGTCCATTTCCAATACAGCGGTCGTGCTACACACCCGCCTTCACCCCCTATGTAACACTGAAACTTACTAAGTAGAGATTGTGTTTATTGTATACCTACATTGTTTTTAATTCTGCTCACTAAATTCTGCTATTTTTTTTTTTTGGCAGGTTGTAATCGGTTTTAATCGGTTGATATCTTGATTAATCCAGTAAATTTATATACAAAAGATTCTCCTTACAAATAAGTTAATGTTTAGTTATTAGCAATTACAGAAACTGAATTTAAAATTGGCTTACGCACGAAAAGTTTTTAGAAAAAAATCATTCAAGCGGATTAAAAAAGAGGGGATATAAATAAAAGTGGATACCCACATACTATTTATTTCATATTTCTTAGAATAAAATATGATTAAAATTATCCATTTTTAATCAGTTTTTTTTAAACGTTGTTGAAGGAAGAATTATTAAAAATTGCAATGTTACCATTTTATTTCTAACTCAACAAGCAATTAAAAAACTGAATTAAAAAGTGTCTTACGTACGAAAATTTTTTTAGAAAAAATCATTTAAACCATTCACAAGTTTTTAAAATATCATTTTCAATGTTGTAAACAAAACAAAAAATCGCAATTTTTTAGCAATTAAAAAAGGGGATTATAAAAAAAAAACACATACTATTATTATTTTCAAATTGCTAACTGGATTATATATTTAACACAATGAAACTTGAATAAAGGTTAATATTATCTTCAAAATTTTCGAACCATTCAAAAGAAGGAAACGATTATTTGTTGTTTAACTCCTGATGATTTTTTTTTTTTTTTTTGATTTCAGCTTCTGAAATAATAAAAATTATGAACGAAAACAATGTTTACCTTTTTGCACCGTTTGAATTAATTGAAATTTAACGTAGCCAAAAAACAAGTTGACTACCGGCTTTATAAAAAAATTCTATGAAAAATCAAAACTATTAGTCAAATGTTTACGAAATTTTTCGGTTAATTATTCATCTGTTTGTGAAAATATATTTGAAATAGGTTTTTCTTAAAATATATTAGGGAAAATATTTGACGAGCGGTGGGGCCGTCAAAATATTTTATTTTGTGAAAAACGATTTTTTTTCTATAAAAATGTCTGAATAATCATATCAGAAGATTTTTTATAAGTTTCTATACGGACTTTTTTCAGTAAAAAAAAAATTAAATAATTTAAAATTCTGCTAAAAAAATGTCAATATTATTAGACACAATTCTGTAAGCATGTGACATCCAGCAACTCACTATTCAGTAGTAATGGATTTACGAGACTACCTTGTTAAACCATTACACAATGATCGGACCTCATTTTCTTTACCCAACCCTGTTCGCACACACAACATGAGGATTGTTTCGAATGTCGTCTTTCGTAACATTATACACACGCGCGTGCACACACCTAGAAAAATGCTCAAATGTCATTTTTGATAACATATGCACACACACACACACACACCATAAAGAAGAATACTTGATGTCATATTTCAAACCGTCTATTTTCCAGCGTTTCTTCAATTTTAATTATTCTAAGAACGTTAACTCCCTTTCAAACATCTTTTGAACAGATTGATAAAACAAGGACTATCACAGTCTCCTCATTATTCTGTGATAAAATTTTTTTTTTACTCTTCCTTATATAAAAAAAAGCCCTGAAGATCTTACTCAACAGATCGAAACACTGCAGCGTCGGCTAATAAACTTACCACTCCATTTTACTTAAACCTGTGTTTTTCACATTTCTCACTATGCTACATATATATATATATATATATCTTATTATAATGGAGATTGTGTGTTTTTCTGTCTGTAACCGAAACTATATTACTACTCAAGTCACAATTCCCTTCGTTATTTACATCACATTCTCCATGATTTATTTATATTTAAACCTCAATTATTAATAAAATTGCTTCACCTTTTTATTAGTGTTGTCCATATCTACATATATAAAGGCTAATTTGCATATTGATATTAAAAATGTGATTTTATTAAATATGTGCTTAGTTATTATTGATTTCTAATTGTTGCGTTTTATTTTAATGAATATAAGCAAAAATCTCTTCAATGAATTCTTAAATGAAATCCATTAACAAGAAAAAATAACTGTCATTTTATTCTTTATTTCCTAATTTAACTAAATGGTTAAATAAGTAAAATTCAGCAATGAAAGACGGAGTGATGGAAGAGTAAGTTTTATTTCTATTTTTCTATTATACCCCCACTCTGTTACATATCTTTTTATCTGCCTTCTTATTAGACTTTCTAATTTAATACGATATTTCATTACATTAAAACTTAAATACTTGCACCCGAAGGTGCATATATTTGCTAGTATATATATATATATATATATATATATATATATTATATATATATATATATATATGTGTGTATGTGTGTGTGTGTGTGTGTGTAGCATAGTGAGAATGTGAAAAAAAACACAGGTTTAAGTAAAATGAGTGGTAAGTTATTAGCCGACGCTGCAGTGTTTTCAATCTGTTGAGTAGATCTTCTTCAGGGCTTTTGTTGATATAAGGAAGAGGAAAAAAAATGTTTATATATATATATATATATATATATATATGAGTAGATCCTATTTTCAATCTTTTTGAATTAAAAAATGTCGTTTTCTAATTTTGCACCAATTTTGAGTCTTTTTTTTTTTTTTGTAATATCGTCTAATATGAAGCCTCCCAAAATCCCGTTTATAATTATTAGATATAAAAATTGCACAAAAATCTTATTATTTCAATACAGAAAAGATTATCAATTTCATTCTATTCAGAAAAAAATTAATAAGATACTAGCAGCGGCTACTCGGCGTCGCCTGGGTAGAGGGGAATTTTTAAAGTTAGTCCCGCAGATCCATTATTACTGAATCGTGAGTTGAATCCTCGTAGGATGACCCAATTTAAATCCCTATGTAAAAAAAATAGACCTTACATTGATCCAGCTACTCTGAAAAGAAATGTTAATGTCTACTATCTAAAATAGTAGATGGAAAAAAAAACTATGCTGTTATCATCTAAATTTTATTTTTTAATTATCTTTACGAATATAAATCAAATCTCCATTATTTTTGCTCAAAAATTAAGCCCTGGTGATATTTAATGTGTATATATATTTACTTTGTCGTTAATTGTTTTATTTTCGAAGTTTCCTCCGGACATACAGATTCAAACAACTGTCCTTTATATATAGATAGATGGATAGATAGATAGATAGATAGATATCCAAAGTAGCATTTAAATTGAAATTATAACCCCCACCCCATGCCCAACAGGTCATGTAAGCTCCATTTACTTCATTAACTAAGATACGTCAGTAAAAACATCGTAAAACAATTTTTTATTAGTATTATCTGCGTTATTCGGACTATTGTCCTCATCTTTATTGTTATTTGTCGGACTCGGGAACCTTCTTTTCGGACTCGGGAACCTTCTTTTCGGACTCGGGAACCTTCTTGTCGTAATCGGAGCCATCACGGAACTTTGAGCCTAACCTTTTATTCTGTCCACGGGCTATCCTGTTCTCATTCAGCTAACCATAGCTGGATAGGGCATTCAGAGACTTTTTTTTTTTTTTGTTATCAAGAAATAATAACAAACTTTTTTTGTTTTTTTGTTTTGTTTTTTTGTTTTTTTCGATAATGCTTCAACTATAATAAAATTATCCTCTGAATAACTTGTTTTTTCATATTTATATATATTTACATATCGACGGACTTATCTCCATTTTCTGAATTTAGTCTCATCAGGCTAGACCAGGAAGATTGCTTTTACAGAGAAACAGCACCAAAACATAATGTTTCTACCATCATGCTTCAGGGTTGGGGTGGTGTTCTTGGGGTCCAAGTTAGCTTTTTCCCCTCCAGCCACAGCGAGTCGATCTGATGCCAAAAAGCTCAATTTTAGTCTCATCTGATCACAGCACTTTCTCCCAACCATCCTCTGAATTATCCAAGTGCTCAATTCCAAATTTCAGACGGGCCTGTACAAGTGCCTTCTTGAGTAGCGGGACATTGCGGACACTACATGATTTCAGTCCACTACGACGTAGTGTCTTACTAATAGTAATCTTGTTTGAACTCTGCTGGGAACAAATTAAGGGATGATAAATTTGATTCAAGCTACCATTTGGGGGTAATTTAAAAAAAGGTGTTGCTCTATCAAGATCGTGTTATTGGCACATCCCTACATTAAAAGAAAGAAAAAGAAACGCAACTCGAAATATTTGCATTGGCGCGTCTCCTTCACTATTCGCTGTTCAACTATCTATATATCAATACTCTTGTTCCTTAATCTTCCGACCGTTATCATCCTGCAACACCCTCTGCTGAAAAATGAGACCGTTCAAATCCTCTAAGATGAAGTGCAAAAATGTTAATCCTGATTATCTTGTGTCGCTTATCCGCCGAATTCTTATTTCTTATGAGTGTCGTCACCTCAGCTAAATAATGGACCATTCCATTTTTACCCAAAAAGGAAGTAAGGGAAGAAAAGGGAAATGCTACAGAGAAAGATATAACAAGAAAGAAAGAGAGTAAGAAAAAGAGAGAGAGGTGGTGATCGTGCGGAAGCGATAATGCTAATCTGTTTAAATCGATCATGACGAAAAGAAGGAAAGAAAAAAGAGGGAGAGAGAGAGAGAGAGAGAGAGAGAGAGAGAGAGAGAGAGGGGAGTGTGTGTTGTGTGTGTGTGTGTGTTGTGTGTGTGTGTGTGTGTGTGTGTTAAATCAAGATTATTATACTTTTTACATATTGAACAAATAGCAATAGCTCTTAAGTAAACATATCAAACATTATAATAATTAAATGATCATACTGTGGTATATCCAAAGGTCCTGCTATTTCTTTTGAATAGTGAAAATTTTATTTTAATTCAGTAATTAGCCTATTTGGGTGTAATTTAAAAAAGAAGAAAAAAAAACCTTGCTCTATCAAGATCGTGCTATTGGCACATCCGTACTCTAAAAGAAAAAGAGGCGGTCGGAGAGCCCCCTCCGATCAATCGGCTGGTCATATCAAGCCCTAGCACCTATATGACTGCCCCAACACTATTGTCTTTATGGCAAGCCCCAACGCTTTTTATCATATGGATGCTAGAAGGCGGTGGAAATGACGTTAAAATCTATCTGATGGTGAGGTTCCAGTTCTAGAGGTTTGTTAAATGTGGAGCACCCCTTCATCACCATTGCTCCCTGGTCTACTCTGACATAGAGTGGTAGTACCTGTTAGGGTCCCATCTATGGGTTAGATAGAAAAATGTGTTTATAAAAAAAATTATCCATTAAGAATGACTTTATTTCAATATGATATCGGCATTAAATGACCCACTGAGTTTGATATGCCGTAAAACAAAACAAACCCAAACCAAACCTAAACGAAAAAGAGACATAACTCAAAATATCTACATTGACGCGTCTCCTTCACTATTCGTTGTTCATCTGTAAAATCATTGGAGTGTTTGGCTAAACACACGACTAGCAAGTAGTGAGCGGAAAGTCAGAAACTTGCATATGGGCGTGGCTTGATTCAGAAACCACGCCCATCTCTGAATGATTGACATGAGGGAGGGATGATATTTTTAAAAAATCCTAACAAAATGCTCTTAAACAAAATAAAACATTGAAATAAACCATGTAAAGCAGTGGTTCCCAACCTTTTTCACTAGTTTAATAAATAAAAGGTAAAGTAAAGTCGTCGGGGCGGCCTAATGTCGGTATCAGCCAATCAGCGAGGGAGTCTATCCCCTTTTCACTAGCGCTAGACCAAAGAGATTATCTTAGCGTCTGAGGTGGAGCGCCACACCTACCATCAGCTCCTTACTTTACCGCACAGATCCCTGAGCTACACATACGCTGAGTCGGGGAGGACCGGTATCGAACGAGGAATATTGTGGTTTCTAGCCGAACGCTCTACCGACTGAGCTAACCCGGCCCCTTAAATAATAAGTATATATAATATACGAGGGTTAGTCAAAACGTAATGCCATTTTGTTTAGGAGAGATATAATTACCAACACAGGAACATGTATCATACATCAAAATGAAGGTGGTCCTCTGTGGATCACATCCCTACTTTTCCACATAGGTGAGTCAAAAAGTAATGCCATTTTTTTAGGACAGGTATAATTAGGTTTGGTTTGTTTTGTTTTACGGCATATCAACCACAGTGGGTCATTTAATGCCGATAATGTTTTGAAATAAATCAATTCTTAATGGATAATACAATTTTTTTATAAATACATTTTTCTATTTAACCCATAGATGGGAAGGTATAATTAGTAACACAGGAACATGTATCATATATCAAAATGAAGCTGATCCTATGTGGATCGCATCCCTATTTCTCCATATGAGTGAGTCAAAAAGTAATGCCATTTTGTTTAGGACAGGTATAATTAGTAACACAGGAACATATATCATACATTAAAATGAAGCTGATCCTCTGTGAATCACATCCCTACTTCTCCACATAGCTGTGTCAAAAAGTAATGCCATTTTGTTTAGGACAGGTATAATTAACAACACAGGAACATGTATCATACATTAAAATGAAGGTGGTCCTCTGTGGATCGCATCCCTACTTCTCCACATAGTCACCGTTTTTTCTCAATAGCAATGTTACACCTTCGAATTTGAGCATGTATACCTGCCCCGTAAAATTCTTTGACTGTTATTTGAGTTAATCTTCCACTATAGATTTCACTTCCTCATCACTGTTTGCCTCTCAACCCTTCTTTCTTCAGTCCCTTTCTGTACACATGAATGATGAAACTCGTGTTCAAGTATTACCATTGCTTGATAAAAAAATAAATAAATAAATAAATAAAAGTTTAACAGTTCAAAGAATATAACGGTGAGCTTCAAAAAGTTCAACAATGAGCTGCACGAAAGTGGCTCTTTAGTCCTGCCAAAGTCTTGCACATCTTCCCACATTTACAGGTAATTCCAGGGAGCACAGGGTATTTTATTAGTCCATCCCGCCGATGCACAGATTGGTAACTGATCAGGCCAGCCTTACTCATACATAGCCTTCCACACTGGTCCTATAGTAGACCGATTTGAAGCCCTTGGTTGTCTACACATGAATACAAACATATCTCGTTCTAAAAATAAATAAATGAATAATGAACTATTTTCTATAAAGATAAATTTATCATTGACTACCAGAGGAGCTTGCTTAATTGACGATAAGGGCGGCTTTTAATGTTATGTACTCATATGCCCTCGTTGGGTATATACACAAGAGTTCTTATGTGATATAGAGAGAGAGGCATCAGAGAGAGAGAGAGAGAGATAGACAGATAGATAACTTATTTGGTTGTTCTTCGTCTAGTCGCCATGTTGGATCGTCACTTCTTCTCTTTCTATTCCGGTCATGATCGTCTAAGTTCTTGCTTTACTTATTTGTCTAGTCTTCTCTTGCTGGTTCTTCATTTTCTAAGGGCATGCGTTTAAGTCATGTTATAACTAGTCAACAAGACTTATGACATTGATCAAAATTTTATTTGCCCTTCTAACTCATCGCGTGGAGTCACAACCGAAGTCTGGCTGCAAACTGACTAACTAAATCTCACGTGACTTGCGATATTCTCGCCTCTGAGGCCAGTTGGATCCAGTAACCGTCACTGGTATATTTCCATTCCTTCAGAGCTCTCGCTACAGGGCTCGTCAAAAGCCCTACGCCACCATACAATTATGCAACACTTATAGATGAAAGCAACTAAAATCAAGATAAAATGAGTATTGTTATAGGTGATACACCCTATAAGACTAATGGAATGCGCCGACAGGTTACTATAAATAACAGGGATAATTGTGGCTTAGCAGTAAGCCAATGCGAGTGCCAATAACTCTTTTCTAAGGGCATGCGTTTAAGTCATGTAATAACTAATCAACAAGACTTATAGCTTTGATCAAAGTTTTATTTGCCCCTCTAACTCATCGCGTGGAGTCACAACCGAAGTAGGACGCATTTGTCCCACCCGGGGTCTGACTAACTAACTAAATCTCATGTGACTTTCGATATTGTGGCCTCTGAGACATAACATACATGCTTGTTCTTCATTTTAGTCGCCATTTTCTCGTCTCCTTCTCTCTCTTTCTATTCCGGTCATGATCGTCTAAGTTCCTTCTTTACTTCTTTGTCTAGTCTTCTCTTGCTGGTTTTTCATTTTCTAACTAAGAGCAGCTACACTTGCACAAAGGTTTCAAAATTAGGGTAACCCAGAAAAAACAGAACTCACAAATTTTGTAATAAAACTGTTAGTTTTAACTATGGAGGTTTAGGGTTAGGGTTAGGGTTAGGATTAGGATTAGGGTTAGGGTTGGGGTTTAGGGTTAGTTTCATGGGAAAATGAATAAATAATTTGGGCTCTGTTTTTTCTGGGTCAATCGGTGACCCAGAAAAAACAGAACCTACAAATTAGTAATAAAACTGTTTATTTTAACTAGGGGGGTTTAGAGTTAGGGTTAGGTGTTAGGCTTAGGCTTAGGGGTTAGGGTTAGGGTTGGGTTTGGGGTTTAAGGTTAGTTTAATGGGAAAATAAATAGATAATTTGGGTTCTGTTTTTTCTAGGTCACCTTAATTTTGACACCTTTATGCAAGTTCAGCACTAAGGGCATGCGTTTAAGTCATGTGATAAATAATCAAGTCTGAGGGTCTACATGTCCTGGGAATGATGGTGAGGTTTGGGGAATGTGGAGCATCCCTTCATCACTATTGCTCCCTGGTCCACTCTGGACCGGAGTTGTAGTAGCTGTTAGGGTCCCATCTATGGCTTAAATAGAAATATGTGCTTATATATTTTCTAAAAATTGAGTATCTATTAAGAATGACTTTATTTCAAAACTTTATCGGCATTAAATGATCCATTGAGGTTGATATGCCGTAAAACAAAACAAACCAAACCAACTAAAAATAAACATCTATTAATAATGGAGATTCGCTTCCAGTTTTTGTCTGTAACAAAAATTACGTCACTGCTTACGCCACATTACCCAAAATCGTAATAACATAGAATAAATACACTCAAAATTTGAACATGCAACATTAGACAGTCCTCATTGGGTTTTTTTAAACAAGTTTTAATAAATACATGACTGGTATTATATATCTATTTATAGTTTGTTTTATTTTAATACATATTTAAAGTTTACATTTGAAATTGTTTTATTTTTTAATCCTTTAATGAATTTGATGATTTTACTTACTTAGGGTACAAACTCGCTGACATTGAATTTTTTTACTCCCATCTCTCAGGCAATATGTTACAAAAATCTATTTTTACATCGCCCGGAGGGTGTTTTTTTAATTTTGTACTAGTATTAATAATGAACTCTTCTCTATAAAGATAAGTTTACTGTTGACTACTGCAGGAACTAGCTTAATTGCCGATATGGCGGCTTTAACGCTAGTAACGCTTTTGACACACGTTAAAAGATAATGTACACACGAAAACAAACACATATGCACTCACGTCTCGTGCTAAAAGAATTTTTTTAAATTAAAGTCAATGGGGTGGCCCAATATCAGTGTCAGCCAGACAACGTGGGAGTCTATCCCCCTTTCACTAGCGCTAGACCAAGGAGATTGTTTGGTAATTATGAACTTTTGTTTAGTAAATTAGGGTGTCCCAGAAAAAATAGAACCCACAAATTTTGTAATAAAACTGTTAATTTGAACTAGGGGGATTTAGGGTTAGGGTTAGGGTTAGGTTTGGGTTAAGGTTAGGATTAGGGTTGGGGTTGGGGTTAGGGTTAGAGTTAGGGTTAAGGTTTGGGTTCAGATTGACAAAAAAAAACAGAAACCAAATTATTTATTTATTTTCCCATTAAACTAACCCTAAACCCTAAACCCCCCTAGTTAAAAGTAACAGTTTTATTACAAAATTTGTGGGTTCTGTTTTTTCTGGGACACCCTAAGTTACTTAACAAAAGTTCATAATTACCGATTGTTTTTGCGTGGAGCGCCACACCTACCATCAGCCTAGGCAAATGCTCTATCGACCTAAACCGACCCCCGTGCTAGAAATAAATGGATGAATAAAACAAACAAAAAAAACTCTCTCTATAAAGATAAGTTTATTGTTGACCATCACAGGAGCGAACTTAATTGCCGATAGGGCGGCTTTTATGCTAGTAAGGGATATATTGACACACGCTAAAAATAAACAGATAAATAAAGAACTCTTCTACATAAAGATAAAAAAAAGTGAAGTGGAAGAACCATGTCATCCAAAGACCATGTCAATGCCGACAACGGAAATAACATTATCAAATGTTCCAGGGTTTTTTTTTTACGCAAACTCATATATATATATATGTATATATATATGTTTTTTTGCTATTCGCTGATCGTTTGCCCCACCCCCCTGACCGGAAGGGGCAAAACATTTAGACGTTGGCACCGCCCGCCTTTAAACGGTGACTATGATACATAGGTAATTATCGTGAACATTAAGCCGTTACGATTAATGGACGTATCCGAATAACCAGGCTTTACAGGAATTTAATTTGAGCTTTTAGCCAGCACTTTTGCCACGCTTTAATCTCTAATTTGCTAAGATGCGAAAGGCGAACTGGGGAGTGGGGGGATGAAACGAGGGGGTGGGGTGGGGTTGCTGGGTCTTTTGATAGTTTTGAACTTTGATTCAAAGCAGCGGGCGATGAGAGAAGTCTCGTTTTTAGCGAGATTTGACGATAGGGGAAGGTTTCTTTTTTTAATGGCCGACAAATCGTGCAGTTTTCGTTTTTTGGGGGTTTTTTTTCGGTTTGCTTTTTTGTCGTCTGCCCAGCAATTTGTGCAAATGTCTTACCACCGGCAAAAAGTTGAGATCGTTTTTTTTTGCGTGTATATATATATATATATATATATATATATATATATATATGTGTGTGTGTGTGTGTGTGTTGTGTGTGTGTGTGTGAATGTGTATATTTGTGTGTATGTGTGCATACATATATACATGGGTATAAGTATATATATATGCATATATATATATATATATATATATATATGTATATATGTGTGTGTGTATATATATATATATGTGTGTGTGTGTGTGTGTGGTTGTCTGTATATATGTGTGTGTGTGTGTATGTGGTTGTCTGTATATATGTGTGTGTGTATGTGTGTGTTTGTCTGTATATATGTGTGTGTGTGAGTGTGTATATATATATGTGTGTGTGTATATATATGTGTGTATGCGTGTGTCTGTGTATATATATGTCTGTGTGTGTGAGTGTATATATATATATATATATATATATATATGTGTGTGTGTATATATGTATGTGTCTGGGTATATTTATGTGTGTGTGTGCATGTGTATATATATATGTGTATGCGTGTGTCTGTGTATATTTATGTGTGTGCATGTGTATATATATATATATATATATGTGTGTGTGTGTGGGTATATATACGTGTGTGAAGAAAAAGGGGAAGTGAATTTTTCATAATATTACATATATGTGTGTCTATGCGTATATATATATATATATATATATATATATATATATATATATATATATATATATTCATTCATTTTGCTCATGGTGTTTCTTGATTTTTTTCTGCATTTTTATGCCACTTTTTTGCTCTTTTTTAACATTCATATAATATGTACCCTTGTGTGTGACTGTCTGTTGTGTGGGTGGGTGGGTGCCGCCTCTTTTTTGCGTCTTTAAATGTTTTTGTCCGGGTGATTTTTTTTAATGGGTCTCATATCTCGGGCTAAAACACTTTATGTAGAAACGTTTCTAAATAACACCTTCCAAGCAATTTTATTCGCTTTAAGGAAATGAGAATGACAGGGTAATTTTTTTACTGGTATTTGGGGGGGATTTTTTCTTTCATCAATTTATTTCATTTTTTTTTTTTTTTTCGTTTGCTTTTTTTTTTTTTTTTCATCTTTTTCACCATTTCTTTTCATCTATTTTTTTCTTCTTTGCATTCACTACATCAATTCAGCGCCCCTGACGTCCGTTCATTTCATTTTTTTTCTTCTATATCTTTTGTAGCTCAGTCGGTAGAGCGTTCGGTTAGAAACCACAAGGTACCGGGTTCGATACCGGCCCTCGCCAACTCAGCGTATGTGTAGCACAGATGATACGATGATAATAGATGATCTCATAGTTCGATACCGGCCCTCGCCAACTCAGCGTATGTGTAGCACCGATGATACTGATGAAATAGATGATCTAATAGTTCGATACCGGCCCTCGCCAACTCAGCATATGTGTAGCACAGATGATATGGATGATAATAGATGATCTAATAGTTCGATACCGGCCCTCGCCAACTCAGCGTATGAGTAGCACAGATCATACGGATGATAATAGATGATTTAATAGTTCGATACCGGCCCTCGCCAACTCAGTGTATGAGTAGCACAGATCATACGGATGATAATAGATGATCTAATAGTTCGATACCGGCCCTCGCCAACTTAGCGTATGTGTAGCACAGATGATATGGATGATAATAGATGCTCTAATAGTTTGATACCGGCCCTCGCCAAACTCAGCGTATGTGTAGCACAGATGATATGGATGATAATAGATGATCTAATAGTTCGATACCGGCCCTCGCCAACTTAGCGTATGACTAGCACAGATCATACGGATGATAATAGATTATTTAATAGTTCGATACCGGCCCTCGCCAACTCAGCGTATGTGTAGCACAGATGATACGGATGATAATAGATGATCTAATAGTTCGATACCGACCCTCGCCAACTCAGCGTATGTGTAGCACATATGATACGGATGATAATAGATGATCTAATAGTTCGATACCGGCCCTCGCCAACTCAGCGTATGTGTAGCACAGATGATACGGATGATAATAGATGATCTAATAGTTCGATACCGACCCTCGCCAACTCAGCGTATGTGTAGCACAGATGATACGGATGATAATAGATGATTTAATAGTTCGATACCGGCCCTCGCCAACTCAGCGTATGAGTAGCGCAGATCATACGTATAATACTATGAACTGGTGCACCGTCTCACTGTATGTATGTTATAGAGAACGATGTTCCGGCACAGTATTACAGTCGTCGAAACCGCCCGTTCCAACCTCCCGTTCTTATGTTGTCTGTTGATTTACAGGAAGGCTGAAAAAGAGCTGGTTTCTTTCCTTTTACCAACTCGGCTGAAATAAGATTAAATAACCAAAAGCTGTCAACGGATCAACAAAACAATTGAACACAACGCCCTTTTTTTTATGCTTATGTACAACTTATATACATTTATTTTACAAAGGAGCGAGGTAATTTCTTGTCAGCTGATTGGCGATCTACAGCTAGTTTTTGGCTAAGTTATCAATTCTGTACCGAGTGGCAAGGCATCAGAGTGTATCGGTAAAGTTTATCAAGGGCCTAGAGCCATGGCAAGCTCTCTTCTCCGGGCTTCGTTCTGTCCCGGTCTCTCCCGCTTCTCTCTTCTCACCTATCGCTTCTGTTCGTCTGACGGTCTGTTATTTGTGGGATCCAGACCTCCCCACCCCTAACATATGTCTCTGATTGGCCAGCCACTCGATACTATTGCCTATGTGTCTAAATTGCCTTGTGCCAACCTAGCTTGTATCTTTCCATTTGGAGTCAAGGCCAACCATTGTTTTATTTATCTAAGTTTTTGAAATTGTTGACGAACTTTTCAAAAACTGGAATCTTATTTATTAAATTTATTATTTCATTTTGTGAAATTTAAAATTCCGATGATGTATATCAAATTCCATAATTTAAGGAATCTCTTTGTCTAGGTAAAAATTCTTTGCTTAGATGAATTTATATTTTTAATATAAACAATTATTATTATTATTATTGTTATTACTTTTAATTTTAACAAACCACCATAATTAATAATTAGGGTAGTTTTAATTAATTAGTACTTAATTAATATGTCGCCAATCAACCCATAACACAATAGTGTTACATACGGATGATAATAGATGATTTAATAGTTCGATACCGGCCCTCGCCAACAGCGTATGAGTAGCACAGATGATACGGATGATAATAGATGATCTAATAGTTCGATACCGGCCCTCGCCAACTCAGCGTATGAGTAGCGCAGATCATACGGATGATAATAGATGATCTAATAGTTCGATACCGGCCCTCGCCAACTCAGCGTATGAGTAGCACAGATCATACGGATGATAATAGATGATCTAATAGTTCGATACCGGCCCTCGCCAACTCAGCGTATGAGTAGCACAGATGATACGGATGATAATAGATGATCTAATAGTTCGATACCGGCCCTCGCCAACTCAGCGTATAAGTAGCACAGATGATACGGATGATAATAGATGATCTAATAGTTCGATACCGGCCTCGCCAACTCAGCGTATGAGTAGCACAGATGATACGGATGATAATAGATGATCTAATAGTTCGATACCGGCCCTCGCCAACTCAGCGTATGAATAGTACAGATGATACGGATGATAATAGATGATCTGATAGATGATAGATGATGGTTCTTACTTTATAACTATTCTTACTGTTTCTACCCCCCACCCCTCCCAAGGGCCGGTTTAGCTCAGTCGGTAGAGTGTTCGGCTGGGAACCTGAAAGTTCCTGGTTCGATACCGGCCCTCGCCAACTCAGCGTATGAGTAACACATGGATCTGTGCGGTAAAGTGAGGAGTTGATGGTAGGTGTGGCGCCCCGCCTCAGACGCTAAAAAACAATCTCCTTGGTCCAGCGCTAGTAAAAAGGAGATAGATATCGACTTAGGCCGCCCCGTCGACTTTACTTAAAGGGCCGGGTTAGCTCAGTCGGTAGAGCGTTCGGCTAGAAACCACAAGGTTCCTAGTTCGATGCCGGCCCTCACCAACTCAGCATATGAGTAGCACAAGGATATGCACGGTAAAGTAAGTAGCTGATGGTAGGTGTGGCGCTCCAGATCAGACGCAAAAAACAATCCCCAATGAAAAAGGAATAGACTCCATCGCTGATTGGCTGATACCGTCTTTAGGCCACCCCGACGACTTTACTTACTTTTTTTATTTATACAGTTCTACCTTGACTTACGAGTACTCTAACTTACGAGCTTTCCGAGTTACGAGCTGTCACCTTTAGAACGTTTTGTTTTGTGTTAAGAGTAAGGTTCGATACTGGTCCCCGCCAATTCAGTCTAGTGCAAGCGAAAATAGGATAGGCTCCCTCGCTGTCTGTCTGATACCGTCTATAGGCTATACTACCAACTTATTTTACTTTTATTAAATTAAGCGTAATGAGCTGACCGTATGTGTGGCGCTCCACCTCAGCAAATCAATCTCCCAGTTCTAGTGCTAGCGAAAAGAGGATAAACCCCCTCTCTGCCCAGCTGATACCGACTATAGGCTACCCTGCCATCTGTTTTTATTACTTTCATTGAATTGATCGTAGTGAGCTGACTATATGTATGGCGCTCCTTCTCAGCAAAACAATCTCCCTGGTCTAGTGCGAGCAAAAAGTGGATAGACTCCCTCGCTTCCCGGCTGATACCGACTATAGGCTATACTGCCAACTGTTTTACTTTTATCAAATTAAGCGTATCTGAAGCTCGCTCGTACCTCAAATTTGGGGTACTTTTTTCTTTTATCGATTCATTTTTTATGGGTTTTTTTTTTTTTTACTATTTTCTTTTTATCTGTTTCTTTACATTACATTAATTTTTTTCTTCTATTATATCTTTTTATTCATACAGTGCTACCTTGACTTACGAGTGATCTAACTTACGAGTTCTCCGAATTACGAGCTATCACTCGGTCGATTGCCTTACTTTGTGTTGAGAGCTAAAATTTGAGGTACGAGTGAACTTCAGATACATTTAAGTTTCCAATTTCATTACGCCACAGAAAAATCAAAATGACTTGATCCGGCATTACATGACGCAAAAAGGGTTGATATGCCGTACTACAAAACAACCCAATAAAAAGAGTTGTTTCGGCATTAAATGACGTAAAACAAAACAACAAAACTAAAGAATTTGTGGTTGGTTGGTTGGTTGGTTGGTTGGTTGGTTGGATTTTACAGCAAGTCAACCTATTAGGTCATTTTATGCCGAAGACGTTTTTTTTATTCATTCTTGTTGGATACTCAATTTTTGTAAACTCTATTCTAAACACATTTTTAAACTCGTTTTTAATGCATAGATGGGACCCTAACAGGTACCACCACTCCGGGTCATAGTGGAGTAGTAATGAAAATCAAGGGGTATTCCACTCACCAGCAGATAGAGTTTAACGTCATGCCCAGGAGAATAACACCCTCAGTCTCCGCCTTCTAGCTCATATATGATAAAACAGGCGGGTCAAAGTTTAGGTACCGGGCATGTATGCCAAAAAGAGGGGTTCCCTTAATTAAAAGATATGATATTGTGAAAAGTATAAGATATATATTATTTAATCATAACATTTATTATCTTTGTTGGTATTCTTCCGTCTACTAAAGACGATGGCTTAGTGTCCAATTATTTTTCTTACCTGCAACTGCGTGAATGGCTGAACAGACCAATTTTTGAATGGCAATCTCTGGTGCAGTGACTGCAAACAAACAATAATGCTTACTGGAATTGCTGTTGTCTCTCCTTCCCTCTGGCTCTCTATTCTGTGGCGGCTTCTTTCCTCTCTTTTTCACTCCTTTTCGTTCCTTGTTTGATGAGGAGTCGCCAGGTCGCACGGTCTTCTACACAAGCCTCCCATGTGTTGGTGTTGATGTGGCATGTCTTCATGTCCCTCTTGCAGACATCTTTAAAGCATCATCTAGATGTAGATATAATATATAAATAAACCATCTATATATCTAGATAATAAAGTAAAAAAATTCATAATAAACTATTTCAATTTTTTAAATGTATGTCACGATGTCATTGTTTCTATTAACTTTAACTTTTAACTTAACTAATCAAGTCATTTTATAATTTACTAAAGATATACAGCTCATTCAACTGTGGCATATGGAAATCTAATAGATTGCAATTGAGTTATCAGAATAATAATAGATTAGAATAATTTTATTTATTTTGTTATAGTCAAAAAGAACTACAATGGTTAAATTACAAAAATACTAATAGTAATATGTATTCGCTTGGTTAACTCATTTCAGGAATGAAGCCGCCTCCTTTACAGGTACCAGATAATTTTTATATCACATTTTTAAGGGGATTCCTGTTTTCGGCATACATGTGCAGTACTTAAACTAACTACCCACTACCAACTACTTTAAGAGCAATAGGGTTGGGACAATCATATAGGTGCTAGGGCTTGACGTGACCAACTTATTGATGGGACGGGTCTGCAATGACAGAAGAAAAAAGGCGGCAAAAATAGCTGCTAAAATGGCGGGAAAATTGCTGCTAAAATGGCTGCCAATATGAGGAGAGAAAATGCTTGAAATACTCATATGTCCGTTCGATTTGCATATGAATTTTATATATGACTAGCAAAAGCCTCATTGTGAGACAAATTAAAAAAAACGCTTAATACGAAGGTGAAAACCCTCAGGTGCGTCCACTTAGCTTTCGACAATTGAATTGCAAGATCTCAAACATAAGGTCCTTGTGAAAAAATAGTGTTGACATCAAATAAAGGTGAAAAACCCCGCCGAATCGAAAAATCGATGCAGGTGTAAGAGGGTTAAAATAGTTTTTGATTTCTTTAATTATTTTGGGAACAATTTCTTCTGATCTACAGTGGCCTACGAAAAAATTTTATCCAGGAGAAATAAACTACATCCAATTTCAAAGTTTGATTACGTAATAGTAACTCAGCATAAATAAACTACAGGGTGTCCACAAAATCTTGAAACAGTTTTAGAATTGAACATTTAATAACTCACATTGTATAAATGATAAAATCTTTTCATAAAAAATGAAATATAAAAGTTCAACTCTTAAAGGTTTAATATTAATGTATTTTTTAAATTATTATTGCACTTCAACATGACCGCCATCTTTGTTGATACATTTTCAACCTGTAGCGGGACTTTATGAACACCCTGTAATATGGAGTAGGTCCTCCATTTGCTAGTTTCAGTGATTTTATTCGATTTTTCATGGATTTGATCAGGTTATCACCAATCGTCTCATCCATATTTTGACACTCGTTTAGCAATGTTTATTCAAGGGTTGCCACTGATGTTATTTTGGTCGAAAGGCTCTGGAAGTTTTTGGTCAAGGTGTTCCCACATGTGTACTATTGGATTCATATCAGTTCCCACATGTCTACTATTGGCTTCATATCAGTTCCCACATGTGTACTATTGGATTCATATCAGTTCCCACATGTTTACTATTGGATTCATATCAGTTCCCTCATGTGTACTATTGGATTCATATCAGTCCCCACATGTGTACTATTGGATTCATAACAGTCCCCACATGTGTACTATTGGATTCATATCAGTTCCCACATGTGTACTATTGGATTCATATCCGTCCCCACATGTGTACTATTGGATTCATATCAGTTCCCACATGTGTACTATTGGATTCATATCAGTTCCCACATGTGTACCATTGGATTCATATCAGGACTTTGGGCTATCCATGGTAGTGAGTTGATTCCTTGCGATTCCTTCCAGGCCTTTGCTACTTTGCTCGTATTACATGGTGCTCCATCTTCTTGAATAAGGTTGACATTCTTGTCAATCTGATTGGTGTCAAATAGTGGGAATAGTCCTTTCTGTAATATTTGACAATGTTTTGGACAATTCAACCGCACGTCAATAAAATCAGACGTTATTACACCAGCCGTCTAGGATTTGAACCCGGAGCGACGAGTCCATTTCCCATGACTTTAACCATTACACCACGCGCTTCTATTATTTTTTTTTAGAGAGTATTTATGAATATGTGTGAATATCTATGTACGTGTGCAGCTAAATACACATTAATTTAAGCCAAAGACATTAAAGCGACGTTGGAAGAAAAATGTTTAGAACAGGAAGCTGGAGAAGAAATGCTCTCTATGAAGTTTTCGCGAAAGAGAGGCTGACCGGAAGTCACTGTGCAGAAAGGCAAGTATTATGCGATGCATGAAGTCGAAAATGACTGGCACACGGCGTCAAAAGAGGAAAGGCGTCCATGTGAATTGGAAGAGACGGCGAGTCATTAAAAAATGCATCCTGGGAAGCCTTATAGCGCAAATATGGTGGAAGGTTAAAAGAAGGAAATTGCAAGAGATATTGAAAAATGAAAAAAGAAAAAGGAACCGAAACTTAATGAAAAACAGGTTGAAAGACGAAAGACAAGATAAGGAAGACAAAAAAAAGGATGTATACTCATATATAAGTCGTCGGTGTCACCAAAAACCGGTATCAGCCAGCCAGCGAGGGAGTCTATCCCCTTTTTCACTAGCGCTAGACCAAAGAGATTGTTTTAGCGTCTGAGACGGAGCACCACACCTATCATCAGCTCCTCACTTTACCGCACAGACCCTTTTGCTACTCTATACGCTGAATTGACGAGGGCCAGTATCGAACCAAGAACCTCGAGGTTCTCAGCCGAACACTCTACCGACTGAGTTAAACCTATCTCGGGTATATAATAGAGAGACAGACAGACAGATGATACGGATAATAATAGATAATCTGATAGATGATAGATGAACTACAACTTATATATATATATATATATATATATATAATTATTACTTTTTAACTATGCCTACTGTTTCTAACTCGTCACTTACTTCGTCTAACTCGGCCGCCATCTTCTTTTGTTTATTGAGGTCAGTCAGTCAGTCAGTCAGTATACTGTTGGTTTGGACAACACCAACTGGCTAAGCACCACTGAATTAGGCCCAAGACAGCTGCTACTTATGGAACTCAAGAATAGTGTATTCATGTATTTGGGTGATTCCATTCCTTGAGTCCTGATTGGCTGCTTGGTTTCTATGAAGTTATGAGACTTCATAAATATCCTGGCATTTTCAGTAGAATTGCAACAAGATTAGATCCATATTCAGTTACGTCTACTTGTTGCCTTGTCTTACCAATTCGACGGTAATTGGAACTTAGTATGATTATTCTACATCTCCCTTTCCTACCCCCCCCCCATTGTTACGGGCGTAGTGGCCTTTGAGAAGGAAATTATTTCTTTTCCACCTTGCCGATTACATGGGATCTACCTGGACAATGCACGGGGTATTTTCGTCGGCATTGGCTTAGGGGGGTGACATTGGGTGAGGCCAGGTCCCTAGTTGATGTTGTTATCATTCCTTTCATGATTATTCTGGTGGGCTTCTTATTAAGGGTTGGTCTTCTTTGTTGATTTTTTGGGGATGGATTCTTCTTGTTTTAATTACTTAACAAACAATAATCAGAAACGAATCAAAGACACGAGAAGAGTCCTGTTACCCGAAGAAAAAAGAAACTTACTCCACAGGTAGTGTCCATTGTCTATTTCTTTCCTGCTTCTATAGCCTCAGAGATTAAAAAAAAAAAACAAACACGAAAGCTCCTGATTCGAAAAACAGTGTGTGTGTGTGTGTGTGTGTGTGTGTGTGTGTGTGTACACATGAATGAATAAACATGCACACACATACATACACACACATCTTTATGATAATAATAAATAAATATATATTAGTTTTGGTATATATTTAATTACATGGATGCTCATTAAATATATACCAACACTAATATATATATATATATATGTGTGTGTGTGTGTGTGTGTGTGTGTATCATTGTTATTATAATTCCTCTAACACAGATCTCCTAATATATTGCCATACTACTCTCTCACATGATGATAACATACATTGCGGTTATGTATATATATATATATATATATGTGTGTGTGTGTGTGTGTGATATTTTTACTGGAACAACACTCTCAGGAAGTAAGAAAATTTGGTTTAATTTGCATCTGAACAATAATTGAGTGGAGGTCTGCATTCACACAGAACAACATTTGTTAATCAGTTTTCGATATGATGCATTTGAATATGAAATGCTAGTTAGAATCCTTCATACAATCCTAAGTATAAACATTGATGTCATTATGAACTTGTGTATTAACGGGAATCCAACGGCTCTGTACACGTAGACTGAATGTGATTTATCAGAAATAAGAAATAAACTTGTATGTTTTTTGTTTTTAATCTACCATTTCTTTTTTTTTCTTCCTTTTGTTTACTTTTTTTATTTTTACTAGCAAATATATGCACCCTCCGGGTGCAAGTATTTTAGTTAAATTTTATAATAAAATATCATATTAAATTAGAAAGGCTAATGAAACTGAATAAGAATGTAGATAAAAAGATTTTGAACAGAGGGGGTATGATTGAAAAATAGAACAACTTTGAAACTAACTCTTCCATCATTTTCCGTTACTCCCGTCTTTCATTGATAAATTTTCCTAATTTAACTGTTCAGTTAAAATGGGAAGTAAAGAATAATATTACAGTTATTTCTTCTTGTTAAGGGATTTCTTTTAAGATTTATTGAAGAGATTTTTGCTCATATTCAATAAGATAACACCAAAAAATTAGAAATCAATAATACTAAGCATATATTTATTAAAATCAAATTTTAAGATCAATATGCAAATTAGCCTTCCCATTCATACTGTAAACCTCTATTTTGTTGTATATATAAATACAATTGCATGTTATAAGTATGTAGATATGGTCAACAGTGTAAGTAATGAAAACAATTTTATTAATAATTGAGGTTTAAATAAAAATAAAATCATGGTGAATATGATGTAAATAACAAAGGGAATTGTGACTTGTATAGTAATATAGTTTTGGTTACAGACAGACAAACACACAATCTCCATTATAATAAGATATAAAAGTGTTTCTGTAGTGAGATAGCCAATGGCGTGTTATCTCATTTACATATGTGTATTACAACAGGAGATATATAAAGACTGTTTAGAGGACTGGTATGAAATTAGTGACTTGATGCTAAGACCTGAGCTACGATTGCGCTCGAAGGATTATTGATACTACTACAACAGAGAATACGAAACCACACCTCACAACAGTTTCTTTTCATTCCTTGTATCAGATTGGAAGCTGCCATGTTTATATTTTTGATATATAGAGAAATAAGAATGTAAAAATTTGGCATAAGTTTAGTTGAATTTCTATTTACATTATTCATACCAATGCTAAATAGTGCTGTTTATTATCTTATTACCTTCATATCTTCTTCTTCTTCTTCTTCTTCTTCTTCTTCTGCTTTTGCTATATTCTTGGCTTTGTTTGCTGGTTATACCAAGTTCTATTTGATTCTCTTTCATTGAGCCAAGTCATTTCATACCTAGTATTAAACTCAAGTTAAAATAAACATAATTTGATGTTCGCTAATTTGATGTTCGCTAATTTGATGTTGTTTTCTTGATAAAGCTCCATTTCCAAAACAGCCCATATCCATCCACGGCGGTGAGACCGACCTATCAGAGCCGACAATAGTGTCTGCGCTCTCGGAAATCGGATCGCATCTTTAAAACTAATTCCCACGCGTTTGTAATGGCGCGTTCTTCAAGGGGTCAAGTAAAAAGGTTACTAACCGCCAAGAACTGTCGAGTAACTTACCACAGGACCCCGTTATTCTAAATCTAACGGATCTTATTCAAAATATTCAAACTACAGGTGCGCACATAATTTATAAGCTGTTCATAAATTATGTATCGTGTGAACGTAACTAAGAAGAAAATAGCCCTGTCAGCAGTGGCTTTAGACTTCACTTTTGCAGAGGGGTAATATCCCCGCCCAATGCGACTATTTGAACTACAATATATATATATATATATATATATATATATATATATATATATATTACAAAAATATATATATGTATATATATATTACAAAAATAAAAGTTCTTTTTCTATAAATCTGTTGAAAACTAAACGTCAACAGGCTAATACTCATCCCGTTTTGAATAAGAGAATTCGTCTAGTGTCAAATCTTGTCAATATATCTTCTTTTTTAAAAACTGTTACAATAAGGTACACATAATCTGATGACCGAGAAAAATGCGGCGGAAGTGCTCACATTCGAAACTATTTTATAACTTTTTTCTTTTTTTGCAACGTTGGTTTTTGTTTTGAACTCATATGACTTTTGTCTCCGCTCTTAACAGCAGGCAGTATAAACAAGCTATGATGACGATTTTCATAAAATCGAAATATTGTTCAATATCAGCTAAGTTATAAAATGTTTTCACTTTAACAGCATTTTGTGGTGTTTTCATATCTTTTTATATATACTCATATATATATATATATATATAATATATATATATATATATATATATTAAACAAAAGGCACGCCTCCTGTTTAACAATTTTATTTATGATCTTTGCACACTTAACATTTTTGTTGAAAGATCTGGAAAAATAGTGCATCTTATACACAAGGATCCTATCTAAGGGCCAAATAGATCTGTTTAAGAATTATTCGTATTCGAAGGGAACCGTGTACAAAAAAAAACTTTAAAAAAACAACCACACAAAAAACGAATCCTAGTCTCTAACCTCTATATATTTTTTAATAATATTTTGATACTAGCAGGACCTGTGGATATACCACAGTATGATAATCTAATTTACAACGTTTGATATGCTTACTTAAGAGCTATTGCTAAATACTTCAATATGTAAAAAAAAGTATACTAATCTTGACTAGCAGGACCTGTGGATATACCACAGTATGAGAATTTAATTACTACAACGTTGATATGTTTACTTAAAAGTTATTGCTAAATATTTCAATATGTAAAAAAGTATACTAATCTTGACTAGCAGGACCTGTGGATATACCACAGTATGATAATTTAATTATTACAACGTTTGATATGTTTACTTAAGAGTTATTGCTAAATACTTCAATATGTAAAAAAGTATACTAATCTTGACTAGCAAGACCTGTGGATAAACCACAGTATGATAATCTAAGTATTACAACGTTTGATATGTTTACTTAAGAGTTATTGCTAAATAGTTCAATATGTAAAAAGTATAATATATAATTTCATCTTTTTATTATATTAGATTGAAACAGATTACCGTTTTCGCACGATAAGTTTTAATTGCCTATAGGGTGTCTTTTAAGCTAGTAAGGGATATATTGAAGGGACTCATTTTTAACCAAAGGGTGTTACGAAAGGATAATGATCGTATTTTATATATATTTACCAACTCCTCCGCACGAGTAGGATGTGACACAAGGACATTTCTTAAGCGGAGTTCAACAGGTTTGAATTCAGAGTTTTCCTTCTCCTAGACCGGTTGCCTAACCAAGGTTAAAGAGCACAGTCTGTCCTACTATTTACCCATTGCTGGAGGGAGAGTAGAATTCATACCTTTCCCAAGGGTATTAGCGCTAAGTGAAATATAATTACCAAGTCCGGGATTTGAACTCGGGGCGACGAGTCCATTTCCCATGACTTTAACCATTACACCACGCATTTCCTTATCGTATTTTATAGGAACATATTTTTCTATGTCTTGATATTTTTTATAGAATCTTCATGTTTTTCTATAATATCTTGATATTCATTTCGATAATCTTATTATAATGGAGATTGTCTGTTTTTCTGTCTGTAACCGAAACTATATCACTACTCAAGTCACAATTCCCTTTGTTATTTACGTCACATTCCCCATGATTTTATTTCTATTTAACCCTCAATTTCTAATAAAATTGTTTTACATTATTAATACTGTTAATCATATCTACAAATAAATAATATGCAATTGTATTTATATATACACTAAAATAGCAGATTACAGTGTGAACCGGAAGGCTAATTTGCGTATTGAAATTAAAGATTTGATCTTAATAAATATGTGCTTAGTATTATTGATTTTTAATTGTTTGGTTTTATCTTAATGAATATGATAAAAAAATCTCTTCAATAAATCTTAAAAGAAATCGATTAACGAGAAGAAATAATTCTGATTTTATTCTTTACTTCCTATTTTAACTAAGTTATTAAATTAGGAAAATATAGCAATGAAAGACGA
The DNA here is from genome assembly GCA_023376005.1 of Doryteuthis pealeii. Lineage (NCBI taxonomy): Eukaryota > Metazoa > Mollusca > Cephalopoda > Myopsida > Loliginidae > Doryteuthis > Doryteuthis pealeii. The sequence goes on along the minus strand of CM042172.1, from coordinate 32,374,707 downwards.
GAGTGATAGTTTCAGTTGTTCTATTTTTCGATTATACACCCCTCTGTTTCAAATCATTTTATCTGCATTCTTATATGATATATTCTTTCTAATATGATATATTCTATTACATTAAAACTTAAATACTTGCACCCGGAAGGTGCATATATTTGCTAGTCTTATTATAATGGAGATTGTGTGTTTTTCTGTCTGTAACCGAAACTATATTCCTACTCAAGTCACAATTCTCTTAGTTATTGACATCACATTCTCCGTGATTTTATTTTTATTTTACCTCAATTATTAATAAAATTGTCTTACATTATTAATACTGTTAACTATGTCTACATACTAACAACATGCAATTATATTTATATATACAACAAAATAGCGGTTTACAGTGTGAACGGGAAAGCTAATTTGCATATTAATATTAAAAAATCGAATTTAATAAATATGTACTTAGTATTATTGATTTCTAACTGTTTGGTTTTATTTTAATGAATATAAGCAAAAATCTCTTAAATGAATCTTAAATGAAATCCATTAACAAGATAAAATAACTGTCATTTTATTCTTTACTTCCTCTTATAAATAAATACTTAAATTAGAAAAAATAACAATGAAGGACGAGAGTGATGGAAGAGTAAGTTTCAGTTGTTCCATTTTTATATACCCCCTCTGTTTCAAATCTTTTATTATACTCCCTCTGTTTCAAATCTTTTTATCTGTATTCTTATTTAGTTTCATTAGCCTTTCTAATTTAATACAATATTTTATTACATTAAAACTTAAATACTTGCACCCGGAGGGTGCATATATTTGCTAGTATCTATAATGTCTTCTTATTTTTTTTTAATAATATGTTGATATATTTTCTATAATATGCAGATATTTTTTATATATATTCATATTTTTTTCAATAACATCTTGATATTTTTCTATAATATCTCGATATTCTATATATATTTATATACCTTGATGTTTTTTTTTCAGAACAAAAGCTGAACAAAATCATTTTGTTTTATACGGGTGATAAAAGTTCTTTTTTCAATGAATTGAATTCTTTAAAATTTTGGAAGTGAATATTCTGAAATTTCTTAACAGAAAATGGGCGATACCAATTCCAAATCTGAGAGAAAATATCGGATTTATCTGAACACGAAGAGTTTAGTTAAAATCTTGGGATATTTTTGCTGTTTTTTTTGGGTTTTTTTGTCTTCTTCATATTATTTCACGTCATGAGAGTTTTTCACGCTCGTTATAGTTGTTGTTATTATTATTATATTGCTATTATGCTGGTTATTGTTGTTATTATTATTGTTATCATTATAATCATTATCATTATTATTATTGTTATTATTATTATTATTATTATATTATTATTATTATTATTATTATTTACTCCTTTTGAGTTTTCACATCAGTGTTAGCTGATGGTCTTTCACTGGAGTCTGAGTGACAGCAAGTCTCCTCAGGTCTCCAGGACTCTTCTGAGTATTCTGGCAGATTGCAGCAGTGCAGTGTTCTGAATGGTTTCAATTCTTCCTCTGATTTCCAAACTTTCCAAACCCTTTTCCAATCCTTTTGGCACCGTTCCAAGTGCAATAACTACAATTGGTATAACTTCCACTTTCATATTCCATAACTTTTTCAGTTCTCTGGCAAGGTCCAGATATTTGTCCATTTTTTCATTTTCCTTTAGCTTTACTCTGTGATCTGCTGGAACTGCAAAATCCACCGGTTGACAAGTTCTTTCTTTTTTGTTTATCAACACTACGTCTGGTCTTCTTGCTGGGATAAGGTGATCCGTTTCACACCAGTATTAGCTGATGGTATCTCCCTGGAGTCTGAGTGACAACAAGTCTCCTCAGGTCTCCAGGACTCTTCTGTGTATTCTAGCCGATTGCAGCAGTGCAGTAGTCTGGATGGTCTCAATTCTTCCTCTGATTTCCAGATCTTCCAGTCTTGTTTCCATGTTTTTTGGGACCGTTCCAAGTGCACCAACTACATCGGCTAGAATACACAGAAGAGTCCTGGAGACCTGAGGAGACTTGTTGTCACTCAGACTCCAGGGAGATACCATCAGCTAATACTGTGTGAAACGGATCACCTTATCCAGCAAGAAGACCAGACGTAGTGTTGATAAACAAAAAAGAAAGAACTTGTCAACCGGTGGATTTTGCAGTTCCAGCAGATCACAGAGTAAAGCTAAAGGAAAATGAAAAAATGACAAATATCTGGACCTTGCCAGAGAACTGAAAAAGTTATGGAATATGAAAGTGGAAGTTATACCAATTGTAGTTATTGCACTTGGAACGGTGCCAAAAGGATTGGAAAAGGGTTTGGAAAGTTTGGAAATCAGAGGAAGAATTGAAACCATTCAGAACACTGCACTGCTGCAATCTGCCAGAAATACTCAGAAGAGTCCTGGAGACCTGAGGAGACTTGCTGTCACTTCAGACTCCAGTGAAAGACCATCAGCTAACACTGATGTGAAAACTCAAAAGGAGTAATAATAATAATAATAATAATAATAATAATAATAATAAAATATAATAATAATAACAATAAATAATGATAATGATTATAATGATAACAATAATAATAACAACAATAACCAGCATAATAGCAATATAATAATAATAACAACAACTATAACGAGCGTGAAAAACTCTCATGACGTGAAATAATATGAAGAAGACAAAAAAAACCCAAAAAAAACAGCAAAAATATCCCAAGATTTTAACTAAACTCTTCGTGTTCAGATAAATCCGATATTTTCTCTCAGATTTGGAATTGGTATCGCCCATTTCTGTTAAGAAATTTCAGAATATTCACTTTCCAAAATTTTAAAGAATTCAATTCATTGAAAAAAGAACTTTTATCACCCGTATAAAAAAAAATGATTTTGTTCAGCTTTTGTTCTGAAAAAAAACATCAAGGTATATAAATATATATAGAATATCGAGATATTATAGAAAAATATCAAGATGTTATTGAAAAAAATATGAATATATATAAAAAATATCTGCATATTATAGAAAATATATCAACATATTATTAAAAAAAATAAGAAGACATTATAGATACTAGCAAATATATGCACCCTCCGGGTGCAAGTATTTAAGTTTTAATGTAATAAAATATTGTATTAAATTAGAAAGGCTAATGAAACTAAATAAGAATACAGATAAAAAGATTTGAAACAGAGGGAGTATAATAAAAGATTTGAAACAGAGGGGGTATAATAAAAATGGAACAACTGAAACTTACTCTTCCATCACTCTCGTCTCCTCATTGTTATTTTTTCTAATTTAAGTATTTATTATAAGAGGAAGTAAAGAATAAATGACAGTTATTTTATCTTGTTAATGGATTTCATTTAAGATTCATTTAAGAGATTTTTGCTTATATTCATTAAAATAAAACCAAACAGTTAGAAATCAATAATACTAAGTACATATTTATTAAATTCGATTTTTTAATATTAATATGCAAATTAGCTTTCCCGTTCACACTGTAAACCGCTATTTTGTTGTATATATAAATATAATTGCATGTTGTTAGTATGTAGACATAGTTAACAGTATTAATAATGTAAGACAATTTTATTAATAATTGAGGTAAAATAAAAATAAAATCACGGAGAATGTGATGTCAATAACTAAGAGAATTGTGACTTGAGTAGGAATATAGTTTCGGTTACAGACAGAAAAACACACAATCTCCATTATAATAAGACTAGCAAATATATGCACCTTCCGGGTGCAAGTATTTAAGTTTTAATGTAATAGAATATATCATATTAGAAAGAATATATCATATAAGAATGCAGATAAAATGATTTGAAACAGAGGGGTGTATAATCGAAAAATAGAACAACTGAAACTTACTCTTCTATCACTCTCGTCTTTCATTGCTATATTTTCCTAATTTAATAACTTAGTTAAAATAGGAAGTAAAGAATAAAATCAGAATTATTTCTTCTCGTTAATCGATTTCTTTTAAGATTTATTGAAGAGATTTTTTTATCATATTCATTAAGATAAAACCAAACAATTAAAAATCAATAATACTAAGCACATATTTATTAAGATCAAATCTTTAATTTCAATACGCAAATTAGCCTTCCGGTTCACACTGTAATCTGCTATTTTAGTGTATATATAAATACAATTGCATATTATTTATTTGTAGATATGATTAACAGTATTAATAATGTAAAACAATTTATTAGAAATTGAGGGTTAAATAGAAATAAAATCATGGGGAATGTGACGTAAATAACAAAGGAATTGTGACTTGAGTAGTGATATAGTTTCGGTTACAGACAGAAAAACAGACAATCTCCATTATAATAAGATTATCGAAATGAATATCAAGATATTATAGAAAACATGAAGATTCTATAAAAAATATCAAGACATAGAAAAATATGTTCCTATAAAATACGATAAGGAAATGC
>CM042172.1:32364348-32370160 GCA_023376005.1 Doryteuthis pealeii | reverse complement strand
AAAAAAGGGGGAGTACCTGTAAGATGTGGAGATGTGCAAGACTTGGCCAGGACTTAAAGAGCCACTTTTCGTGTAGCTATTGTTAATTCTTTTGAAGCTCACCGTTATATTCTTTGAAACTGTTTTAACTTTTATTTATTTATTTATTTTTTTATCAAGCAATGGTAATACTTGAACACGAGTATCATTATTCGTGTGTACAGAAAGGGACCGAAGAAAGAAGGGTTTGAGAGGCAAACAGTGATGAGGAAGTGAAATCTATAGTGAAAAATTAACTCAAATATAACAGAATTTTACGGGGAAGATATACATGCTCTCATTCGAAGGTGGAACATTGCTATTGAGAAAAACTGTGACTATGTGGAAAAGTAGGGATGCGATTGACATAGGACCAGCTTCATTTTGATGTATGATACATGTTGCTGTGTTGGCAATTAAATGTCCTAAATAAAATGGCATTACTTTTTGAGTCACTACGTGGAAGAAGTAGAGATGTGATCCACAGGATCAGCTTCATTTTGATATTATACATGTTCCTGTGTTGGCGAATTAAACTGTCCTAAATAAAATGGCATTACTTTTTGAGTCACCTATGTGGAGAAGTAGAGATGTGATCACAGAGGACCAGCTTCATTTTGATATATGATACAGGTTCCTGTGTTGGCAATTAAACCGTCCTAAAATAAAATGGCATTACCTTTTTGAGTCAACCTACGTGGAGAAGTAGAGATGTGATCCACCGAGGACCAGCTTCATTTTGATGTATGATACATGTTCCTGTGTTGCAATTATATCTCTCCTAAACAAATGGCATTACGTTTTGACTAACCCTCGCATATTATCATACACTATTATTACATTTAAGGGGCCGGGTTAGCTCAGTCGGGTACAGAGCGTTCGGCCTAGAAACCACAATGTTCTAGTTCGATACGGTCCTCCCGACTCAGCGTATGTTTGTAGCTCAGGGATCTGTGCGTTAAAGAAGGAGCTGATTTGTAGGTGTGGCGCTCCACCTCAGACGCTAAGATAATCTCTTTGGTCAGCGCTAGTGAAAAGGGGATAGACTCCCTCCGCTGATTGGCTGATACCGTGTGGGCGCCCCGACGGACTTTACTTAACCTTTTATTTATTAAACTAGGTGAAAAAGGTTGGGAACCACTGCTTTACATGGTTTATTTTTCACATGTTTTATTTGTTTAAGAGCATTTTGTTAGGCTTTTTTTTTAATATCATCCCTCCCTCATGTCAATCAGTCAGAGATGGGCGTGTTTCTGAATCAAGCCACGCCCATATGCAAGTTTCTGGCTTTCCGCTCACTACTTGCTTTGGTCGTGTGTTTAGCCAAACACTCCAATGATTTTACAGATGAACAACGAATAGTGAAGAGACGGTCAATGTGATATTTTGAGTTTATGTCTCTTTTTCGTTTAGGTTTGGTTTGGGTTTGTTTTGGTTTACGGCATATCAATTCAGTGGGTCATTTAATCCGATATCATATTGAAAATAAGTCATTCTTAATGGATAATTTTTTATAAACACATTTTTCTATCTAACCCATAGATGGGACCTAACAGGTACTACCTCTATGTCAGAGTGGACCAGGGAGCAATGGTGATGAAGGGGTGCCTCCAATTTAACAAACCTCTAGAACTGGAACCTCACCATCAGATAGATTTTAACGTCATTTCCACCGCCTTCTAGCACCCATATGATAAAAAGCGTTGGGGCTTGCCATAAAGACAATAGGGTTGGGGCAGTCATATAGGTGCTAGGGCTTGATATGACCAGCCGATTGATCGGAGCAGAGTAGCTGGATCAATGTAAGGTCTATTTTTTTACATAGGGATTTAAATTGGGTCATCCTACGAGGATTCAACTCACGATTCAGTAATAATGGATCTGCGGGACTAACTTTAAAAATTCCCCTCTACCCAGGCGACGCCGAGTAGCCGCTGCTAGTATCTTATTAATTTTTTTCTGAATAGAATGAATTGATAATCTTTTCTGTATTGAAATAATAAGCTTTTTGTGCAATTTATATCTAAATAATTATAAACAGGATTTTGTGGCTTCATATTAGACGATATTACAAAAAAAAAAAAAAAGACTCAAAAATTGGTGCAAATTAGAAAACGACATTTTTATTCAAAAAAGATTGAAAATAGGATCTACTCATATATAATATTATAATATATATATTATATAATATATATATATATATTATATATAACATTTTTTACTCTTCCTTATATCAACAAAAGCCTGAAGAAGATCTACTCAACAGATCGAAACACTGCAGCGTCGGCTAATAAACTTACCACTCATTTTACTTAAACCTGTGTTTTTTCACATTTCTCACTATGCTAACACACACACACACACACACACATATAATATATATATATATATATATATATAGCATAGTGAGAAATTTTTTAATTGCTAAAAAATTGCGATTTTTTGTTTTGTTTACAACATTGAGAATGATATTTTAAAAACTTGTGAATGGTTTAAATGATTTTTTCTAAAAGTTTTTCGTACGTAAGACACTTTTTAATTCAGTTTTTAATTGCTTGTTGAGTTAGAAATAAAATGTAACATTGCAATTTTTAATAATTCTTCCTTCAACAACGTTTAAAAAAACTGATTAAAAATGGATATATTTAATCATATTTGATTCTAAGAAATATGAAAATAATAGTATGTCGGTATCCACTTTTATTTATATCCCTTTTTTTTAATCGCTTGAATTATTTTTTTCTAAAACCTTTTCGCGCGTAGGACAATTTTAAATTCAGTTTCTGTAATTGCTAATAACTAAACATTAACTTCTTTGTAAGGAGAATATTTTGTATATAAATTCACTGGATTAATCAAGATATTGATTAATTGCAGTCGATTGCACGTGTGTATTTTTTTCGCGATAAACGGTTGGTTATAGGTTCGCGGTCGTATATATATATATATATATATATATATATATATATATATGATTTTTGGATGTTTGTTTATTTAGAAACGTTGCTGAATAAAGTATATATTAAATTGTTACTTGAAGGCACTTACAACGCATGTATCGCATAAAATTCGATACTTTTTCTTATAGAAAATGAACCTGACAAGTGTAATCCCAGCAAAGGATGGCTCGATGTGTAGAACACCGTACAGTCTGTACGGTGTTCTACACATTCTTCTGTACAGTCCGTACAGTCTGTACGGTGTTCTACACATCAAGCCATCCTTTGCTGGGATTACACTTGTCAAGTTCATTTTCTATAAGAAAAAGTATCGAATTTTATGCGATACATGCGTTGTAAGTGCCTTCAAGTAACAATTATATATATATATATACACACTAGCAAATATATGCACCCTCTGGGTGCAAGTATTAATGTCATAAAATATCATATTAAATTAGAAAATCTAAATAAACTAAATAAGAATGCAGATAAAATGATTTGAAACAGAGAGGGGTATAATCGAAAAATAGAATAGCTGTAGCAACATCTTCCATCATCCCCGTCTTTCCTTGCTAAACTTTTCTAATTTAACTATTTAGTTAAATTAGGAAGTAAAAAATAAAATTACAGTTATTTTTTTTTATATCAATTTGATTTCTTTTAAGATTTTATCTCCGAGATTTTTGCTCATATTCATTAAGATAAAATCAAATAATTAGAAATCAGCAATACTAAGCACATATTTATTAAATCAAATTTTAAGTATCAATATGCAAATTAGCCTTCCCGTTCACACAGTAAACCGCTTTTTTTTGTGTACATATAAATACAATTGCATGTTATTAGTACGTAGATATGACCAGCAGTATTAATAATGTAAAACAATTTTATTAATAATTGAGGCTTAAATAAAAATGGTTCATGGAGAATGTGATGTATAATAACTAAATGGATAGTGACTTGACTAGTGATATAGTTTCGGTTACAGACAAACACACATAATCTCCATTATAATAAGATATTATATATATATATATATATATATATATATACGATGTTCAGTCAAAAAGTAATGCCATTTTGTTTAGGACAGGTATAGTTGCCAACGCAGGAACATATATCATACATCAAAATGAAGCTGGCTTTCTGTGGACCACATCCCTATTTCTCCACATACTCACTCAATAGGAATGTTCCACCTTCGATGAGATCATGTATCCCTGCCCCGTAAAATTCTGTTGACTGTTCTTTGAGCCACTTCTTCACAACATATTTCACTTCTTCGTCATGTGGAATAATGTTTACTTCTCATACCTTCTTTCATGGGGCTGAATAGATTATATATCTTCTTCTATATATATAAAAGAAAGTTTTTGGTATGTACGTGTCGATCTATAACTCAGAAAAGAGGATTCACTAAGATTCGAAATCTTGCATATAGATTAATATCCTTCTAACTAAGAAACACATCAAATTTGGTTATTGATTTTTCTAATTAAGGGATATGATTAATTAATCATACAAAATTCAAACGATTTCGGAAACTATCGCATAGTTGCTGCTGCTGATATGGCTGCAGGAAAAGCTTGCCTGCTAGTGAAATGAAGTCATTTAACGTGTCTGCTGTATTTCTACTAATAAGTCAACAGTGTTGAAAGCAGTTGTTTTGAGAACTAAAAAAATCAACTTTTTAAATGTAAAAAAGAAAACTGGAAACTTGAAGATCCTTATTCTGAAACCCGAGTAGGTTATTACTGTGTACCATTATCATAATAATTTTGCTCTACTAACGTATTGAACACTTTATATTTATTATATCGCTGTCTTATCATTGTGAAACTTGCATCAAATAACCATTGTGACCATTTTCACCGGTAAGTCACCTTTTCCACAAATACCACACACACACACACACACACACACACACATATATATTATGTGTATATATATATATTATATATATATATATATATATATAATATTGCAGTTACCATTAATCTACCAAGCAAATAAGTATAAAATCTTATTTACTAGTGGATTTTTTCCTAAAACCGATTAAAACCGATTACAACCTGCCAAAAAATTAAAAATAGCAGAATTTAGTGAGCAGAATTAACAAACAAATGTAGGCATAAAATAAACACAATCTCTACTTAGTAAGTTTCAGTGTTACATAGGGGGTGAAGGCGGGTGTGTAGCACGACCGCTGTATTGAAAAGGGACACTAACCAGCTATAAAATTCATAACAATGATAAAAAGAAAATACCTTGAAGATTCGCACTACTGCGAGAAACTTAAGTCTGTAGTTTTTAAACTATTCGATTTTAATCGCATATATATATATATTATATATATATATATATATTATATATATGTATTAGTTGTACCAAATTGTATATATATATATTATATATATATATGTGTGTGTGTGGTGTGTGTGTGTGTGGGTGGTGTGTGTGTGTGTGGGTGGGTGTGGTGTGAGTGTATGTGCATTGAATTGTATGAAATTATATATATATATATATATGTAAATCATCTATTCGGACCCATGAAAGAAGGTTTGAGAGGCAAACATTATTTCAGTGATGAGGAAGTGAAATCTATAGTGGAGAAGTGGCTCAAAGAACAGTCAACAGAATATTATGTGGCAAGGATACATGATCTAATTCATACCTGTCCTAAACAAAATGCCATTACTTTTTGACTCAACATAGTATATATTAATATGTATATATTAATATGTGTATATATATATCTATATATAATGGAGATAGACTGCATTTTTGTCTGAAGTCGAAACTATATTACTACTCAAGTCACAATTCCTTTAATTATTTACGTCAAATTCTCC
>CM042172.1:32334348-32354348 GCA_023376005.1 Doryteuthis pealeii | reverse complement strand
TGAAATATGAAAGAATTCTAAAAAAAAAAAAAAAAAGAAAGAACGGAAATATTATTATAATGGATATTATGTGCCTGTCTGTAACCGAAACTACGTCACTACCAATATCAGAATCCCCTTAGTTATTTACCTTATAGTCTCAATGATTATTGAATATTCATTATTTAATCTTAATATCTTAATTAACGATGCCTCTATTAAAGTCTAGATGAATTAGATTTGCCACAAAACATATCATATTAGCAGGACCTCTTGATATACCACCTTATGATAATCTAATTATTTATCGTTTGATATGTTTACTTAAGAGTTATTGCAAATAGTTCAATCTGTATAAAGTATAATAATCTTGATTGAACTCTCCCTCTCTCTCTCTCACTCATTTTTTCTGTTTTCCTTCTTTTCATCTTTTCATTAAGTTCGATTGAAACAGATTAACGTTATCGAATCCGCGCGCCCATCCCCTCTCTCTGTCTTTTCACCTACTTTTTTAATGTATAGATTCTTAAAAATGTGCGGAAATCTTATTATAATTGAGATTATCTGTCAAAACAGCCTATGTTATTAAGGCATTTAAAATCATGCAATGATATCATACTAGTATATCATAATTGTACAACCGTTATCATCTTGTAACAACCTCTGGTTAAAAATAAGACCGTCCACATCGTCCAAGATTAAAAGCAAAAATGTAAATCCTAGTTATCTGATGTTGCTTATCCACCGATTTCTTATTTTTTTATGAGTGTCGTCAGCTCAGCTAAATAATTGCCCAATCTGTTTTTATTATAAAGAAAGGGAAAGAAAAGGACATGCTACACAGAAAAATATAATGTGAAAGATAGAAAGAAAGAGAGTAGGGCAAAGATAGAGAGGGTGAGCGTGTGGAAGTGATAACGCTAATCTGTTTCAGTCGAACTTAATGAAAAGAAGGAAAGAACGAAAAAGTGTGTGTGTGTGTGTGTGTGTGTGTGTGTGTGTGTGTGAGAGAGAGAGAGAGAGAGAGAGAGAGAGAAAGAGAGAGAGAGAGAGAGAGAGAGAGAGAGAGAGAGAGTTAAAGGATTATTGTACTTTTTGCATATTGAATTATTTGCAATGCCTCTTATGAAAAAATATCAAACGTTGTAATAAGTGAATTATCATACTGTGATATATCCACAGGTCCTGCTAGTAGTATTTTATTGCATTTTCATAAGAAGTTAGTTTTGTTCTAAAGATACAAGAATGTTGTCATGTCTAGTTATACAATCAAAACGGATATCATTAGGCATTATTTACAGTATCGCAACGTAAATAAGTAGACCCCTGTCAATTTTTAATAAAAAGTTTTCTTCCAAACCAAAGATACCAGGATTTTATTATTTCTAGTAGATCATTATACAATCCAAATGTGTATTATTAGGTATTGTTTACAGTATCACCTGTAAATAAGTAGACCCCTAATAATTTTTGATAAAAAGTTAATTTTCTTCTAAACCAAAGATACCAGGATTTTAGTATTTCTAAAGGAACATTATACAATGAAAAACGGATATTATTAGGTATTGTCTACAGTATCACCCATAAATAAGTAGACCCCTAACATTTTGTTATAAAAAGTTAATTTTCTACTAAACCAAAGAAACCAGGATTTTATTATTTCTAAAGGAACATTATACAATGAAAATGGATATTATTAGGTATTGTTTACATTATCACCCATAAATAAGCAGACCCCTAATAATTTTTTCAATAAAAAAAAGGGATTTATATTAAAACTGATTCATCAGTCTTAAAAAAAACGTTGCAACCGCAAACACACGGTGTCCACCGGTCCCCAACCCAATCATAATTGATCATATATGAAAAAAAAAAAATGGTGTGTTTAATGGCGTGTTTAAAAAACGAGTTTGAAAAAAAAAATTGAATACCAAACAAAATGTCTTCAGTAATCAAATAACCTAACCGTGTTTGATATGTCGTAAAATCCAACTAACTATCCAACGAGTAGGATGTGACACTAGGTTGCAGGTATGAGGTATCAAGCCAGGTTCGAACTCGCTATTCAGTAGTAATGGATCAGCGAGACTAGACAAATATTTCCCTTATAAATGTGACTTCATGACGAAAGAAATGTTTTTGTACATTTGAGTCGGTAAATGGAACGAGTTAAGTTAACGAGAGGATAGAGAAGACCAGCCTCCTCCTCCCTTTTTAACCCTTGTTCCACATTTTGTTATTGTTTACAAATAAATAAAAGAAGCAACCAATATTTTCCTTGTTTCACACCTTGCTTGTTGCGGAGGGGGCTACGTAAAATACGAGACACAGGTATGGATTTTAAATTTTATTGATTCAATGGAAACAATATAAAAGAAAAGAAAAAGGTTTTCGTATGATTCGCAGGTAAATATAAAGATCTTTTTCGTTCTAAAATGACGACCATTTTTTTCCAACTCAAAATAAATATTACATTGTTGTCTCGCGTTCTAACAATTTGTATAAAAACCAACCATTTTCTTCCAAATCATCTATATACAAAAAAATTTCTTCTAAACCAAAGATAGAAGGATTTTATTATTTCTAGTTGAACATTATACAATCAAAATGGATTTTATTAGGTATTGTTTACAGTATCGCCAATAAATAAGCAGACTGCTAGCAATTTTTTTAATAAAATTTAAATTTCTTCCAAACCAAATATGCCAGTATTCTATTATTTCTAGTGGAACATTATTCAATCAAAATGGATATTATTAGGTATTATTTACAGTATCACCCATAAATAAGGAGTCCCTAACAATTTATCTTATAAAAAAGTTAATTTTCTACAAAATCAAAGATAGCAGGATTTTATTATTTCTAGAGGAACATTATATAACCAAAATGGATATTATTAGGTATTCTTTACTGTATTACCAATGAATAAGTAGACCCCTAACAATTTAAAAAAAATAAAAAGTTAAATTTCTTCCAAACCAAAGATACAAGGATTTTATTATTTCTAATAAAAAGATATTTGGTTGGTTCGATTTGACGCCATGTCTACCCATTGGGTCATTTTATGCCGAAAACCTTTTGTTTCATTCATTCTTGATGGGTACTCATTTTTAAACACATTTTTAAAAACTCCTTTTGTTTTATCTAACCCATAGATGGGACCCTAATAGGTACTACCACTCCAGGTCTGAGTGGACCAGGGAGCAATGGTGAGGAGGGGTACTCCACATTCCCCAAACCCCCAGAACTGGAACCTCGTCATCAGATAGTTTAACGTCATTCCCAGGACATGAAAACCCCCAAGCATTGCCTTCTAGCATCCATATGATAATAAGGGTTGGAGCATGCCATAAGAGCAATAGGGCTGGGGCAATCATATAGGTGCTAGGGCTTGACATGATGAGCAGATTGGTCGGAGGGATCCTCTCTGACCGCCCGTCTAGCCTATGTAAGGGTCTAAGTGGTGTGTTGTATGTCATGGACTGCTCAGCCACCTGGGTTCCATCCTTAAGCATCACGGGTCGTCGCCCACGATCACCAGGTGGCTCCTTTGGGAGGGGGGTGTTACCCTTCTGCGGAGGTGCAGCCGGTGTATTCTAACGCCCCAGCTGACAGGGCGGTTTAAATGTTGTTTACAATTTGTATAAAAACAAACTATTTCTATACAAATCATACATAGAAAAAAAAATTTGGTTGCTTGGATTTTACGGCACGTCAACCCTTGTTGGGTTATTTTATGCCGAAGAGTTTTTGTTTTATTCATTCATGATGGGTACTCAATTTTTTAAACACATTTTTCGAACTCCTTTTGTTCTATTTAACTCATAGATGGGACCCTAATAGGTACTACCACTTCGGGTCAGAGTGGACCTGGGAGCAATGGTGACGAAGGGGTACTCCACAGCCCCCCAGAGCTCCAGAACTGGAACTTCGCCATCTGATAGTTTAATGTCATACCCAGGACAATAAGACCCTCATCCACATAAAATTAAAAGGGTTGTTGGTTTTCCATAAGAACAATAGGGTTGGGACAATCATATGGATGCGAGGGCTTGACGTGACCAGCCGATTAATCGGAGGGAGTCTCTCCGACGACCCGGTTAGCCTAAATTATGGCCAAAGTGTAGTGTTTCAAGTCCTGGAACGCTGAGCCACCAGGTTTCCATCGAATAAGACACCGCTTTCTAGCACACATTATCAAAGGAGTTGGGGTTTGCCATAAGGACAATAGAGTTGGGTACAATCATATAGATACTACAGCGTGATGTGCCCCCTCGATTAATCGGAGGGGATCTCTCCGACGACCCGGCTAGCCTAAATTAAAGCCAAAGCGTAGTGTTGCAAGTCATGAAACGCTCAGCTACCAGGTTTCCATCCTTAAGCATTACTGATCGCCAGCATGTGGCCCCATTGGGAAGGCAAACTTATCCCTCTAAGTTTAGGTACCGAACATCTATACAGAAAAGGAAAAAAAGAACCTGACACCTTTTAAGGTAGGAGCATTCCCAAAATATAGTAACTAACAGTACTATTAGTATTTTTGTAATTTAACAATTGTAGTTCTTTTTGACAATAACAAAATTAATAGAATTATTCTAGTTATTCTTATATATATATATATATATATATATATGAATAAGATATATTGGAAAAACAAACGATGTTTACAACTGAAATAGGCTCATCAGAAGAGAAAGTGTGCAAACTTTCTGATGAGCCTATTTCAGTTGTAAACATCGTTTGTTTTTTCATTATATCTTATTCATACTGTCGGATTAATTTCCATTTTATTTTCATATATATATATATATATATATATATATATATATTAGTTGTATCTGCATTTAGATAATATTCTACTTAAGTAATAGATACCAGGTACTTTTTACAATATCACAATTTTTCCTTAAGACACCCCTATTTTGGTATACATGTCCGGTACTTTGCCCCCCCCCTAGTAAGACAAGTTTTTAGTCTTTGGTTTATTTGAACAATTTAACTTAGGGAGTTCAGAGGACAGATTTAAAAAAATGTCATTCATTACTTTAGTAAGTAATGAATGATTTTAAAAAAAAACCTTTCGTATGAAGAAAGACTTAGGAATATTGACTTACCAAGTTTGGTTTATCAACGTACAAGAGGGGATATGATTGAAGTCTACAAATATACACATGGGTTTTATTCAACGAACTTTGATCTACTAAACATTGCTCAAAATATCAATACCAGGAGTCATAAATTAAAACTCTTTAAAAAAATTGTAAAGCAAATGCAAGACAAAATTATTTTAGTAACAGTGGTGAATACATGGAATAAACTACTATCATCAATTTCTCTCTCTCATGCTTTTTTTTCTCTCTTGCTTTTTTTTTTCTTGCTTTTCTCTCTCTCTCTCTCTTGCTTTCAATTTACGCCCCACTCTCTCTCTTTCTCTTGCTTTCACTTTATCCCTTTCTTTCTCTCTCTTTTCCTTATCTCTATTCTTACACCACTCTCTCTTTCCATCTTGCTTTTTCTCTTTTCCACCTTTCTTTTACTCACCTCTTCTCCCTCTGTTTCTTCGATTCCCCATTTCCATCTCTCTTCCTCCTCTCTTTCCTTTCCCACCCATTATCCATTTTTTCTTTTTTTCTTTTTTTCTACTTTTCTTTCTTCTCTCACTCTCCCTCTCTTTATTTCTTTCTCTCTCTCTCTCTCTCTCTCTCTCTCTCTCTCTCTCTCTCTCTCTTCTCTCTCTCTCTCTTTCTCTCTTTATCTCTCTCTCTCTTTATCTATCTCTCTCTTTATCTCTTTCTCTCTCTCTTTTTCTCTCTCTCTTTTTCTCTCTCTTTCTCTCTCTCTCTCCCTCTTTCTCTCTCTCTCTCTCTCTCTGCCCCCGGCAGGTCTTCTGCATGGCATCCAGAATCTGCATAGAGCTGATTGATCTAGTCTGTGACAACGAAAAGAACTAAAGTTAATGATATAATAGTGAAAGCCAGCCCCCCCCTTCAATTTTGACCATGTGATACATTTGTAAATAATTTACAATGAATACTTTTGAATTTCGGTGAAGAAGTTGGATTAGGCTATGGGCCAAATACTGAAATCGTATTTTAAAGCCTGATTTACGCCACTTTATTTAAAAAAAAAATTCTCTTTAGCCTGGAGAAATGAAAGGGGGGTGAATCTACGGAGGTGCTAGGGTGTGGGCCTCAGTGCTGATTTTTCAGTTATTACAGGCTCGCTATCAAACTCTTCCTAACTGACAAATACAGAGTGGGAGGAGAGTTAACTTAACTGACAAAGCGAGATGGGAAGAGAGACAGGTAGTCTCCAAGACAGGGATTGTCCGTTTCGTTCCGTTCCGTAGACATAAAATTTATATGAAAAAATGTTACTAGTAGAGTCTAAATCTCAATTTATCTCGGAGTGAAAGTTGCGCATTATTTTATAATATCCGTTTTAAATGCATTATTTGATCGATAAATTTCAGCGTAAAAATCAAGTAAGGGAGTTAATAACTTAGTAAATACTAGCAGCGGCTACCCAGCGTCGCCTGGGTAGAGGTTTTTTTGTAAAGTTAGTCCCGCAGATCCATTATTACTGAATTGTGATTTGAATCCTCGTGGGATGCCCAATTTAAATCCTTATGTAAAAAAAAGACCTTGCATTGATCCAGCTACTCTAAAAAGAAATGTTAATGTCTACTATCTAAAATATTAAATGAAAAAAAAATGCTTTTATCACTTAAATTTTCTTTTCTTAATTATCTTCAGATATAAATCAAATCTCTATTATTTTTGCTCAAAAACCAAGCCCTAGAGATATTTAATGTGTATATATATTTACTTTGTCGTTAATTGTTTTATTTTTAAAGTTTCCTCCGGACATATAGATACACACAACTGTCCTTTATATATGTATAGATAGATAGATTAGCTTACCAGGTATCGTAGTTATCTCTCTTAGATTCCCTCACCCCCCCCCAAAAAAATGGGATCTCGATTTCTTTCAGAAAAATTTTTCTTGTCATTTTTTTTCTCTCTCTCTTTATCTGTTTTCAGTGGGTGAAAGGATGGCACCGGCTTCAATAAATATTCGATTTAATGACGGGTCGGAGATGCTGATGAACAGAAGGATTTTGGCTGAAAGCAGTGAATATTTTGCCGCTGTTTTTCGATCTGGAATGAAGGAAAACGATGCCAACTGCGTTAACCTGACTTATATCGATGCAAATGCGGCCAAAGCAGTCATGAATTTTCTCAAATATGGTAATTATACCCTCTCTATTTTTATTTCTTATATACGTATGTATGTGTATATGTGTATCGGGCTGATGAAAAGTCAGTCATGTTTCGCTCCTGATCGGAGGTAGTTGCTGAGTCTAGCCACACTGATGAAACGTGAAACGACAAATTACGGTGTCTGTTGATGACTTTCGTGTGCGTGTGTATATATATATATATATATATATGTGAAAAAGATGGAATGAAAACACTACACAATACTGTTAAAGAGAAAACAATTTATAACATAATCATAGCTGATATTGATCAATATTTCGATTTTACAAAAATCATCTTCAGAGCCCGTTTACTCCGTGGTGTTTGTGATCGGAGATAAAAGTCAAGTGAGTTCAAAACAAAAAAAACCTTGATTTTTGCAAAAAAGAGAACGAAAGTTGTTACATTATTTTCCAATGTGGGCATTCCCGCCGTATTTTTGTCGGTCACCACGATATGTATACCGACAAAAATATATAATCTTATTATAATGGAGATTGTGTGATTGAACAACCGTACTATATAATAGTAATAATAATAATTCCAAAGTTTATTCGGACCATATGACCTTTAGGCACCCCTTTTGCGATTTCGATTCGTGGGGACATTTTTTCCATTTGCACCGCCAAAATCCGGTTAATTGTTAACAGACGATGTTTAGATTTTTTTTTAAATTATAAAACTAAAACCTTACCCTAACCCCTAACAAACAACCGAATTTTGACGGTGTAAATGAGAAAAGTGTCCTTGTGAGTCGAGATCGCGGAAGGGGTGCCTAAAGGTCACATGGTCTGTTTATTATTTACTGTTGTACCGGCCGTTCCTACAGTTAAGAATATACACCGGTTCTCACTATAAATAGTGAGACACCGAGTGAAAAGGTTGTACTGTTACCGTTTAACGGCAAGCTAGCCGTTCCTGTACCATTATTGTAAATACACTTGTCTTATTTTACCCTACCTCGACTTGACTTCTTTTTTACTGTTGGATTAACATCACAACATTTACAAATGGTGAACTTCTTTTTTTCCTCTTTTGTTTCAGATGATATTCAACTTGATATAAACAATTCGATGTCTATTCTCGAGGCTTCCCTCTATTTTGAAATCGCTTCCCTGCAGGAGAGATGTTTTCGCTATCTCAGCATCGACGCCATTCACCACCTTCAGGATATCCTCGAGCTGAGTCAGCAGATCAACAAAGACAGACTGGCGGTTTTGGCCTTTGATGATGCGGCAATGAATTTTCAGACCGCCATCAACTGCCGCTACAGATTCTCCTTGGGCCGACTGCGCAGGCTCCTGGCATCGGAACGCCTGGCCGTTTCGAACGACTATCAGTTCGCCCGGTACATCGTCCAGTTCCTTACCGACGAAATCGACGATTCCCCGCGCCGGAGGGCCCTCTCGCTGGAACTGATGAGTTACGTGAGGCTGTGTACCATCCCCATCCACTGCCTCCTGTCTCTGTATCAATGGCCGCTGGTACGGAAGGACACGGTATTAAAGATGATGATAGCGGAGACGTATCTGCATCATGTGAAAGTGACGACGAAATTGCCTTTAAAACCATATTTAATCCCATGGGGAACGAAATTGCATATATTCGCTTGTGATAAGCGTTTTATCGAACAGGTAACTTTAACCTGGCCGAACAACCAATTAAAAAACCAACCGGACCATCAGCAGAAAAGGTTTAAGGGGAGAGGCATAGTGAAAGCAGCCGTCTGGGCTTTTGGATTTTTGTATATATTTCTGAAGAACGATTTTTTCAGATTCGACCCGGTATGGGATCGGTGGGTTCAACTAGCTTTTTTAAATACTAGGTTAGAAAAATTCAGTCTCATTGTCTTTGGGAATTTTATTTATAAAATCGGTGGCCAAGACGGTTTTTATATTTCCCCAAAAGTTGAAAGATTCTCCCTTCGAACAAATTCATGGTTAACTGTGTGCCCATTAAATACTCCGATATGTGAATTGTCGGCTGTTATTTACAATAAACAGCTTCTGATAAATGGTGGTTTAACAGGCAATATGGAGTTTTCACGAGAAGTGTTTATATTTGAACCCGTCGAAAGAAAATGGCGAGCCGTGGCGTCAATGAACTATGGCCGTTACGGTCACCAATCTGTTGTTTTTGGGGGTCAACTTTACGTCTTTGGAGGGACAACTTTCGAATTGGATCTGGACATGACTTCTGAAGTGTTTAACTCCTTCACTGATCAGTGGACAATTCTCTACTTTGATACCAGCCTTCATTTCAGTTACATTTGGACAGAAGATGATGAGCTTCTTGCTATTGAAAGATTTAAGATGGGGAGGGGTACTCAACTTGCTCGGATAGACGTGCAGGCAAAACGCGTAATAACATACAAAGAACCTTTGCCATTCACTTTCAAAACGCGCGTAAAAAATGCAGTCAATAGAAATTCCTAAAGACTACTATAATGTATGATTTTTATAAAGACTGCTATGGTATATGATTTTTTTATAAAGACTGCTATGGTATATGATTTTTTTATAAAGACTGCTATGGTATATGATTTTTTTATAAAGACTGCTATGTTATATGATTTTTATAAAGACTGCTATGATATATGATTTTTATAAAGACTATTATAATGTATGATTTTTATAAAGACTATTATAATGTATGATTTTTATAAAGACTATTATAATGTATGATTTTTATAAAGACTATTATAATGTATGATTTTTATAAAGACTACTACAATTTATCATTTTATATAGACTACTAACGTGAAAATATTTTTAAATTTATTATCTACTCTTTTACGTTGCTGATGCTTTTATAATCTTGAATGGTCGTAGAAGTAGTAAACGACCCCCTTTAGAGATTTTCCTTTTCAGTTTTAAGGAAGAAAAAAAAAATTATTAACCTTGGACCAAATATTTTATGATGATAAACTATCGAGTACAGTGGAACGTCGGTTCTCGAAAAGAATTCGATCCAAAATTATGTTCGAGGACCGTTTTGTTCGAAAACTGAAACATAAGAAATAGTGTAAATTCGTGTGTTTTTGATCATCAGACCTAATCACTTTCCCTTTCCGGTAATATCATTGCTGCCTTTCTTAGGATCCATGAACAAGGGTTAAAGTAGCCGTAAAAATGAGAACAAACACAAAAGAAGCGAAGAATTTGCACAAAAACAATATCAGACACTTGTTCAAGGTAGCGACTGACGCTAACTGATGCTGCTTGGGTAGATTCAACCAGCCATTCAGTTGTCTTCGGTTTACCTCGCCAGTCATTCGTACAACTTCCGTTTGCATCGGCTCATCTCGTGTTCGAAGCCGGAAAATTTGTTCGACAAATAAGGCTTTTTTTACTCATTTTTTTTATTGTACGAACTCAGAATTGTTCGATTTCAGAGTCGTTCGAGAACCGAGGTTTCACTATCAGCATAAAAAAGAGAAATTGTTGATTCTTTTCATCAAAGTTTAAAATCAAATATCCAATATTCTAGAAATCATTAAAGAAATTATGATCAGTATCAAGGCGTGTCAGCAGCACGGATTACTTTAGGCCCTCTCTCACCATCCGCCCCTATCGGCCATCACTCTTTAGACCAGTGGTTCCCAATCTGTGTGTCGCGGGAAAGTATTCAATATTTAAGGTATAAACGAAAATATTATTTCAACAAAGTCTGGCCTATATATTATATATATTGATGTAGAAGAAACTGCAATATAGTATGAAAAAAAACAAACTTCACTGTAATGATGTAGGGCGATATGAAAAACGCCTCGGTGAGGATTCGAACCAAAGACCATATCTGTACGCTGAAGACGTTGCTCACTGTTCCAGTAGAGCCTATTTTAGTGCACGAAATAGGTCCTATAGGTTGAATCCACGCAAACACAGTAGTCTAGTGTTGTAAGACTACATTCACATTTATCAAAACTAGCTAATAATAAATATTTTCGTATTCTTTCATTCTTGGATCTATAGAATGTATTCCTTTTATGGCTGTGCCGCGACAATTTAAAACCGCCCTTTGGTGTGTCGCGATATAAAAAAAAGTTTGGGAACCACTGCTCTAGACCAGTGCTTCTCAACCTTTTTCGGCTTATGGACCATTTTTTATTCAAAAAATTCCCATGGACCAATCCTACTTTTCTTGAATGTTGCTGCGAGCGGCTAGCACACGTGTTAAGTAAGACAAGACAATTCATTTTCCGCCGATCATCGACGTGCGCTTAAATAGAGATTTTCAACTGGGGAGGGTCATTATAAGAAGCGCTAAATTAATTAAATTTTTGTGAAATGGCTAAAACATTTTTGTGGCTTCGAACTCTCTGTGGACCACTAGAAATGTTCTGTGGACCACAGATAGTCCAGCTGGACCACGTTGAGAATCACTGGTCTAGATGATACCCAGTGTCCGCTGATAATTTTTTACTGGTTGACTCACGCGGGCGCATCCATGTGCAGCATTCCATAGGAGAACGTCGCTTATGAGTTGTTCCTTACATCTCCAGCTTATATTGCTCGCCCTTCTTGGATGATTTACGAGATGGGAGGTAAGTAGCCGTACAACTGCCGTTTCCTAGGGTACTGCTTCTCGGATTTTTTTTAAAACGACACACAAACATCCTTGTGTAGTCTCCATCTTGCTTTTTCTCCAAACTTTTTGTTACTTCAAATGATGCAACCACATCGTAGTACTGACACGGCTACATCTTGGAAGAATTCCCGTGTATTTTTAAATGTCAAAATTCTTATCAGTTTCAGACTTATTATTAATATTGAGCCCAAAAAATACAAATTTATATTATATATAGGGAAGCGCGTGGTGTAATGGTTAAAGTCATGGGAAATGGACTCGTCGCCCGGAGTTCAATTCCTGTATATGGTAATTGCATTTCACTTAGCGCTAATACCCTTGGGAAAGGTATAAATCCTATTCTCCCTCCAGCTATGAATAAATAGTAGGGCAGACTGGGCTCTTTAACCTTGGTTAGGCAACCGGTCTAGGAGAAGGAAAACTCTGAATTCAAACCTGTTGAACTCCGCTTAAGAAATTGACCTTGTGTCATATCCGGCTCGTGCGGAGGGGTTGGTAAATATATATTTATATCTATCATCTTTTTATCTTTTTATTTTCAACTAAACCTTATTCTGACATTATTATTGATAATATAGCGATTAATAATTAATTTTATCAATAAATATTCGAACTACACCCTCTTGTCCCAGAACGGCTTGGTTAAACGCGACAATTGCTCTTAACGGTTTCAAACTACGGAAACAATCGGTTGGATTACGGTAACGCTAAAAGCACAGGTTCTAACTTAATCACCGAAGTTAAGCAGCGATGAGCCTGTTCAATACTTAATTGGGTGACCAATTAAACAACGGCGTGTACTGTAAGAAATCTGGGTCCTTTGCTTATCTAAATAACTTTAATCGGCATTAAATACCCGAAAGGGGTAGACATGATGTAAAACTACCAACCAACGCGGTTTCCCATTATCCTTTCATCTTCAATTAGAAAAAGAGTGACCATATAATGGGGGATCAGTTTATTACTTGTGAGAATAGAAAATGGAACCCCCAATTTATTCTTTTTTCTTGTTTTTAAATAATGATTGCTAACAATAATATTACTGTCAAGTTACGCTGAAAGCATCAGTTCCTGGTTGATCACCGAAGTTAAGGAGCGATGAGCCTGTTCAATACTTAATTGGGTGACCACTAAAGCAATAGCAGTTACTGTAAATAATCTGAGTCCTTTGTTTATCAAATTACTTGATTCGGCATTAAATTTACCCGAAAAGGGTTGATATGCCGCAAAACAAAAGTTCAATTTTAACATCTTAAAGCAATCATATATTGCTCTGTCGACTCTAACTCCCTTCCTAGAGGGGTGTCCTGGGTATAACCCTGAATTGCATTTGATAGTGGGGTCAGATCTGGGGACTGTCAAGTCTCCCTTCATTGCCATTAGTCGGAGGTGCGTGGTGTAATGAGAGTCGTAGGAAATAGACTCATCGATCCGAGTTCAAATCCTGGACGAAGCTACAGTTCACATAGCGCTAATATCCTCGTGAAAGGTATAAATACAACTAATATCTCTCAGCTATGGGTAAATAGTAGGGCAGACTTGGCTCTGTAATAAATCTGGATCCTTTGACCGCCCTGTCGTCTGGGGCGTTAGAATGCACCGACTGCACCTCTGCAGAGGGTAAGACTCCCCCAATGGGGCCACCTGTTGGCCGTGGGTGGCAACCCGTGATGCTTAAGGATAGAACCCGGGTGGCTGAGCAGTCCATGACTTGCAGTATTCCACTTTAGGTTTTTCTTGGGCTAGACAGGCGGCCGGAGAGGCCCCCTCCGATCAATCGGCTGGCCACGTCAAGCCCTAGCACCTATATGATTGCCCCAACCCTATTGCCCTTATGGAAACCCCAACCCTTTTTATCATATGGGTGCTAGAAGGCGGTGACTGAGAGTCTACATGTCCTGGGAATGACGTTAAACTCTATCTGAGGGTAAGGCTCCAGTTCTGGAGGTTTGGGGAATGTGGAGCACCCCTTCATCACCATTGCTCCCTGGTCCACTCTGACCCAGAATGGTAGTACCTGTTAGGGTCCCATCTATGGGTTAAATAGAAAAACATGAGTTTATAAACAAAATTGTATTATGCATTAAGAATGAATTTATTTCACAACTTTGTCGGCATTAAATGACTCACTGAGGTTGATATGCCGTAAAACAAACCAAACCAAACAACTTGAATCGGCATTAAATAACCCGAAAAGGGTTGATATGCTGATTAAGCAACCAGTCTAGGAGAAGGAAAACTGTGAATTCAAATATGTTATATCCGCTGGGGTGGTCACTACTAGAATAGGCTCAGTCCTAATTAGTGATCTATTTCACTAAATTAATATAAAATTAATTTAGATAATTTGCCATTACTCCCAGCGTTCCGAGTTATGAGGTGTCACTCGGATTCTTTGCTTTGTGTTGAGAGCTAAAACGTAAGGTGCGAGCTGCAGATACCATGATAAGTTCACTGGAAACATTAAGTTTTCAAATTTATTACGCCAAAGAGAAATGCAGTGATTACTTGACTTACGAGTAGACCAACTTACGGGTTTTTTGAGTTACGAGTTGTCACTCGGTCGATTGTTTGCTTTGTGTTGAGAGCTATAATTGGAAGTACAGCCTTGCTGCAGATACGATGAAACTGGAAACATCTAAGTTTTAAAATTTATTACGCCAAAAAAAAGTATTATTTATAAAAAAAAATAAACATTAAAACATTAACATAATTCATTTGTTTTGATACAATATAGTGTTATTTTTCCTATTAAAAAAATAACCAAAAAAATAAGGGTGCTGGAACGGATCGATTGAATTTTAGTTTATTTCAGTGGTGAAAATTGATTTGATATACGAAGATATCGAGTTAGGAGTGGAATGAATTAAACTCGTAAGTTAAGGTGTCACTGTAATTCTAAGACGTACGGTTGGACCCCAGCCCTCTAATCTTTTTTCTTTGTCCACAATTTTCTTTGGAATAAGATAGATTATGAAAAACAGTCCTCGCCAGCCCAGCAGTAAAGTGAGGAGCTGATGGTAGGCGTGGCACTCCACCTCAGACATAAAACAATCTCCTTGGTATAGCGCTAGTGAAAAGGGGATAGATTCCCTTGCTGTCTGGCTGATACCGACATTAGGCCACCCCGACGACTTTAAACTCTTAAAAGGATAAAACTTTACAACTATGAACACATTTTTAGGGAAAGTCACTCTTTTAATTTTTTTATTAAATTTTATAATCCTAGGAGCTATAAAAAAGTAAAGTCGTCGGGGTGGCCTAAAGTCGGTATCAACCAGACAATGAGGGAGTCAATCCCCTTTCACTAGCGCTAAATCAAGATTGTTTTGCATCTGAGGCAGAGCACCACACCTACCATCAGCTCCTTACTTTACCGCTCAGATCCCTGCGTTGCCCTGTGCTACTCATACGCCGAGTATGAGTATATAAAAATTACCTATTATTCCATTCTTTTATTTCCTAAAGTATTAAACATTATGGAAAGTGATTTCTTGTCGGATTTGTAATAACTACAAGTTTCACGGATTTCATACTTATGGTAATAGTTTATTTAGAGTCTTTCTTTTTCGAAGTTTAGTGTCTTAAAAAACTAGTAGGGCCTATGGATATACTTCAGTATGATAATCTAATTATTACGACGTTCGATATGTTTACATAAGAGCTATTGCCAAATAGTTCAATATGTAAAAAATATAATAATCTTGATTTAACTCTCTCTCCCTCTTATTCTTTTTTCCCTTCTTTTCATCTTTTTGTTATGTTCGCTTGAAACAGATTCGCGTTATCGCTTTCGCATGCTCGCCTCTCTCTATCTTTTCTCTCCTCTCTTTCTTATATTTTTCTGTATAGCATTTCCTTTTTCTTTCCTTTTGATAAAAACGGAATAGTCCCTTATTTAGCTGAGGTGATGACATTCATAAGAAATAACAATTCGGTGGATAAGCAACATTAGATAATCAGGATTTACATTTTTGCATTTCATCTTGGACGATGTTGGACGGTCTCATTTTTGACAAGAGGGTGTTGCAAGATGATAACGGTTATAGTTTTTAAGAACACGAGTATTAATATATAGATTCTAAAAATTCTAAGATTCTAATCTATATAAATTGCCTGTTAGTCCAGTCTCTTTGTTTTCTAAAGTATTAAACATTAGGGAAAGGGGGTTCTTGTCGGATTTGTAATAACTATAAGTTTCACGGATTTCATACTTAGGGTAATGATAGTTTATTTAGAGTCTTTCTTTTTCGAAGTTTTGTGTAGAAAAAAAAAAAAAAATAATCAAGCAAATTTTACTTTCGTCTGAATTTTAGCATTTTTGCCATCTCACTGACACGACGGGGGTAATTACCGTATTTCACGGCATATAGGACGCACTTTTTCCCAAAATTTTGGCTCAAAAATTTCCAAGTGTCTTATACATCGTAGGTGAAGTTTGAGACCTCCCGTAGGCCTAGGCTAATCTTTTCTATGATGCTCACTAACCCAGCTTCTGCTCAGTACTTTTACCTACCCTAAACTACATGCATTCTTATTTTATTGCTGGTATTGTTATAATCAAGGTTAACAGGAGCGTATGGTGGCGAAGAAAAAACATAGGTTTTGAATTTTTTTAACCTTTTTTCCCCTGGATTTGACCTGCGTCTTATATGCCATCAAATACGGTACTTCGGACCAAGTCACCTTTAAGCACCCCAGGGGCGACCTGGATTCAGAAGGACATGTTTCGCTTTGCACCGTCAACATCCGGTTGTTTGTTACCATACGATTTTTAGACGCATTTTTTTTTTTTAATTATAAAAACTAACTGCTAACTCTAACAAACAACCGGATGTTGACAGTGCAAAGCGAAACATGTCCTTCTGAATCCAGGTCGCCCCTGGGGTACTTAAAGGTGACTTGGTCCAGTACTTCTTATGGAAACTTTGGTGACCAGCAAAGACCAAAGTTCAATCCAATTCCCATCCTACTTTTGTCCGAGAAGGAGTTAACCCCCCCCCAACTTTTTACCCCTCATTTTCAACAAGGAAATACAAATAAAAATATATCAAGAGTACAAATGAATGGTATATCAAAGTTTCACAAGCCGTCGAAGAACTTATTGAATCTTATTTATAATCCCCACACTTATAAGTCATCATAACAGTGTTGTCGTTATTTACTAAATTTTGTGTTGGCATATTCTGGAGTATAAGATGTGCTGAAGATCACAACTTATATTTATAGACTGTTCCAAAACAGCGGTGGCTGAATTGGCCAATCAAAAACTCCCAAACATGTATTGAATTTACTATTTAAAGGCGTTGATAAATTGTTCTAAAATTACTTGCTATATGCACAGACCAATAGACGAGGATTATACAAACTCTCTAGGCATCTGTCAGCCGAAATCAAGTTCCCTTCTTATTTCTATCCAATTTTGATTCACTCCTAAAAAAAACTTTCATGCCACCCATAACATTACATTGTTTTTCTCGGATGCATCAAGAAAATAAATTACATTTACAAAAAGCTTTCACACGACTGACCAGTAGAAATCCCTCTGAATTTTGGACATCTGGTCAATGGATGACTGAGCGCAGAGGTGGTTCTGATGTTGGTGAGATTCTTTCCCTTTCATTTATATTCTGTTGTCTAAAAGTGATTTTTTATTGTGTTTAGACAAAAAAAACCAAATAACTAAATAAATAAAGCACACCAACAACAGGACTACTATAATGCCTTATCTATAAATACTACTATAATTTATCATTTAATACTACTACTATCGTTTTAAATTTGTCATCTCTTTTTCGTAGTGGTAGTACCAGTTAGGGTCCTATCTATGAGTTAAATAAAAAAATGTATTTATAAAAAAAAAATTGTGTATCCATTAAGAATTAATCTTTCAAAACTTTATCGGCATTAAATGACCAATTATATATTGATTATATCAGATATATAATTTTTAGCTAAGTGCATTAAAATACATATTGTTAAAATCATTTTATTTACTCTAATCATCACGCACTGTCGCTGGGGCGTTAGAATGCACCGACTGCACTCTGCAGAGGGGTAAGACTCCCCAATGGGGCCACCTGTTGGCCGTGGTGCGACCCGTGATGCTTAAGGATAGAGCCCAGGGTGGATGTGAGCAGTTCATGACATGCAATACTCCACTTTGGCCCTATCTTGGGCTAGACGCGGTGCGGAGAGGCCCCTCCGATCAATCGGCTGGTCACGTCAAGCCCTAGCACCTATTGATTTTCCCAACCCTATTGCCCTTATGGAAAGCCCAACCCTTTTTATCATATGGGTGCTAGAAGGCGGTGACTGGAGGCCTACATGTCCTGGGAATGACGTTAACTCTATCTGATGGTGAGGTTCCAGTTCTGGAGTTTTGGGGAATGTGGAGCAACACTTTATCACCATTGTTCCTGGTCCACTCTGACCCGAGAGTGGTAGTACCTGTAGGGGTTCGCCAGTCTATGTTAACATAGTTACTTTTACGTTATAAATGTTTTTTACATTATTACAAAGAAAATTTACGAATTGACTGAAATCTCTAGCAATCTGAAGCATAATCGTTACTATTAATCTTTAGCTATTTTTAAAATTTATTTTAGGCTTCTAAAAATGACGAATTAGAAATAAAGAACAGAATAACTGAAAATAAAAATAAAGGGAATTATTCGACTTTGAAATATCTGAATAGACTTTGACGACTAAAATTATGTAGTGGAAAAATGCATCGAAAATAACATTGCAAAAAAATGAGACTAGCTTAAATTAAATAAGTGCAATGTTCCACCTTTAAAATGTACTACTATCAAAACAATACTACAAGGTCTAATTAAGTAAGATAATAAAATGAAAAAATAAAAATTAACTCAACAAAATTTAATTACGACAATACTTCATTTTCTGATAGTCGGATGTCTTAAAAATAGTAACAAGAGTACAAATGAATGGTATATCAAAGTTTCACAAGCGGTCGAAGAACTTATTGACCCAATGTGTTTAGACAAAAACAAATAAATAAATAAAACACACCAACAAAAGGACTACTATAATGCCTTATCTATAAATACTACTATAATTTATCATTTAATAAGACTACTATCGTTTTAAATTTGTCATCTACTCTTTTTCGTAGTGGTAGTACCTGTTAGGATCCCATCTATGAGTTAAATAGAAAAATGTATTTATTAAAAAAAATTGTGTATCCATTAAGAATTAATTTATTTCAAAACTTTATCGGCATTAAATGACCCACTGAGGTTGATATGCCGTAAAACAAACAAACAAACTACCTGTTTACAAAATCCATTTTACAAAATTGTCGACTTGTTGAGTTTATACACTTCTAAGTGACAATCATCTCTAGGTTGCAAGTTCAATCTTGACCAAGGGCGATAATAACATCTTATTATAATGGAGATTGTGTGTTTTTCTGTCTGTAACCGGAACTATATTCCTACTCAAGTCACAATTCTCTTAGTCATTGACATCACATTCTCCATGATTTTATTTTTATCTAAACCTCAATTATTAATAAAATTGTCTTACATTATTAATATTGTTAACTATGTCTACATACTGACAACATGTAATTATATTTATATATACAACAAAGTAGCGGTTTACAGTGTGAACGGGAAGGCTAATTTGCATATTAATATTAAAAAATCGAATTTAATAAATATGTGCTTAGTATTATTGATTTCTAACTGTTTGGTTTTATTTTAATGAATATAAGAAAAAGTCTCTTCAATGAATCTTAAATGAAATCCATTAAGATAAAATAACTGTCATTTTATTCTTTACTTCCTCTTATAACTAAATACTTAAATTAGAAAAAAATAACAATGAAAGACGAAGAGTGATGGAAGAGTAAGTTTCAGTTGTTCTATAGTTTTCAAATCTTTTATTATACCCCCACTCTGTTTCAAATCTTTTTATCTGTATTCTTATTTAGTTTCATTAGCCTTTCTAATTTAATACAATATTTTATTACATTAAAACTTAAATACTTGCACCCGGAGGGTGCATATATTTGCTAGAAGACTTAATATAGCTTAACACTTGTACCCAGTCATGGTTGACGGAATGAGAAGTGTCTGCCCTCTCGAAGTTCCGTGAAGGCTCCCGATTATGACAAGGAGGTTCCAGAGATCGACGAGAAAC
>CM042172.1:32279348-32329348 GCA_023376005.1 Doryteuthis pealeii | reverse complement strand
TTATATACTTTCGTACACACACACATATATATATATATATAATACATTTTTATATACTTTCGTACACACACACATACATATATATATATATATATATATATATATATATATAATATACTCCATTTTTATATACTTTCGTATATATATATATATATATATATATATATATATATATGTACGAAAGTATATAAAATCGAGTGTATGTATGTATATATATATATATATATATATATATATATATATATATATGTGTACGAAAGTATATAAAAATGGAGTATATATATATAAATATTTTCCTACACTGTTCCTTATATGAAACGCTAATATCCTTGGGAAAGGTCTTCCCATTACGATGATGATGATGATGAATTGCAAAACAGAATCAATTGTAGCCATGAATCGGCCAATGAAAGTGTGGCAGCCTCACCCACCCAGCAACTTTTGACTTTGTCCAACCGCCAGAGAAGAAGCCTTGTTAGAAAAAAAAAGAAGAGGAAAAAAAAAGAAAAAAAAAAGAGAAAAAAATAAAGAACCATCGGTTTCCATTCAATATTGCAATTCTCGAACGTTAACTGCTCAGCCAATTATGGTGCAAGGTTTCACCACGTGTTGGTGGGCGCCATCTTTGCTACACCGGAAGGAAGGAAGGGTATTATCTATAGGTGACTTTAACGACCCGACATTGCATTGTGAACTCTGATATTGACACCAATGCCGATGGATAGTCACTGAGAAACAGTATTGACTCGAGATAGGCATTCATAAGCGAGTGAAATCGTTTCCGTAGATAGACGGGATCAAATTGAGATCGATAGACTATATATATATATATATATATATATATATATATGGCTAACTGTGGTAGAATCTGTTGAAAAATGTGTCTGGTGACGGGTGGGTACAGTATTATTGTTCCAATTGTATATCATCATAAGCTTCGCTTCTTCGGTTAACAATCTCTCTCTCTCTCTCTCTCTCTCTCTCTCTCTCTCTCTCTCTCTCTCTCTCTCATACACATAATCTCTCTGCTTGTCTCTCTCTCATACACCAACTCCTTCTGTATCTCATACATATAATTTCTTTCACTCTCTCCCTCTCTCATACACAAATGTCTATCTCATACAATCTTTCTCTCTTCTCTCTCTCTCTCTTTCATACACCAACTCTTCTGTATCTTATGTAAACATCTCTCTCTCTCTCTCTCTCTCTCTCTCTCTCTCTTTCATACACAACTCTTTCTGTATCTTATAAAACAATCTCTCTCTCTCTCTCTCTCTCTCTCTCTCTCTCTCACACACACACCAAATATCTATATAATCATTTATTTGTTATGAGATACTATACAATTAGAAAGCATTTAACATTGGTTTAAAGAAAACAGGCGCTTTTTCATGATGATAGGCAGTTAATACACTGCTTTAAAACCAATAGTAACAAACGCTTTTAAATTGTATGGTATCTCAACAAATGAATATAGCTCTTGCATCTGTAATTGAGAACTTCATTTTTGTCTCTACAAAATACCAATATATATATATATATATTTATATATATATATATATATATGTGTGTGTCAAATACATCTGAAATAGAAATATTTAATGACTTTTAACGATGATTGTAAGATTATTTATTTGGTTTGGTCTCTTAGTTTTAATGGAATATCAACCTTCGTGGATTATTCAAAGCCAAAACCATTCTAGTAGGAGGAAATTGGATGGACTTTTTAATTATTTGCCTACTTTAAACCGCTCACAGTGACCCAAAGCAAATTACAAAAACTGATGATAATTCATTACAATTGAGCAGAAAGGACTCAGATTACAATAATAATAGACTTTGAATAGGATGAGTTCACAACTCATCCTATGTGAATAGATAATGAGTTTTGAAACATCCTATCATACAGGTAAAAAATATCAAGAAAATTTGGTACCGCCGAGGGTGAAATTTGGTAAATAAAGAGTGAAAGATGTTTAACTCTTTGCCTATTTTAAACTGCTCACAGCAGCTCTCCACCACTGTGATTCTACCGTAAGCCGCTGTACAAAAACTGATGGTTAATTCATTATAATTGAGCAGAAGGACTCAGATTACAATAATAATAATAATAATAATAATATAATAATAATAATAATAACTATGCGAATGTAGCAAACTAGCACAACGGGAGTACAAAACTAGACACAACTGGGTTGGAAAGGTGATACACTGGGAATTATGCAAAAAATTTAATTTTGACCATACAACAAAATGGTATATGCATAAACCAGAATCTGTTCTTGAGAACGAAACGCATAAAATTCTCTGGGACTTTGAGATAAAAACGGATCACCTTATCCCAGCAAGAAAACCAGACCTAGTGTTGATTAACAAAAAAGAAAGATCTTGTCAACTGGTGGATTTTGCAGTTCCAGTAGATTACAGGGGAAGCTGAAGGAAAATGAAAAAAATGGACAAATACCTGAACCTTACCAGAGAACTGAAAATGTTATGGAATACGAAAGTCAAAGTTATACCAATTGTAGTTGGTGCACTTGGAACGGTCCCAAAAAGTTTGGAAAATCTGGAAATCAGAGGGAGAATCGAGACCATCCAGAATACTGCACTGCTGCAATCTGCCAGAATACTGCACTGTTGCAATCTGCCAGAATACCCAGAAAAGTCCTGGAGACCTGAGGAGACTTGTTGCTACTCAGACTCCAGTGAAAGGCCATCAGCTAACGCTGATGTGAAAAACTCAATAGTACTTTATTTAACTAGAATGAGTTCTATTTGGGGGAATTTTGTAGGAAACGAGTTAATAATATTTTTGTCTCTTGAAAATTTTTGTTCATTTTTTACTAACATGCCGACATGTAACAAAGACGCTTCGACCAAGTTACGTCGATCTCCTTTCTGTGGACCCAAAGAAAAACACAATGTTGCTGAAAATGCTTGTGGGTATCCCAGGGATAGAACTACAGATACTGAAGTATTTACCAATTTAAACGACTGTGAACTTCATTTAATTGCTTGAAAATCATTAGTAATTTTTAGAATTACTTGAAAAAATATAACTGCCTACATATTATTTCTATTACATAAGGAAAAGAGTGGTAATTTTCACCTTTAGTTGTCAAAATTCCTAGCAAATAAGGCAATTAGAGTAATCTCCCTTGACTTTCACTTTGAAACAAGCCGGTAGCTATTTTGAAAGTCTCCATGCGAAATAAACAAATCTTAGAAACTTTTTCGAAAACAATACTGCATGCTTTAACACAAAAATATCATAAAATGTGTTCTTAATAACAATTAAGTTCATTTCAGATAATTTTATGCTAGGAATTTAGCCAACTGACTTTCACTTTGAAACAAGCCGGTAGCCATTTTGAAAGTGTCCGTGCGAAATACACAAATCTTAGAAACTTTTCGAAAACAATACAAATGCATGCTTTAAGACAAAAATATCATAAAATGTGTTCTTAATAACAATTAAGTTCATTTCAGATAATGCGCACGCACAAGTTTATGCTAGGAATTTTAACAACTAAAGGTGAAAATTACCAAAAGAGTCAATAATATTTTTATCTCTTGAAAATTTTTTGTTCATTTTTTTCCTCTCTAAAATTCCATTTTCATTCGGTTCGAATGTCTTATGTTATCTGCTTGTTTTCTGTTCTGTCTTGTTTGCAGCTTTTCAAATCGCAGGGGAAGTCCGGACGCTCTTTCTGTGCACAACCCGCTGAACACAAGCACGCGCGTGCGCATGCGCAAAAGAAACACGAGAGTTGAATAACCACAATAAAAAAAGAGAGAAAAAAAAAAAAGAAAGAATAGAAAAAAAATTTCAATCATCTTTATTTCTCTCAAAAGTGTAACCATTTTCAAAAGAGCAGGCCCGGATGTAACTACTGCCCTCTTCTGGACATTTAGCAACACTAGTGGGTTGTCTAGCTGTATTTGCTGGAGCTTCCATTTTCAAAAAAATTCTAGACGGCCATGACAGTCTTCATATTTGTCAAAAAGCCACGGGCGTTTGGCGTCTATCTGAATCAGCTTCCAGCGTCTATATCCTTCAAAGAAATAAAGATAAAAAATATGAATAAATGAATGGATAAATACGTAGACAAATAAATAAAAAGTAGCCGGAGACTATCAGATGTTCAACAGAAGCGTGTGTGTGTGTGTGTGGAGGGGGGGGCAGTTCCTTGTCCGACAACACGTTGTCTCCGGGAAGAAAAAGAGACAGGTACAAGGAAGTGAAAATATTAGTGTTGGCTCAGGGTTGTTTGAGTGAGAAAATAATGGAAGTGAAAGGAAAGAGGAAAGCCTACAAGAATATGGGGGGAGATGGAACGAGGGAAGAAGATTGAAGGAACTGTATAAAGGTCAAGGAAGAAAAACTAAAAGAATTATGAAAGAAGAAGATAGCAGGAAAATTCGAATAGAGAAGAAAGATGTCGAAGTAAATGAAAATGAACAGAAGAAAGAAAAAAAGTAAAAGAAAGAAAACTTTTAGAAAGAAATAAAAACCCACAAAGAAATATATGGATATAATAAAAAAGAATGAAAGAATAATAGAAATGAAAGGAAAGAGGAAAGCCTACAAGAATATGAGAGCAGATGGAACGAGGGAAGAAGGTTGAAGGAAATATATAAAGGTCAAGGAAGAAGGAAAAAAGAATTATGATAGAAGAAAGTGGCTGGGAAATACGAATAAAGAAGAAGAAAAATGCTAAAGGAATTGAAAATGAGCAGAAGAGAGAAAAAAAGGAAGGAAAAAAGAAAAAAAAAAGAAAGAAAGAATAAAGAAATGCCAAAAAAAAAATAAGGAACAAAAAAAGAAAAAAGAAGAAATTTTCAAAAAGCGAGAAAAAAGGGGGAAAGAAAAAAAAATAAAGAAAAAGAATTTTCAAAAGAAAAAAAGAACGCAAAGAAGAGAGAGAGAAAAAAGGAAGGGGAAAAAAAAGAAAGAATTTACAAATGAAAAAGAACGCAAAGAAGAAAGAGGGAGAAACAATGAAGAAAAATGTTAAAAAAAAGACCCCCCCCCCCAAAAAAAAAGGAACGCAGAAAAGAAAGAGCAAGAAAAAAAAAGTTTAAAAAAAAAATTATTTTCAAAAGAAAGAAAGAAACTCAAAGAAAGACAGAAAGAAAAAGGAAGAAAAAAGTAAAATAAAAAAGTAAAATAAAAGAAAGAAAAAGGAAGAAAAAAGTAAAATAAAACAAAGAATTTTTGAAAGGAAAAAAAGAGCAAGAAAAAAAGTAAAAAAAAAGAAATAAAATACATTTTCAAAAGAAAGAAAAGAACCCAAAGAAAGAAAGAAAGGAAAAAAGAACACAAAAAAGAAAGAGCGAGAAAAAAAAAGGAATAAAAAAAGTAACCCCGCCCCAAAAGAACGTAAAAAAAGAAAGAGAAAAAGGCAAAGAAAGAAAGAATTTTTAAATGAAAAAAGAATACAAAGAAAGACGAAGAAAATAATGAAGAAAAAAACTAAAAAACAAAGAAACAATTTTCAAAAAGAAAAAAAAACGCAAAGAAAGAAAGAAAGAAAGAGGGAATAATGAAGGAAAAAAAAAAACAAAAAAACAAAAGGAAAGAAAGTAAAAAAAAAAAAAGAATTTTTATAAGAAAAAAAAAAAAACACTGCAAAGAAAGAATAAGAAAGAGAAGAAATATAAGAAAGAAAAAAAAAGGAAAGAAAAGAAAAAAATAGTTTTTTGCTACGAAGTTTAACAAAAAAAAAAAAAAAAAAAAAAGAAGAAAAAAAGAAAAAAGAAACACCTTTTATTGTGTGTGTGATTGTGTGTGTGATTATTGTGTGTGATTGTGTGTGTGATTATTGTGTGTGTGATTGTGAGAGAGAGAACTTTGAATGTAAATCAAAATCCGGTTGTGAGGACAGTTTTTTTTTATTCAGACGCTAAGGAACAATTTGTGTACAACTAACAATAATAAAACTAATAATTTCGCTTGATGTTGGATAATCGATAAACCCCATTCATTTCATTATTCCCCCCTCCTCCCCTTCAGATATTGATTACACTGATAGACCGGCACCGGCTCGTTAGCCGAAAGAAAATGTGCACGCTCATAATAAGTAATAATAAGAAAAATCAATTCTTCTAGATTACTGTAAAAATCACTAAACTAACCAACCTTTTTTTGCCCATTGTACAGGGTGGTTCGAAAGTCTTGTTACCGCTACATATTGTTTTAACTTTCACTAGAAGGGGCTACCCGGCGTCACTCAGGTATAAGGAATGACATTACATATATCTATATAAAATTCATTTAAAATGTGAAAAATCTGATGTTAAGTTTAAAATGTTATACTTTTAGATTCTAGAAATAAATATCTATTTAATGCAAACCTTATTTCATTGCATCAAAGTATACTTTTTGAAGAAAAACTCGATTTAAAATGTACCACCCCTTTTTAAGCAGAAAAATATCGATGTATAATTTTTTCTTTTATAAAATAATAGCCAATTAAATAATTATCGAAATGAGTAAAAAAAAAATCTCCAAAAAATTAATTATCTATTATTTTTTTACATTTTATTTTTCGATTTTCGGTACTTATTTTCTCATAGAATAGCCACCGTAAAATTTCTTTTTTGTTTCTATTCATAACTTCGGTCTTTTATCTCTTTATTTATACTGTAATTAGTACAATATAAGACCAACTTGAAAAAAATGTTACGCCCCAACATAAGGGGGGTCAAAATTAAACGACCTGAAAAAATGAGAAAGTCTTGAAATAAAATAAATAATGCATTATAAAGATCATTCTTTGATAAATAAACACTGAAAATTTCATTAAAATCCGATAATTCCTTCAAAATTCAAAATTATTATTGGATACCATAATTGTTAAACTGCCTTTGATTGTGCAAGATCATTTGCCAAATTCACGCTAGCCTCGTCAAAAGGTCATCACAGAATTTGACTTATTAACTCTTTGCTTACTAAATTTCCTCCCATAGCTCTTGGTGTCAGAAAGACTCAGATCTTATTATAATGGAGATTATATCTCAGTCTGTCTGTAACTGAAACTACGTCACCACCAACACCATGATTTCCTTAGTTATTTACGTTATATTCTCAACGGTCAGAGAATAAATTGGCAAATATTACCGGATTATTCCATTCAACTGGTTCCCTATTGCAAAAGTACCAATCACAAAGTGTTGCAAGATGATAACGGTCGTACTTTTAAGGAACAAGAGTATTAATATTTAGATCAGAAGGAATCCAGAAAGGCTAATTCAACCCTTTGCCAACCAAATTTCTCCTAGGACTGTACCAAATTGTATTGTATGATGGGATATTTCAAAGTTCGCTATCTATTCATCCAGAACTCATTCTATTCAAATAAAGTAAGTCGTCGAGGCGGCCTAAAGTCGGTATCAGCCAATCAGCGAGGGAGTCTATCCCCTTTTCACTAGCGCTAGACTAAGGAGATTGTTTTTGCGTCTGAAGTGGAGTGCCACAACTATCATAAGCTCCTTACTTTATCGCACAGATCCCTATGCTACTCTTACGCTGAGTTGGCGAGGGCCGATATCGAACTAGGAACCTTGTGGTTTCTAGCCGAACGCTCTACCGACTGAGAATGTCCTATTATTATTGTAATCTGAGTCCTTTTGCTCAATTATAATGAACTAATCAGTTTGTGTACTTTGCTTGGGAAAGCTGCTGTGAGCGGATTAAAGCTGGCAAAGAGTTAAAAATGTGTATGGATTACAAAAGATTCTTTATAGATTACAAAAAATCTTGTTAAATTAATTAGAGCAAAAATATATATATATATTTTTTTTAACTAATGCATTAAAATACATCATTGTTAAAT
Source organism: Doryteuthis pealeii (assembly GCA_023376005.1). Lineage (NCBI taxonomy): Eukaryota > Metazoa > Mollusca > Cephalopoda > Myopsida > Loliginidae > Doryteuthis > Doryteuthis pealeii. The sequence goes on along the minus strand of CM042172.1, from coordinate 32,321,510 downwards.
CATTTTATTTAACTCTAATTATCACCGACTGCACCTCTGCAGAGGGGTAAGACTCCCCCAATGGGGCCACCTGTTGGCCGTGGGTGGCGACCCGTGATGCTTAAGGATAGAGTCCGGGTGGATGAGCAGTTCATGACATGCAATACTCCACTTTGGCCCTATCTTGGGCTAGACGGGTGGTCGGAGAGGCCCCCTGCGATCAATCGGCTGGTCACGTCAATCCCTAGCACCTATATGATTTCCCAACCCTATTGCTCTTATGGCAAGCCCCAAGCCCCTTTTATCATATGGGTGCTAGAAGGCGGTGGCTGCGGGTCTACATGTCCTGGGAATGACGTTAAACTCTATCTGATGGTGAGGTTCCAGTTTTGGAGGTTTGAGGAATGTGGAGCACCCCATTCATCACCATTGCTCCCTGGTCCACTTTGACCCGGAGTGGTAGTACCTGTTAGGGTCCCATCTATGGATTAAAAAGAAAAATGTATTTATAAAAAAATGGTATTATCCATTAAGAATTGATTTATTTCAAAACTTTATCGGCATTAAATGACCCACTGAGGTTGATATGCCGTAAAACAAAACAAACAAATAAATCTAACCATCAGTTTTTGTACTTTGCTTGTAGGCCTACAATAATTAGGCCTACAATTCATTATTTGCCTACTAAATTTCCTTCTGAGTCGTGCTAAATTTTCCAGGTATTTTTTTACCTTTATGATGGGATATTTCAAAGTTCACTATCTATTAATCTCAGAACGCATTCTATTCAAATAAAGTCCTCTCATTATTGTAATCTGGACCCTTCTGCTCGGTTATAATGAACTATCCCTAAGCTTTTGTATTTTGCTTGGGTGTGGTTGGAGAGCAACTGTGAGCGGCTTAAAGTAATATCGAACCCGGAACTATGCAATTCATGGGCGGATGTTCTATATAAAAGAAAGAGCAAAAAGCGAAATGATTGATGTAATAGAAAGAAAAGAAAAAAAACATAAAAATGGCCAATAATGTATCATATTGATAAGAATTAACAAACCACAATTTCCAAGTACACCTTTTCTACCTCCGGGAAAAAGAGAGCGTTTCATGTTTTATGGCTTTTATATTCTCCTTTTTATTCTCCTTTTTTTTCCCGATATAGCCACCGCTATATTGGTCGAAAAATGACATTTTCTCTCAGCCAATCGACTTTTATAATAAGATCGATGTTCAGGCGGTTGATGGGCTTGTATTTCTATTTATAAGTAGTACACGTTGTTTTTTTTTATTCGTAAGCCAAAATGACTGAAAACAATTATAATTGATGTTAGGATAATACAATGTTGCCTTTTGATAATAGAAACGTCTGTAATGTAGTGTAAATAGTATGGCTTAGCTCAATCGGTATCAATTGCATCTTATACGCATACGTCTTATATGCCGTCAAATACGGTAAATCTTTATTTCTTTGATTTATATAACACGCTTAGCTCAATCGGTAGTGCATCCGTTTAGGAAGTACGAACTACCGGGTTCAATTGCATCTTATATGCGCATACGTCTTATATGCCGTCAAATACGGTAAATCTTTATTTCTTTGATTTATATAACACATATTTTTTGGCTTAGCTCAATCGGTAGTGCATCCGTTTAGGAAGTACGAACTACCGGGTTCAATTGCATCTTATATGCCCATGCGTGTGGTGTAATGGTTAAAGTCATGGGAAATGGACTCGTCGCCCCGAGTTCAAATCCTGGATGTGGTAATTGCATTTCACTTAGCGCTAATATCCTTGGGAAAGGTATGAATCCTACTCTCCCTCCAGCTATGGGTAGATAGTAGGGCAGACTGGGCTCTTTAACCTTGGCTAGGCAACCGGTCTAGGATAAGGAAAACTCTGAATTCAAACCTGCTGAACTCCGCTTTAAGAAATTGACCTTGTGTCGCATCCTGCTCGTGCGGAGGGGTTGGTAAATATATATATTATGCCCATGCGTCTTATATGCCGTCAAATACGGTAAATCTTTATTTCATAGATTTATATAACACATATTTTATGATTTTAAATGCATTCATAGTAATTGCAGTTTTACAGCAAATATAAACTCAGCTAGAATTTAATAGAGACATTGTTTATGAATAATATCTTAATTAAGATTAAATAATGACTATTTCATTATCATTGACAAATATAACTTAAATAACTAAGGGAATTGTGACATCAGTGATGACGTAGTTTCGGTTACAGACAGACAGTTACATGATCTCCATTATAATAATATGCTAATTAAGATTAGGTTTGGTTTGGTTTGTTTGTTTTACGGCATATCAACCTCAGTGGGTCATTTAATGCCGATAAAGTTTTGAAATAAATCAATTCTTAATGGGATAATACAATTTTTTTATAAATACATTTTTCTATTTAACCCATAGATGGACCCTAACAGGTACTACCACTCCGGGTCAGAGTGGATCAGGGAGCAATGGTGATGAATGGGGTGCTTCACATTCCCCAAACCTCCAAAACTGGAACCTCACCATCAGATAGAGTTTAACGTCATTCCCAGGACATGTAGACCCGCAGCAAAAGCCTTCTAGCACCCATATGATAAAAAGGGCCTGGGGCTTGCCATAAGGGCAATAGGGTTCGGAAATCATATAGGTGCTAGGGCTTGACGTGACCAGCCGATTGATCGGAGGGGGCCTCTCCGACCGCCCGTCTAGCCCAAGATAGGGCCAAAGTCGAGTATTGCATGTCATGAATTGCTCATCCACCTGGGCTCTATCCTTAAGCATCACGGGTCGCCACCCACGGTCAACAGGTGGCCCCATTGGGGGGAGTCTTAACCCTCTGCAGAGGTGCAGTCGGTGCATTCTAACGCCCCAGCCGACATGGCGGAATTGCAGTTTTACAGCAAATATAACTCAGCTAGAATTTAATTGAGACATTGTTTATGAATAATATGTTAATTAAGATTAAATAATGACTATTTCATTATCATTGACAATATAACTTAAATAACTAAGGAAATTTTGACATCATTGATGACGTATTTTCGGTTACAGACAGTTACATGATCTTCATTATAATAATAAGAATAATAACTATTTCATTATCAATGACAATATAACTTAAATAACTATGGGAATTGTGACATCAGTGATGACGTAGTTTCGGTTACAGACAGACAGTTACATGATCTCCATTATAATAATATGCTAATTAAGATTAAATAATAACTATTTCATTATCAATGATAATATATCTTAAATAACTAAGGAAATTGTGACATCAGTGATGACGTAGTTTCGGTTACAGACAGACCGTTGCATGATCTCATTATGATAATATGCTAATTAAGATTAAATAATAACTATTTCATTATCAATGACAATATAACTTAAATAACTAAGGGAATTGTGACATCAATGATGACGTAGTTTCGGTTACAGACAGACCGTTGCATGATCTCCATTATGATAATATGCTAATTAAGATTAAATAATAACTATTTCATTATATATGACAATATAACTTAAATAACTAAGGGAATTGTGACATCAATGATGACGTAGTTTCGGTTACAGTTACATGATCTCCATTATAATAAGAGATATATTTGGTCTAGTGGAATGATCTCCCAAATTTAGAATTGTTGATGTGCAGGTGAGTAGTTGAGAGGTATGTCTTTGACCATCAGCAGTCATAACATTTCAGTTGTCATTCTATATGGAATGAGGCGCGTGGACTAATGGTTAGAGTCGTGGGAAATGGACTTGTCGACCCGGGTTCAATTCCTGGACGAAGCTGTTTGAATTTCACATTTCAGGTATGAATCCAATACTCCCTCCAGTTATGGGCAAATAGCAGGGCAGACTGGGCTCTTTAACCAGGTAATCAGTCTAGGAGAAGGAAAACTCTGAATTCAAATCTGTTAAACTCCGCTTAAGAAATTGACCTTGTGTCACATCCTGCTCGTGTGGAGGGGTTGGTAAATATATATATATGGAATGGGGATGTTGTGTGTTCCTGATTGAAACTCATCTTGATGGGTATTAAAAATTCATCTTTTTTTAAACTCAATTTTTTGTTCAAACACATTTCTTAACTCATTTTTTTAATATTTAACCCATGGATGGGACCCTAACATGTACTACTACCCCGGGTCAGAATGGAGTAGGGATAATTCGTTATAAGAATAACATTAAAGTGTTTTTTCATAGTTTAAATCATAAGTGGCTCTTCGATTTCGGGTCTAATTTAATTCGTGTATCCAATAACCATTTCGTTACACCTAAGCCCGGATAACGTGGCCCTTCACTCATTCTTTCGTTTTCCAGCTATCAACAAACACAGCCCATCCCTATCCCTGTCCCAAGCACTTGTCAGGCCAATCCACCCGTGACTAGTTCTACTGTTTGTACCTTCGCCTATCACGGAAGCGTGTCACACGCCATAGACTCGTTAATGTCGGACCCTTAACAAAAGAAATAAAATGAAAGGCTGGCCCCGGTTGTTTGTTTGTGCCTTTACGCATGTCGAAAGTAGCTGTAACGGATCTGCGCCGGCGCAAACACTCCATTCCTTCCTTCCGCTAATCATCATTGATCTTCCGGTTTAGGGGTTCAAAGTCTCGCTTAAACCTGTTTTTTTTTGTTGTATATTGTTTTTTTGTTGTTGTTGTTTAAATTGTCTTTATTATTTCATTATTACCCTTTGTAGCTGTATTTCATTCTTATTTATTTGATTATTTATATATTATATTTACCTGTTTGCTTTTTCTATGGTTGCTGCTTATTGTCATCTTTATTGTTGGCCGCGGTACTGGCTTTTAGTCGGATCTATAATATGTTATTTCGTTCTTTATTCCCGCGTATTATTATTGTTGTTATTATGGACGTTGTTGCTACTGCAGCCGCCTGGTGTTTACGATCGTTAAAAATATTAGTAATGGATGATTGACTTTGTCCGTTCAACTATTAAAGCAATATTACTTTCACCTTTTTCGTTTTCTTTTTGTTTAAAAAAAAGGAGAAGAAAACAGAGAGAAGAAAAAAGACATTTTGATTTTTGCTTTTCAAAAGAAATTAGAAAAAGTACCAAAGAAAGAAAGAAAAGAAAGAAAGAAAGATTAAGTTGACAATAGAAAGAAAGAACGAAAGAGGAAGAAGAAATAAGAAATAAATATAATATATATATATATTATATATATATATATATATATATGTATGTATAGAGAGAGAGAAAGAGAGAGAGAGAGAGAGACGGGATGGGTTGACAAACAAATGAAAGAAAGAAAGAAGGAAGCAAGCAAGCAATGAGTAGACGAAGAAAAGAAAGATAGAAAAGATATATGAATGAAGAGATAAACGATATATATATATATATATATATATATATATATATATATATATGAGAGAGAGAGAGAGAGAGAGAGAGAGAGAGAGAGAGAGAGAGAGAGAGAGAGAGAGAAAAGATGGATGGAAGAATAATACAGGAAAAAGAAGAAAGAAAGGATGAATTAAAAATAGAATGAAAGAACGTAAGAAAGAAAAATATAAAAAAAAAAAGAAAGAAAGAAAGAAAGATGGATGAACAGATAAACGAAAAGAAAGAAAGAAAAAGAAAAAGAAAAGAAAGAAGAAAATGGATGAACAGATAACGAAAGAAAGAAAGAAGGAAAGAAAGAAAGAAAGAAGAAAAATGGATGAACAGATAAACGAAAGAAGAAGAAAGAAAAACGAAAGACTGAAGGATAGATGAATAGATAACGAAAGAAAGAAAGAAAGAAAGAAAGAAAGAGAAAGTATGAGTCTAAATTGAGGATAGACAAACAGACAGACAGATAGATAGAAAGAAAAAGAAAGGAGAGTTTACGTTCGTTAAAAATATTAGTAATGGCTGATTGAGTGTGTCTGTTCAACTATTGGAGTTTTATTACTTTCACCTTTTTCGTTTTCTTTTTGTTTAAAAAAAGGAGAGAGAAGAAAACAAGGTGGAAAAAAAAGAAGAAAAAAAACCAACTCTTCGTTTTATTCTATTTAATAATGGTGGTTATTTAGACGCTGCTTCATGGTAACTCTTTAAAAAAGAAGATAGCTTTTGGTTGGTCACATTTCCATACCTCTACATTGAACAGAAAAGCAATGAACAACTCGCACAAATGGGTGGAGAGCAGACAAAAGGCTGAATCATTAAAAAAAAGGTGCCACAAACACGCGTTATTCATTTATTGGTTGATTTATTGTATTTTTGATATAATAAAGTAATATAATATATATTTATATATATATATATATATATATATTATATATGTGTGTGTGTGTGTGTGGTGTGGTGTGTGTGTGTATACTTCCAAAGAAAGAAAAACTTAACAAACCGTCATCTGGCTATTACAAATTTATTTCGACCAGAACATAATGTGAGCCTAGTCTATTATTATTATTATTATTATTATTATTATTATTATTATTATTATTATTATTATTATTATTATTACCAACAGAAAACACCCTCCGGGCGTCTGAGAGAGTGGGAGTTAAAAATTCAATGTCAGAGGGTTTGTATCATAAGTAAGCAAAATCCTCATATTTATTAAAGGAGTAAAAAAATAAAACAATTTGAAATGACAACTGAACCCCGTCCCTCTCAAATAAAATGTTGCGTGCTTGTAATAATCAAACAATCATTTTGAATATTTTCCACATCAATTTTACACAAAATCGTAGGTCTTTATTTGACAACTTTTTAGTTAACTTCTTGTTACCTAAAAAAAAAGGACGAGAGTAAAAAACAATTTTTAAAATTGCTTACTCAAATTTTGGGTGCATATAGCATAAGAATATTGTGACGTAATCTGTGACGTAGAGCAATGACGTAGTTTTTGTTATAGACAGAAATACAGACAATCTCCATTATTAATAGATTATTATTATTGATGATGATGATGATCACCACATATCAGTCAGTCCCACATATCATAACCATTTTTAAATTGTTTATTCCATTTTCATTTTCAAAAATATGTCACAGAAATAAAATCAGTCTATTTGACACAAATATTTCATAGAATGTTTGTTTTGTTTGTTTTGTTTTGTTTTACGGCATATCAACCTCAGTGGGTCATTTAATGCCGATAAAGTTTTGAAATAAATCAATTCTTAATGCATAATACAATTTTTTTTATAAATACATTTTTCTATTTAACCCATAGATGGGAGTTTCATAGAATAAAAAAGATCTTAATTTTAAATTAGATTTAATATTTAAAAAAAAATGTATTTTCTAATTTTATTTTTAGCATTCGGCCACCTTGCTGCTTGGAATTTTTTTATTTAAAATTTTATTTATTTTATTTTTTTCATCCTGACTGGTCATTTTATCAAGCGTTTACTTTATTCTCTCAGATACCCCATTCATAGATCCTCATAAATTAAAATTTTTAGTCAAGCGTTTACCTTATCCTATGTATATTAGAAGCGGCTACCCGACGTTGCCTGGGTTGTGGGGGATAGTAAAAAGTTAGTCTCGCAGATCCATTGATTTTTTGGTCATTTATGATTGATTTATGTTTTAATTACGAACACAACCAACGACTTTCCCTTCTCTTGCTATTCAAATCCTAATTTTTAAATATCTTTCCAGATATCTTATTATAATGGAGATTGTGGGTTTGTCTGTCTGTAACCGAAACTATATTACTATACAAGTCACAATTCCTTTAGTTATTTACATCATATTTCTCCATGATTTTATTTTTATTTAAAAACCTCAATTATTAATAAAATTGTTTTACATTACTTACACTGTTGACCATATCTACATACTAATAACATGCAATTGTATTTTATATATACAACAAAATAGAGGTTTACAGTATGAATGGAAGGCTAATTTGCATATTGATTTAAAAAAATTGATTTTAAAATATATGCTTAGTATTATTGATTTCTAATTGTTTGGTTTATCTTAATGCATATGAGCAAAAAATCTCTTCAATAAATCTTAAAAGAAATCCCTTAACAAGAAGAAATAACTGTAATATTTATTCTTTACTTCCTATTTTAACTAAACAGTTTAATTAGGAAAATTTACCAATGAAAGACGGAGTAACGGAAAAATGATGAAGAGTTAGTTTCAAAGTTGTTCTATTTTTCAATCATACCCCCTCTGTTCAAAATCTTTTTATCTACATTCTTATTCAGTTTCATTAGCCTTTCTAATCTAATATCATATTTTATTATAAAATTTAACTAAAATACTTGCACCCGGAGGGTGCATATATTTGCTAGTAAATAGAATTTTCATTATTTTCTCCCAAAAAGCAAGCTCTGATGATAGTGAATGTGCATTGTATATATATTTACTTTGCCATTAATTGTTTTATTTTCGTAATTTCCTCCGGACATACATACATACGTACACGCGAACTTTCCTTTATATATATATCTAGAAGTGGTTATCCGGTGTCACCTAGGTGGAGGTAGATTTTTAAAAAGTTATTCTCGCAGATCTATTATTACTGAATCATGTGTTGGATCCCTACAGGATGCCCCATTAAAATCCCCCACGTAAAAAAAGACCTTATTAAGCCACTCTGAAAACAAATATTAACGTCTTCTATTTACAATATTAAATGGAAAAAATTCCATGCTGTTATTCATTTGAATTTATTTTTAATTATCACGAATATGAATAAGATTTTTTTTTGCCCAAAAAGCAGGATCTGATGATAGAATTATAATATATAATAATTATATATATATAAATATATATATAATGTGTGTGTGTGTGTGTGTGTGTGTATGTGTTATGGAAAAAGGTGACTTACCAGTGAATATGGTCACAATGGTTAGTTGATGCAAAATTCAGAAAGGTAAGACAGCGATATAACAAATAAAAAGTGCTCAATACGTTAGTAGAGCAAATTTATTGTAATACAGGTACAAGTTATAACCTACTCGAGTTTCACCATAAGGATCTTCAGGTTAATCCACTGGATTAATCCAGTAGATTTAACCCTGAAGATCCTTATGGTGAAACTCGAGTAGGTTATCACTTGTACCTGTATTACAATATATTTATATATATATATATATATATTATATATATACTCTGTCGTTAATTGTTTTATTTTCATAGTTTCTTCTGGACATACACACACACACAACTGCCCTTATATATATATATATATATAGTATTAAGATGTATATATAAATAGCCTACTCAAATTTCACCATAAAGGATCTTCAGGGTTAATTACAGGCAATTGCAGAAGTGAATATAAGTAAGTGCCAGTAATTAATCAATGTCTTGAATAATTCATTACAATAAATCCTGAAGATCCTTTATGGTAAAAAGTAGTTTTTTTCTATATACAGCTTAATACTAAATCCGCTCTACTAACGTAATGAGCACTTTATATTCGTCATAACACTGACTTATTCGGTTAATACTTGTATCGACCGTCAATATTGTGATTAACTCAATATTTGATTCCCCGGTTAGTTATCTTCTTTATGATATATATATTAAGAAATTTGAAAAAGCAAGTGTTCCAAAAATAAGATGAATTTATTTATCGACGCTTAAACGTTTCGGTTTCTTTAAACCTTCATCAGGATGTATAATTGGGTGAATATTATATATATTATATATATATATATATATATATATATATATATATATATATATATGCAAAAAATGGAAATTGGAAATGATCCGACAATATGAGGAAGAATGAATAAAGAAAAGAAAGAATAGAATGGATAATAAAAGAGGAATTTAATCAATATCACTTACACATGTGTTTCGGTCAGTTCATAGATGAAAAGAAAAAATAGAATGGATAATAAAAGATGAATTTAATCAATATCACTTACACATGTGTTTCGGTCAGTTCATAGATGAACTGACCGAAACACATGTGTAAGTGATATTGATTAAATTCCTCTTTTTATTATCCATTCTATTTTTTCTTTCTTTATCCATTTTTCCTCATATATATATATATATATATATATAATATATATATAGTCATCCACACACAGACACATATATAAAGATAAAAAGTTTTCCTCCATGCGGGCTTAAAAAGAAGCTTGACACTGATGAGCTGATAAAAAATGTGGGGGTCAGTAACACCTAAAAACAAAACAAACACTGACCACCCCACTTCAAACAAAGAACTCTGTGACATAATTGAAAATCCAACAGTCAGGCGCCCAGTACTGAGAGAGACACACACACTCACACACATGTACACACATACATATATATATATGTACAGATATGGAGATACACACAACTTAAAAATAACTTCCTCACACACACACACACACGCACGCACGCATATACATATATATATATATATATATATATATATATATATATATATATATATATATATATATATATATTTATCTCCATTGTAGTAGCATTAGTAGTTAATCCAAAAGGGCTTAATATGTCTTGTAAAATATAGAGCATTAATAGTTGTAGAAAAGTTATTTCCCTACCACGGTTTTGGTGTTCTTAGCACACCGTCTTCAGGGGAACTAAGTAAATCTATGCGGCTAATGAAATATATATTCGCCTGACTTAAGCTTACAGTTTCATTAATCACCTCTGCCTGTCAACATAGGTTTGACTTAGCACTAACTTCAAAGGAACAAGCTTTGGAGACTAAAGATAATTGACTTTTAGGAGATATAGAATAAAAATAAACTTAAATCAGGTGAATATATATTTCATTAGCCACTTAGTTCCCCTGAAGGCGGTGTACTAAGAACACCGAAACCGTGGTAGGGAAATAACCTTTCTACAACTATATATATATAATATATATATATATATATATATATATATATATATATATATAAGAACATTTCAAACGAATACACTAAAGTTCTTTTCACTGAACAGATGGACTCGCCACTTCTGATACACTTATCTGCCCGAATTATAGTGGCCTCTCAAACACTTAAAGATTTCTTTTAATTTTTTAAAACTCTCTAAAAACAACAAGAAATTTTCTTCTGACGATGTCCTAAGGACGAAACTAGTTGAGGAAAATAAACAAAATAAAAGAAAAATTTCTGTTCACTTTTTATTCACACACACACACACACACACACACACACACATATATATATATATATATATATATATATATATATATATGGTGGACTCTCCAATCGTGAACGATAGATGAGGGTCAGCAGTGAGTGAGTTGTTTCCTCCCATGTTGTGCATGCTACCAAGAAGACATTTTGTGTTTCCCTGAGTGTGATAGCAGCCCAGCCTTGCTGCGAGCTATGAAGCCACACTGGCAGATGGAATTTCCTAAAGCCGGATTCAGATGTTTTTGTTAGACGGAGCTGATCTCGGTCTTTCAGTTTATTTTCTTCAAAGCTCTTTAATCTAACGAAACATGTCTTACGCCATTCTTTCCGATTTGAAGCTAGATTTACGCAGGTACTCAGGTTTGACAATTTGAAACGCCTCAATGTTAACCTGATATAATATATATATATATATATATTAATATAGGTCCAAGTGATAACCAACTCGAGTTTCACCATGTTGAGGATCTTCAGGGTTAACCCCACTGTGTAAATCAAGATGTTGGTTGATTGTAGACAATTATATATACATATAACCCTAAAGATCCTCAACATGGTGAAACCCGAGTAGGTTATCACTATATTAAAATAAATTTGCTCTACTAACGTATTGAGTACTTTTTTATTTGTTATATCACTGCCTTACCTTTATGAACTTCCCATCAACCACCATGACCATATTCACCGGTAAGTCATCTTTTCCATAATAATATATATATATATATATATATATATATATATATATATACGATTAAATCGAATTTTAAAAACTACCTAATTTTTTAACTGTTCTATTTTCCCATCAGCATGCTTGGTGTATTTAATGGTAAATGCAGTATTATATATATATATATATATATATATATATATATATATATATATATATATATATGGGAAATAATATATAATAATCAGCATACATTCTATTCTGTTCATTGGTTTATATATATATAGTTCATTATGTTATAATGTATATATTTCCTTGCTTTATATATATATATATATATATATATATATAATTATATGTATGTGTGTGTGTGTTGTGTGTGTTATTATTACATATATATAAAGAAAATTTTGAAAAAACAAGTGTTCCGAAAATGGGATGAATTTAATTATCTATGTTTAAACATTTGTTGCATAACTAAAAAGATTTTCATCTCCTGTCACATATAAAAACATCCATCATTTTCTTCACCTCAAGAGACATCCTGATGAAGGTTCAATGTAACCGAAATGTTTTAAACATCGATAATTAAATTCATCCCATTTTCGGAACACTTGTTTTTTCAAAATTTTCTTATATATTGTCGGATTTATTTTCCATATTTACTCTATATTACTATATATATGTTTGTATATATATACATACATACACACACACACACACACTATATATATATATAATATATATATAAAGCAATGAAATATATACATTATAACATAATGAACTATATATATATATATAAACAATGAACAAGAATAGAATGTATCCTGATTATATATATTATTTCCCATTTAGACTTCGCTCCTAACGAGCCTGAACGTCATTTACCCATCATCTCTTAATACGCCTCCATATAGTTCGATAAAAAAAGAATATTGAGTGCCGAATGGCCAGGAAGCAACACGTCCCATTATCACCTTAGATTTACGTTGAATATCGACAATGGGTGAAAATGACGCTGATACTGATATATATTGACTATTCATGATGAATCTAAACGCAGACGTAAGTATAATAATAATTAATAATAATAATAATAATAATAATAATAATAATAAAAATAATTAATAAAAGCGATCGGGTAGGGCGAGCAGGACACTGGTGCAAGTTTTTTTTTCTTCTCTCGAAATGGCGGGATAATAGGAGTTAGACGAGACGCGCCGAAACGAAGCGAAAAAAATCATAGGATGATCAATGTTTAGTTGTGTAAGAAACTTATACCCTAGAGAATACAAGTGAAGCTGAAAATTTCATTTGATCTCTTGTGTTCTGAACTGACGTATGGAAACGAGGCTGTGAAAGACATTATCCATTGTCTGTTTGAACTGGCAAAATGTATAATTATTAGCGACTATTATTCAATTAAAATACGCTATTTAACCAAATGTATTTTAGTTGTCACATACACACAGTTATTACATATGATCATACACAAACAGATACGAACAGTATTATCTATTATATCAATACGCTAGTACTTACTTACGTCTGTCAAGCCCTGTCATCGCTTCAGATAAATATGGACTATTATTCTATTAAAATACGCTATTTAACCAAATGTATTTTTAGTTGTCACACACACACAGTTATACATATGATCTAACACAAACAGATACGAACAATATTATCTATATATCAATACGCTAGTACTTACGTGTGTCAAGCCCTGTCATCGCCTCAAATAAATAATGCACCATTTCTGTTTTGATTCATCTATATATTAATGCATGTGTTCCTTAGTTGTACGACCGTTAGCACCCTTGTTAAAAATGAGTCATTCAAATCGTTCGAAGATGAAATGCAGATATGTAAATCCTGATTATCTGGTGTTGCTATTTTTATTAAAATACGGTTATCGAACCAAATGTATTTTAGGTATCACATACACACAGCTATACATAATATATACACAAACATATACGAACAGTATTATCTATATATTAATACGCTAGTACCTACCTACGTCTGTCAGGCCTGTCATCGCTTCAGATAAATAATCGACTTATATTTTATTAAAATACACTATTTTAACCAAATGCACTATTAGTTGTCACATACACCAGCTATACATATGACCATACACACAGGGATACGGATATACATACATACACACACACAACTGCCCTTTATATTATGCACTAGAAGCGGCTACCCAGCATCGTTTGGGTGGAAAGGAGAGGGAAAAACCCTGGTGTATTGATTTGTTTACTTTTAGAATTACAGATGCTGGACATTTTTTAAGTAGAATTTCAATGCTATTTCTATACATGTTTAATTATCTTTGAATATATATATATATATATAATATATATATATATATATATATATTACCAACCAATCCGCACGAGCAGGATGTGTCACAAGGTCAATTTCTTAAGCGGAGTTTAACAGGTTCGCATTCAGAGTTTTCCTTCTACTAGACTGGTCACCTAGCCATGGTTAAAGAGCCCAGTCTGCGCTGCTATTTACCCATAGCTGGAAGGAGAATTGGATTCATACCTTTCCCAAGGGTATTAGCGCTATGTGAAATTCAAACAGCTTCGCCCAGGAATTGAACTCGGGTCGACGAGTCCATTTCCTATGACTCTAACCATTAGAACACACGCCTCCATATCTTTGAATATAAATAAAATCTGCTCAAATCTTTGCTCAAAAAGCAAGAACCGGTGATATTTAATGTGTATATATATTTACTTTGTCGTTAATTGTTTTATTTTCATAGTTTCCTCTGGACATACATACACACAACTACCCTTTATAGATTTACAGATAGATAATTTTTCTCATTGTTACATTTATTTATTAATCTCATAAATCAAAGGTTTGGAATTAATGAAATGGCTTACAGAAATTATTTAAGTAGAATCAGAAAATTGCAGAAACAATTCCGTTTAATAAAGTTAAAGTGGATTTTCAATGGCGTCACTCGTGTTTTCTTTTCGGCGTCGACGTCCCATGGCGTTATCAACTAAATGGGCATTGAAAATTCCACAGAATTAAACAAAGACGGGGGAAATTATTGTAACTTGACAATCGAGGAAAGTTCAAAATGTTTCTTGAAGAAAAGAAAGAAAAAGAAGAAGCTTGAATAACATAAATCACACTATTTGTTAATTTAAGTAAGGTTATCTGCCATTGTATAGATTACAAAATGGCGTCGCTAAGATCGTCATTAATTTTTCATCGCTAATATATCTTTTCGATTGAACAAATCTACCCCGCCCCGTAAAAAAAGAAAAAGAAAAGAAAAGAAAATGAGTAAAGCTATAGTTTAAACATTTAATTTCTAATTTTCCAACACCAGTATACATTATCTTTACCAGCAACCCCCCCCCCACACACACACAAAAAAAAATTCCACGCTGTTATCATTTGAATTTAATTTTTGAATTATCACGAATATAAATCAAATCTTCATTATTTTTGTTCAAAAAGCAAGATCTGGTGATAGTGAATATCGAAACTAGTTGAGAATAAATAACATATATAAAAAAATATTCCTGTTTGTCTTATTACTTTTTGTTCATACTATATATATAGGTTCTTCACGGAACAAATGGACATGCTACTACTAACACACTCGTCTACCCGGATTTTAATAGCATGTCAAACCCTCAAAAACACTTCAATTTTTATAGTTCTTCTATAATGCTCCCTTTCAAAAAATCTATAAACAATTCTTCAAATAAGACATTTTCTCCTGACGATGACCAAAGGTCGAAACTAGTTGAGAAATAACATATATAAAAATATTCCTGTTTGTCTTATTACTTTTTGTTCATACTATATATATATATATATATATATAGAGAGAGAGAGAGAGAGAGAGAGAGAGAGAGAGAGAGAGAGAGAGAGAGAGAGAGAGAGAGAGAGAGAGGAGAGGGACAGTTGTGTATATGTGTTTGTCCGGGGAACTTCGAAAATAAAACAATTAACGACAAAGTATATATATATATATATATATATATATATATATATACATTCACTATCACCAGGGCTTGGTTTTTGAGCAAAAATAATGAAGATTTTATTTATATTTGGGAAGATATTCTAAAATTAAAATTTGTATAGTGACAGAAGGTAATTGAAATATGATGTTGCTTGATTGAATTAATCGTGTCATTTATATTGTCTTGTTTTTTTTAATTGTAAATTATTGAATTAAAATTTCTTACTATATTGTTATATATTTACGTGGGGATTTTATGGGGCATCCAGAGAGGATCTAACTTGTGATAAGTAATAATGGATCTGCGAGACTAACTTAAAAAAAATCCTGTCTCTACCCAGGCGACGCCGGGTAGCCACTTCAAAACATATATATATATATATATATATATATATAAAGCAATGAAATATATATATAAACCAATGAACAGAACAGAATGTATGCTGATTATTATGTATTACTAGAAGTGGCTACTCGGCGTCACCTGGGTAGAGGGGTGATTTTTTAAAAGTTAGTCTCGCAGATCCATTATTACTTATCGCGAGTGAAATCCTCACTGGTTGCCCCATAAAAGTCCACACGAAAATATATAACAATATATAAGAAATTTCCATTCAATGATTTAAAATTTAAAATAAATAAGATATAAATGATGCAATTAATTCAATCAATCAATATTATATTTCGAAGCAATATCTTATTATAATGGAGATTGTGTGTTTTTCTGTCTGTAACCGAAACTATATCACTACTCAAGTCACAATTCCCTTAGTTATTTACATCACATTCTCCATGATTTTATTTTTATCTAAAACTTCTATATTTAATAAAATTGTTATAGATCATTAATACTATTGACCATATCTAGATACTAATAACAGGTAATTTTATTTATATATACAACAATAGCGGTTTGCAGTGTGAATGGAAAGGCTAATTTGCATATTGATTTTAAAATTTGATTTTAATAAATATGTGCTTAGTAGTATGATTTCTAATTGTTTGGTTTTATCTTAATGAATATGAGCAAAAATCTCGGGGATAAATCTTAAATGAAATCGATTTTTACTTCCTATTTTAACTAAATAGTTAAATTAGGAAAATTTACCACTGAAAGAGGGGAGTAATGGAGATGATGGAAGAGTTAGTTTCAAAGTTGTTCTATTTTTCAATCATACCCCCTCTGTTCCAAATCTTTCTATCTGCATTCTTATTCAGTTTCATTAGCCTTTCTAATTTAACATGATATTTTATTACATTAAAACTTAAATACTTGCACCCGGAGGGTGCATATATTTGCTAGTATATAATAATTCTGGGTGGTGTAAAAATTGATATTTGTAAGATATTGCCTGAGGGAGTGGGAGTTAAAAATTCAATGTCAGAGGGTTTGTATCATAAGTAAAATCATCAAATTTATTAAAGGAGTAAAAATATAAAACAATTTGAAATAGTAACTTAATTCTGATAACTTTAAATATATAATAAAATAAAACAAACTATATATAAAGATATAATACCGTGCATGTATTTATCAAAACTTGTTTAAAAAAACCCAATGAGGACCGTCTAGATTGCATGCTCAAATTTTGAGTGTATTTATTCTATATTATGACGATTTTGGGTAATGTGACCTAAGCAGTGGCATAGTTTCGGTTGCAGACAAATAGAAACCGAATCTCCATGATTAATAGTTTTTCTTTCTTTCTTTTTTTTTGTACATGTAACCTAACAAAGTTTACTATATGAGAAATAACCAAAACGGAAGTTGGAAATGAAATGAAATCCTTATAACATTAACAAAAAATACAATACTCGCTTGTGGCGTGAGGAAGGTAAACCACTGTAAGAGGTATAAGACTACTCAGTCAGCATAATACATCCGTATTTATGATGATTGGAACATACCTATTAATGTTCATAGGTAGGGTATATAATAAAGGTTACTAAATGAGAAATAACCAAACAGAGGTTGGAAATGAAATGAAATCTTTATAACATTAACAAAATACAATACTCGCTCGAGGCGTGAAGAAGGTAAACCACTGCAAGAGGTATAAGACTACTCAGTCAGCATAATACTTCCGTATTTGTAAAGATTGGGAATACCCTTTATTGTTCATGGGTAGGGTATCCCCCCCCTCTCTCTCTCTCTCTGTTGTAACCTAACAAAGGTTACTAAAAGAGAAATAACCAAAGGAGGTTGGAAATAAAATGTAACTTTATAACATTAACAAAATACAATACTCACCATAGGCGTGAAGAAGGTAAACCACTGCTAGTTGTATAAGACTACTCAATATTTATGAGCATTTGGAACATACCCTTTTAATGTTCATAGGTAGGTTATATAACAGTACGAGAAATATGGTTGTTTTGTTTTACGGTATATCAACATTCTTTGGGTCATTTAAACCCTTGAGGTCGGGGTTTTCAATTTGCTAAAAACGAATCGTTACTATTGAATAGCCAGTTGGCTCCTCACTGGATGCCCCATATTTTAAATGCAAATAATTTAGAGTTATATAATATCAAGACATGTAGACATGGACACACTTTGGTGCGCCGACCAGCAAATTCATTGATCAGCTCTGAGCGGATCCTGCGTACCGTGATAAGGACTTGCCGGGAGCGATGTCTGATAGGAACGAGAGGCGAGAGAGAGAGAGAGAGAGAGAGAGAGAGAGAGAGGGAGAGAGAGAGAGTAGAATAACAGCCTAGAGAGAGAGAGAGAGAGAGAGGGGGTACAATAACCGTCTAGAGAGAGAGAAAGAGAGAGAGGGAGAGAGAGGGGGAGAGAGATGGGGTTAGAATAACCGTCTTGAGAGAGAAAGAGAGAGAGAGAGAGAGAGAGAGAGAGAGAAGGGGGTACAATAACCGTAGAGAGAGAGAGAGAGAGAGAGAGAGAGAGAGAGAGAGAGAGAGAGAGAGAGAGAGAGAACTTTTTGTTTCTACATATAGATTAAGGAATTCAAACCTATCTCCTAGGACTGTTGGTTGGTTGGTTGGTTGGTTGGTTGGGTTTTACGGCACGCCAACCCATTGAGTCATTTTATGACGAAGGCATTTTTGTTTTATTCATTCTTGAGGGGTTACTCAATTAAAAAAAAAGAAGTCAACATTTTGTTCTATTTAGTCTATAGATTGGACCCTAACAGGTATTAACACTCCGGATCAGAGAGGACCTTGTAGCAATAGTGATGAAGGGGTGCTCCACATTCCCCGAGCTCAAGAAATGGAACTTCACCATCTGATAGTTTAATGTCATGCCCAGGACACCTAGGACTGGTGATTGGTCGAATGATGTATTTGTGTGAACAACATTTTACATTGGGCTATCTTAAGAGAATGAAGACCTATATATTTTGATACTTTATTCCCCTATCAGGACATTTTTAATTTGATTATTTATTACAAAAATTTAAAAAAAAATGAATATGCTTACATCTTGAAATTAAATGCTTTTCTCTTAATTTCTTTTACATTTATGAAAATCAACAGGATATGAAAGATTTTACAAGAATTTCTTGAAACTAATTTTCACTTGAAAAGGTTAAAGTTGAAAACTCATGAGAAATTCTTAAAACAAAGAAGGGCTGTGACAAAGAATTCTTTAAATTATGGCTGGATGTGAACCTTAAATATTTACTAATATTTATTTAGAATTTAAAAAAAAAATCCTGGAATATATTAAATAGTTTTTTTTCCAAGTACAATTAATAATTAAGAAATGTTATAAACTATTAAAATCTAAGACATTAATAGATATTTCAGCGTTTATTTCAATTGTACAGTGAAAGGTTATGGCCAAATAGTTTTGTTTATTAAAATCAGCAGATATCACCATTTTGAGGAATAATTATCTGTTTTCATAAATGTAAGCAGATCAAAAGGATTTACATTTTCAAACTTAAATATTCCACTTGGATCAAGCTAGTAATATTGTTGCAAATGAACTAATAGCAATGAAGGGGTACTCCATACTCCCTAGATTTCCAGAATTGGAGCCTCACTATCAGATGTAGTGATAGCCAGGACACCCTTTGCAGGGAAAGAGTCTGCAAGGGTTACAGTCAGCATATGCTAAGCCTTGCCGACAGGGTACTTGTTCAACCCCGAAGAAAATACATCACCAATGGTGGTGAATGTGGAAAAATATTTTTTTGTAGCTGAAAACTTGCTTTACAGAAGCGGTAATAAATGAGAGGATTTATTTTCTTGTATTTATGAAAAAGAATATGTATGTACATCTGTTCTTGTGTCATATCTAAGCTAATCTCTCTCTCTCTCCCTCCCTCTCTCTCTCTCTCTCTCTCTCCTAGAGAAACTAACATTATATAACGAGGAGGTATATAGAGGGAAGAAAGTCATATGCAGAAAGTAAATTAAGGGATTCGTCAGTTTTTGACTTAATTGCAAATTACGACTAATTAGAACCAATTAAAATGGAATTTTTTCAAACATAATTCAATCCTAAAAGTAAGGAATAATTTAGTATAATTTTCGTGTCATTAAACTAAAGAATACAAATTGATTAACTCAGCTTTAGTATAATAATAATAATAATAATGCTAATAATGATATAATATATATATATATATATATATATATATATATATATATATATATATATATATATATATATATATATGTATATATATATATATATATATATATATATATATATATAAGGATGCTGCGTGCTGTCTTGAACAAATTCAACACCCCATAAAAAACTCCAGCTGTACAGACACTTAACTCCTATCACACAACCCATCAAAGTAAGACGAAGAAGACACGTAGGATACCGCAGGAGTAGCAAGGACGAACTCATAAGTGACGTTCCCCAGCAAAAACCTACATCAACCAAGTCGGATTCTGGATGCCGTGCGAAATACCTGCCAAGATGAGCGATGTCTGATAGGGAAGGGTGGCCAGAGAGAGTCACTGGAATACGTGCTGTTAGCGCAATATGATATATATATATTTATCCGCTATCCTTGACTGGAAGAAAGATAGCGGGTATATATATATATATATATATATATATATATATATATAGGTAGGGTTCGAATCACGCACAAAGCACTGCCCTGTCTATAACTCTGCTGATGAGCCTGATAGGCTGAAATGTACATACAGAGATTGACTTTTTCTCGATTTGTTTACGCCTTACATTTAAACCGATATGCACGCCTAATTCATTTAATTATAACTGATTAATTTTCAAATTAGGTATGACTTTAATTAAGCACATAATCTCCGAATATATATATATATATATATATATATATATATATATATATATAAGGTGTGTCAAAAAAGTATCGAGATTTTCGGTACTTTTTAATACACCTTCTATTCTGAAAAATTAACGTTCCATTCATTCTTCTTTTCTATCTTGGTAAAATACCTCGATACTTTTATAACAAACCTCAAGCGGTTAAGTTGTCTGACTAATGCTGAACCGATCGGATTTCAATACCGGCTGTAGGTAGCTCATAGAATGTCTAGCCACACTGAGGAGACTTGATAAGTCGAAGCATGTGTCTGTGGATGACTATATATTCTCCCCATCCCCCTGGGGTTGAGCACTTTGGGGGATTTCGCTGACGACTGCCAACTAAAGCGTAAACACAACGCTCTCCTATATAATGTGATGGAGCACTCTATGGCGGCCTTTACATACATAGGGATGTGTGTATTAAAAACAGTTAAAATCCCCTTCGCATTCTCTAGCGGTGATGCTGAACCGATCGGATTTCAATTCCGGCTGTAGGTAGCTTACAAATGTCTAGCCACACCGAGGAGACTTAATAAGTCGAAACACGTGTCTGTGGATGACTCTCTCTCTCTCTCTCTCTTTCTTTCTATATATATATATTGTCACCTACTGTCGGTATCAGCCGGATATCTGGGGAGTCTACCCTCTTTACAGTAGCACTAGACCAACGAGATTGTTTTTGCGTCTGATGTGGATCACCACGCCTATCATATTTGCTTCCTCCTAGGCGGATGTTCTGTCGACTGCATGCATACATATATTATCATAATATATATATATATATATATATATATATATATATATGAGAGTACGTAAATAAACACTGTGTTTATTTGATATGGCTTTTAGTCGACAATTTTTGGAGGATATGTGTCATACCTAATTTTTGAAAATTAATTAGTTAATAATTAATGAATTTAGGCGGGCATATATGTTCAAATGTAAGCTAAACAAATCGAGAAAATGTCATCCCTGAATAGGTCGAAATGTACATTCAGGGATTGACATTTTCTCGATTTGTTTAGCCTTACATTTGAACATATATGCCCGCCTAATTATTAATTATTAACTAATTGATTTTCAAAAATTAGGTATGACTTCAATTAAGCACATATCCTCCAAATATATATATATGTGTGTTTGTTATGTTGTGTGTGTGTCTGTCTGTGTATGTGTGTCGGTGTGTGTGTGTGTGTGCACATACGCGTGTGTGTGCGTGTGCGTGCGTGTATGTTGTCATGTCAGACAGAGAGAGAAAGAAACAGAAATCGAGAAAGAGGAAGAACAAAAAAATATGAGGAGGAAAAACTTAATTTATACAATTTCTGTTAAAGAAAAAAATATCTGGTGTCGCTTACAAGTCGGCTCCAGGAATAGATTGATATACGTAAATGTACACATATACCTATATGATACATTTGGCGCCTTTCAAATTGAAGCTTCTGTCGACATTTTAGCGACAACAGATCAGTGCGTAACAACAACAGAATAATAAAAAATATAAACAAACCTCACACCCCGTACGCCCAAAACGACAAACAAACAAAAGCCACGAACAAACAAACATACAAACATACAAACATCGTTCTCATAAACAGAAAGTAAGTTTACAAATGAATATAAATAATATTAATGAATCAAAGATGTCTTTTCTAATTCGTTTTATGTTAAATGTTATTTTGTTTTTCTTAGCGTTCGATCGAACTGTGTTTATTAATCGATATATCAGTTGTATATTCATTCTATTTGATCATGACGCCATTTTCTTATTCATGTGTTATCAAATTGATTTCATTATGTCCTCTCATATTTGCCGCTTTTTCTCTTCTATTTTTCTCTATTTCTTCGTCACTTTCCCCATATTTGATTTCGATATCTTTGCGCGCGAATTTCTTTGTCTTATTCCGTCGTATTGAATTTATTTTCGGTACAAATGCAGAATAGCGCGCAAGAGACAATATCATTGGAATCACATTTTTACGTATAAATTACACTAACCCTAACCCGGTACAAATGTAGAATAGCACGCAAGAGATAATATCAATAAAGTAGCATTTTACGTATAAATTAACCCTAACCCTAACCCTAACACGGTAAAATGCAGAATAGCGTGCAAGAGATAAAAATATCATCAGAATCGCATTTTATTTATAGATTAAACCTAAACCTAACACCCACCCTAACCTAACACATTTCAAATGCAGAATAGCGCGCAAGAGACAATATCATTAAAATAACATTTTACGTATAAATTACACTAACCCTAATGCAGTACAAATGCAGAATAGCACGCAAGAGATAATATTAATGAAGTAGCATTTTACGTATAAATTAAACCTAAATTAAAGCCTAAACCTAACCCGATACAAATGCAGAATAGCGCGCAAGAGATAAAATATCATTAGAATCACTTTTTATGTATAAATTAAACCTAAACCTAACACTGACCCTAACCCTAAAACATTACAAATGCAGAATAGCGCGCAAGAGATAATATCCTTAGAATCGCATTTTATGTGTAAGTTAAACCTAAACCTAACCCTAACACGGTACAAATGCAGAATAGCACCAAAGAGATAATATCATTAGAATCACATTTTCCGTATTTACACTATTAGATTACGGAAACTCCCGAAGTAGCCTAACCTTAAACCTAAACCTAACCCTAACACTGACCCTAACCATAACCCGGTACAAAGACAGAATAGCGCACAAGAGATAATATCAATAGAATCATATTTAACGTATAAATAACATTAGATTACGAAAACTCCCGAAGTAGCCTAACCTTAACCTTAACCCTCACCCTAATACTAACCCTCACCCTAACACTAATACTAACCCTAACCGGGTACAACTGCAGAATAGCGTGCAAGGGATAATATTAGAATCGCATTTTACGTATAAATAGCATTAGATTAATGAAACTCCCGAGGTAGCCTAACTCTAACCCTAACCCTAAAAAAAACCCTAACCCTTACTCTAGCCCTAACCCTAGCAACTCAAAGGTTTCGGGTATATCTTGCGACAGAAATAAGCTCACATTAATGGAGGAAAAAAATACAAACACACATTCAAGTGGATATTTCTCTGTAACGGTGTGTTGCATAATTCGTGGGTTGACTACCAATTATGATTGTAAGTGTACTAAGATTCAAATAATGTTATGGTAAATGGAAAGTTACCATTAACCGTTGGCAAAAGTTATTGACAGCAGTTCACCTTTCGCAGACCTAGCCGTTAATTTCTGATTGGGTGAAGGCAAGACGTGGGAATAGGACTAAGCTAAATTAGTTAAATTTTAACGGCCAGTCGGAAGGAGTAAACGTTGGTCGTCTGTTCCTGAAGATGCCATCTTCTCACCGCGCGGTTAAAATCCTTTTGGGCTTCGGGTTTTTAATAAAGACGTCTTTGTAAAATAAATCAAGTATTACTTCATTATTAAAACACAAAGAAATGAGCCCAGACAACCGCAGTGCAGCGTATCGACAGAGAAAGAAATCAACCAAAAGGAAGATGGCCGCCGACGAAACAGATCCACTTAAGAAGCCTCACTCCCCCCATTATATACCTGATATGAAGTGGGTATATAAAAGGTGTGTATTTCTTATCTAGCTTTTACTCCAGGCGTTTCGTTACATACAAGTGGTGCAGCCATACAGTAGTACTGACACTTCTATAAGCTGAAAGAATCTCCATTTTATTCTATCAGAGAGATCAGACTTTCTTATTAACCTTTCAATAGCACTCCATGCTTTAGTAGATGAGATGTAGCTAACGAGAAGGCGCTTTGTGTAATGGTTAGAGTTGAAGGAAATGGGGTTATTTCCTAGATGAGTAACATGATATTACAGGGTGATCCAGAAAAACAGAACCCAAATTATCTATTTATTTTCCCATTAAACTAACCCTAAACCCTAACCCTAACCCTAACCCTAATCCTAACCCTACACCTAACCCTAACCCTTATTGGACTTAAACTTTTAAACAAATTTAATAAAATTAACAGTTTTATTACAAAATTTGTGGGTTCTGTTTTTTCTGGGTCACCCTGTAATATTATATTACTCAACTCGTTAGGGTTAGGGATTAGGATTAGGGTTTAGAGTTAGGGTTATGGTTGGGGTTTAGGGTTAGTTTAATAGGAAATAAATAATTTGGGTTCTGTTTTTTCTGGGTCACCCTGTAATATCATGTTACTCAACTAGGAAATAACCGGAAATGGACTCGTCGATGCAAGTTCTAATCCTGCACAAGGCTGTTTACATTTCACATAGTGCTGATACCGAGGTATATGAACTGGCCAATTAATCTAATGAGAAAATGGTGGTACCTTCCTTAAAACACATACCTTCTTTTTTTATCTGAGTTTCGGCCTGGGCAGAAGTATTTGCAAGAAGCGCTAGATCATCTATGTAGACCGCATCAGTATTAGCCACTGTGGGATATCGTCTGCTTCTTGCCTTTGTAAATTTTTTTTAGTGCGAATACGTTTTCTTTCAAGGTTTATATCAACAAAAAACAGTGAACTCGGCTAACTAAAACTGTCTGAATTTAACACTGCATTGCGATAGTTATGAATCCAACCCTCCAGCTATGGGTAAATATTTGGGCGGACTAATATATATATATATATATATATATATATATATATATATATATATATATATATAAGTCATCCACAGACATCAGTGTGGCTAGATACAGCAACTAACACCGACCACTTTATGTCTGCCGTTAACCTCTAAGCCATCGCCAGCTTCTTATTTCTTCCAACAAATTCCACACTTTTGATATTCCATCCATGATAGATTTCTTTCTAACTAATCAAATCCTCACAAACTCTATGCCATCCTCCTGAGTTCATCACCAAACTCACCCCCCCCACCCGTTCACTTTCTCTTCTATAACAAATGTATGATGCACTAATGTTCAAATAAAAGACCGGTGAAGTCCTGCTCAAGGCAAGACGAAATATATCTCCTACATCTACTTGTTTGAGTTGTTCTTTTGTCCTCATTTTCCATCTATTTTTTACCACATTCTGCCGGATTTACTCCAATTCTCATATATATATATATATAATATATATATATATATTATATATATATATATATATATATCCAGCCCCTGTGCACGAGCAGGATGTGACACAAGGTCAATTTCTTACGCGGAGTTTAACAGGTTTGCATTCAGAGTTTTCCTTCTCCTTGACTTGGAAAGCCCCAACCCCTTTTTATCATATGGGTGCTAGAAGGCGGTGGCTGCGTGTCTACATGTCCTGGGAATGACGTTAAACTCTATCTGATGGTGAGCTTCCAGTTTTGGAGGTTTGGGGAATGTGGAGCACCCCTTCATCACCATTGCTCACTGGTCCACTCTGACCCGGAGTGGTAGTACCTGTTAGGGTCCCATCTATGGGTTAAATAGAAAAATGTATTTATAAAAAAATTGTATTATTCATTAGGAATTGATTTATTGCAAAACTTTATCGGCATTAAATGACCCATTGAGGTTGATATGCCGTAAAACAAAACAAACCAAACCAATTCTCCTTGACTGGTTACCTATCCAAGGTTAAGAGCCCATAGCTGGAGGGAGAGTAGTTGGATGCATACCTTTCCCAAGGTTATTAGCGCTATGTGAAATGCAAACAGCTTTGTACAGAAATTGAACTCGGGTTGTCGAGTCCATTTCCTTCGACTCTAACCATTACACCACGCGCCTCCTTACATAATAAAGGTCGGTCGATTTTTCCCTTTGTTAAAAGATCAAATTACATGAAACACCCAAAGTTGTGTATTTGTCTATAAAATTCTGATACCAAAAATTAAATCTTGAACTTGAACCAATTTTGAGGAAATGGCGTTGGTTTGGTTTGTTTTACGGCATACCAACCTCAGTGAGTCATTTAATGCTGATAAAATTTTGAAATAAAGTCATTCCTAATGGATACTCAATTTTTTTTTATAAATACATTTTTCTATTTAACCCATGGATGGGATCCTAACAGGTACTACCACTCCGGGTCAGAGTGGACCAGTGAGCAATGGTGATGAAGGGGTGCTCCACATTCCCCAGACATCCAGAACTGGAATATGAACATTCGGAAAAAGAATCGAAAGAAAACGATAATGATATTATGTCTTGCGCGCTATTTTGCATTAGTACCAAAATAATAATTTCACGACTTTATCTAAAGATATATTGAAATTCAAAGAGAGAAAAAAAAGTGACGAAGATGCGTGGGTCATTCAAAAAATTAGGAGGAAGCAGAAAGGTGAGGAAAGAGGAAGAGGAGGAAGAAGATAGATGAAGAAGGAAGAAGAGGAAGAAAAAAAGGAGGAAGGAGGAAAATGAGGAAGGAAGGAGAAAGCGAATGCAGGAGGAAAGAGAAAGTGTATTATTTCCTGCGCACTGTTGTGCATTAGTACCGATTGTAAAAATAAAAATAGTTAAGGATTATCCTGTTGTTAGTATCAACCGGACACCTAGGGAGTCTATCACGTTGAAATGGCATAAAAAGTGAATTTAAATTTCCTCGGTTTTGCAAAATTTCTCAAAAGAATTGATGAGAAAATCTAGCAATTTCAGTATTTATACCAGGGAATTTTATCATTTTATTTTATCAAAATGAAATTAAATTATGAAATTATTACTTAAGTTCAAATTAAAAATATTACCTCCCCCTACAATTATTGCAAAACCGAGGAATTCTTCAGTGCATTTTTGTCTACGATCTTTGATGCCATTTTCTAAAAAAATTGGTCTAAGATTTAAATTTTGGTATCAGTACTTAATAGACCAAAATACAACTTTCACTCTTTCATGTAATTTGATATTTAAAAAAAGTGATAGATCGAATTACCCTAATATATATATATATATATAGCGCGTGGTCAAATAGTTAGAGTCGTAGGAAATGGACTCGTCAACGCGAGTTCAATTCTTGGACGAAGCCGTTGGCATTTCACATGGCGTTAATACCCTTGGGAAAGGTATGAATCCAATTCTCCCTCCAGCTATGGATAAATAGCAGGGCAGACTGGACTCTTTAACCATGGCTAGGTAACCAGTCTAGGAGAAGGAAAACTCTGAATTCAAACCTGTTAAACTCCGCGTAAGAAATTGACCTTGTGTCGCATCCTGCTCGTGCGGAGGGGTTGGTATATATATATATATATATATATATATGTGTGTTGGCATCCTTCCGTCTACTAGCGACGATGGCGTAGTGTCCACTTTTTATCTGCAACTGTGTGAGTGGCTGAACAGACCAATTTTTGAATGGCAATCTCTGGTGCAGTGACTGCAAACAAACAGTAATGCCTGATGGAGTTGCTGTTGTCTCTCCTTCCTTCTGGCTCTCTTTTCCGTGGCGGCTTCTTTCCTCTCTTCTTCGCTCCTTTTCGTTCCTTGTTTGACAAGGAGTCGCCAGGTCGCACGGTCTTCAGCACAAGCCTCCCATGTGTTGGTGTTAATCTGGCATGTCTTAATGTTTCTCTTGCCGACATCTTTAAAGATATATATAAATATATATAAATATATATATATATTGATAAGTCATCCACAGACACGTGTTTCGGCGTTTCACGCCTCTTCAGTGTGGCTAGACACAACTATACGTTCACAGAGAGATAAAATTTCCGGGGAAACGATCATTGCTTATATGCTTAGTAGTGAGAATTAATTTAAATTACCAATTAGAGAGCTCATACCAAATCTATGGGAGCATATATATATATATATATATATATATATATATATAGTTTTTTCCGTAGTTAGGATCTTTCCACGTGTGGTTTAACCAAGCTGATGCAGTTAGACCATAAGGAGAGCTCAATGTGCCTAATACCAGTGAGTAAAAGGACAGAGCAAGATATTTAGTAAATGAAGAAAAACTCTAAACTTGCTTCATTACAATAATTTATTTACAATAATTTATTTCAATAATTTATTTCAACCGTATTAATACGGCATCTTCAGGTAATCACAAGAACATGACTCTTACATAAATTATGGTAATAAATTATTGTAATGAAGCAAGTTTAGAGTTTTTCTTCATTTACTAAATATATATATATATATATATATATGACCAAACCAGGTTAAGGGATAACTCTTTTATATACTTTGGATAATCTATCTCTGGATGTACTGTTTGGAATAAATCCTGGAAGTAGCATCCTAAAAACAGCATCTGTACGGCCACTTACCTCCCATCTCATCTCATGAACCATCCAAGTAAGACACGCTCGGCACATTTGAAGAAATATGGACCAACCCATAAGCGATAATCAGTCAAAAACTTACATCTGTACGGACACTAGGTGCCGTCTTGAGGACTTCCCAGGATAGAGGGCCGATAGGGATGGATGGTGGAATGAAGACAAAGGAATCCGTGCTGTCACCTCAACTTGATGATGATGATGATGATGATGATATTCTGGGTGATTTCTGAGGCGATTTTCTTGTCGGTCTATCTATTTATCTATCTATCTATCTATCTGTTTTCTTTCCCACTGTGCTCCTGCCCGTAGGGATGTGTATTCAGATCCAACTGACGAACGCTGTTGCCACGCCCATTTCGTTACCCCCCGTCGGTGGGTCGTCCTCCTTGCCGGTCCCATCTCAGCCCATTTGCCTGTGTTGAGTAGATTTACATCTGGCTGAAACACACTGATCTTTTGTCACCTCTAAAGAATGGAGAAGAAGAAGAAGAAAAAGAATGAAACAATTTTTCAGTTCGTTGTCTTCCCGTTTACGATCAGCAGACCCCGCCAAAAATTCAACCCCCCCCTTTATTTTTTTCGTCAGCCTCGCTATGGGTGGTGGTGGAAGAGACCGGTGAGCAGAAAAGAACGAGTCGGCAGGGTCGTGGGGTTAGTTGTTTGGTTTGTTCGACATGATTACGCCTTGCTGCTGCGATTACAACGTTTTCAACATCACCTCTGGTTTATTTTTTTTATTTCATTTTATTTTTTATTCTTGAAGGTGCGAGAAAAAGAGTTTCTTGTTTTTGGGTGTTATTATTTTTGTTTTTATAGCAGTTTTTTTCTTTCTTTTATTGTTTTTTTGACATCGTTAAAGAAAACCTTCATGCAATCACACATTTGTACCCGGCCTTCTGCCTGTTCGCTAATTTCTACTTCTTTTTTTCATCGTCCCCCCTTCAGATTACGCTGTGCTTTTGTATAAAGGGTGTGAACTGTTGTGGTGCGTACAAAACCTTCAAATTGTGTTTCGGTCTTTTCTTTATTATAGGACTACACCGACTATTGTCCCTGTTTGTTATTGTTGAAATCCTGCTTGTTCTTTTTCAAAATGACTATTTTTAATTGTTTATTTATATCGCTGTAATTTGGACCCTTCAAACGATAAGAAAGAAATAAGGCGGGATAGAAAAACAAGATTCTTTAAAATGGTTTCTTGTCTTTGTACCTGTCTGTAAACTCCTCATTTTTCCTCGATTTACATGTGCCAATTGGTTGGTTAGATTCTACAATATGCCAACCCTTGCCGGGTTATTTTATACCAAATTCCTTTTTTCATTTATTCTTGATGGGTATTCAAATTCTTTAAGTTCCATTTTTTTCTAATCACATGGTCATGAATGGGTACTCCACATTCTCAGAGCTCCAGAATTGGAAATTCACCATTAGATGCAGTTTAACGTCAAATCCAGGACAGCGCCTTCTAGCACATATATCAAAACTCATTTTTTAAATTTATTATTTCTATTTAACCCATAGATGGGGCCCTCACAGGCATTCCACTCCGGGTTAAAGTGGACGTTGGAGTAATTTTGACGAAGGGGTATTCCACATTCCCAGAGCTCCAGAATTGGATCTTCACCATCATAACGTCATATCCAGGACAGCGCCTTCTAGCACATATATTAAAACTCATTTTTTAAAAACTTATTGCTTTATTTAACCCATAGATCGGGCCCTCACAGGCATTCTACTCCGGGTTAAAGTGGACGTGGGAGTAATTTTGACGAAGGCGTACTCCACTTTCCCAGAGCTCCAGGAGTGGAAATTCACCATTAGATGCAGTTTAATGCAAAACCCAAGACACTAAGACACTCAGCTACCGCCTTCTAGCATATATATATTTAAACTCATTTTTTAAAAACTTATTTTTTCTATTTGACCCATAGATGGGGCCCTCACAGGCATTCCACTCCGGGTTAAAGTGGACGTGGGAGTAATTTTGACGAAGGGGTACTCCACATTCCCAGAGCTTCAGAAGTAGAACTTCGCCATCAGATGCAGTTTAACATCATACCCCGGACACTAACACACTCAGCCACTGCCTTCTAGCATATATATTAAAACTCATTTTTTAAAAACTTATTTTTTCTATTTGACCATAGATGGGGCCCTCACAGGCATTCCACTCCGGGTTAAAGTGGACGTGGGAGTAATTTTGACGAAGGGGTACTCCACATTCCCAGAGCTTCAGAAGTAGAACTTCGCCATCAGATGCAGTTTAACATCATACCCCGGACACTAACACACTCAGCCACTGCCTTCTAGCATATATATCAAAACTCATTTTTTAAATTTATTATTTCTATTTAACCCATAGATGGGGCCCTCACAGGCATTCCACTCCGGGTTAAAGTGGACGTTGGAGTAATTTTGACGAAGGGGTATTCCACATTCCCAGAGCTCCAGAATTGGATCTTCACCATCAAATGCAGTTTAACGTCATATCCAGGACAGCGCCTTCTAGCACATATATTAAAACTCATTTTTTAAAAACTTATTGCTTTATTTAACCCATAGATCGGGCCCTCACAGGCATTCTACTCCGGGTTAAAGTGGACGTGGGAGTAATTTTGACGAAGGCGTACTCCACTTTCCCAGAGCTCCAGGAGTGGAAATTCACCATTAGATGCAGTTTAATGCAAAACCCAAGACACTAAGACACTCAGCCACCGCCTTCTAGCATATATATTAAAACTCATTTTTTAAAAACTTATTTTTTCTATTTGACCCATAGATGGGGCCCTCACAGGCATTCCACTCCGGGTTAAAGTGGACGTGGGAGTAATTTTGACGAAGGGGTACTCCACATTCCCAGAGCTTCAGAAGTAGAACTTCGCCATCAGATGCAGTTTAACATCATACCCAGGACACTAACACACTCAGCCACTGCCTTCTAGCACATATATTAAAACTCATTTTTTTAAACATTTTTCTATTCAACCCATAGATGGGACCCTCACAGGCATACCACTCCGGGTTGAAACTGGACGTGGGAGTAATGTTGACGAAGGGGTATTCCACATTCACACTGCTCCAGAATTGGAACTTCACCATTAGATGCAGTTTAACGTCATACCCAAGACACTTAGACACTCAGCCACCGCCTTCTAGCACATATATTAAATCTCATTTTTCTAATTAATCCATAGATTGGACCATCACAGGTACTACCACTCCAAATTTAAGTGGACCTGAGAGTAATGGTGATGAAGGGTACTCCACATTTCCAGAGCTCCAAAATTCTAACTTCACCATTAGTTGCAGTTTAACGTCATATCCAGGACTCAAAGACCCTCAACCACCGCCTTCTAGCACATATATGATAAAAAGGGTTGGGGTTGCCATAAGAGCAATAGGGTTTGAACAATCATATAGGTGATAGGGCTTGACGTGACCAGTCAATTGATCGTAGTGTGCGTCTAGCGTAAGGGCTTAAGTGGAGTGTTGCATGTCATAGGCTGCTCAGCCACCAAGATTCCGTCCTTAAGCCTCTCGGGTCGCCACTTATAGCTAACAGGTGGTCCTACTGGGGGAGGGGGACTATAACCCTCTGTAGAGGCGCAGTCGGTATATTCCGATATTTAGATAATTAAAATATAAGATTCAAATGATATCAGCGTGGGATTTTTTCCATTTAATATTGTAAATAGCAGACATTAATATTTCTTTTCAGAGTAGCTTAACAAGGTCTGTTTTACGTGGGGGATTTTTATGGGGCATTAATTAGCGTTATCGCTTTCGCGTGCTCATCCCTTTCTCTATCTTACCCCTACTTTTTTCTTTCTTTCTTTTTATATTTTTCCTATGTAGCATGTTCTTCTTTGATATAAAGATGGAATGGTCCATTATTTAGCTGAGGGGACGACACTCATAAGAAATAAGAATTCGATTTTTTAACCAGAGTGTGTTTGCAAGATGATTTCTCTCTCTCTCTCTCTCTCTTCCTCTCTCTCTCTTTCGCTTTCCCCTTCTCTCTCTCTCTCTCTCTCTCTCTCTTTTGACTTCATTTCTAGTGATCATATTTCTTTGTCTTTTTTCTATTTCTATTTTCTACTTCTCTTCTCTTTTTATTTCTTTATATCTCTCTTTCTTCTTTCTTTCTTTCTATTTCTTTCTTTCTTTCTTTCTTTCTTCTTTTCTTCTTCTTTCTTTCTTTCTCTTCTTTCTCTTCTCTTTCTCCCTCCTTTGTTTCTGTTTCTCTATTCTTTGTCTCTCTATTTCTACTCTTTCTTCTCCTTCTCTTTCTTCTTCTATTTCTTCTCTCTTTCTCTCTCTTTCTCTCCTCTATTTCTTTCCTTTCCTATATCTCTCTCTCTTTCTTTCTCTCTCTCTTTCTTTCTCTTTCTCTTTATTTCTTGTTTTTTACTTTCTCTTTCTTTCTCCTTCTCTTTCTCTCACCTTTTTCTCTCTCTCTTTTTTGTCTCTTTCTATTTCTTTCTCTCTCCCCTCTCTCTCTCTCTTTCTATATCTCTTCTCTCACTTTCTTTCTCCTTTTTTCTCTCTTTCTCTTTCTTTCTTTCTCCCACTCTTTCTCTCTCTCTATATATATATATATATATATATATATATATATATCACTTTCTTTCTCCTTTTCTCTCTCTCTCTTTCTCTTTCTCCCCCTCTTTCTCTCTTTCTCTCTCTCTCACTCTCTTCCCCTCTCTCTTTGACTTCATATCAAGTGATCATATTTCTTTGTCGTTTTTTCTATTTCATCATTTAAGAATACAGTGTCCTGCTGAATGTGAGAGGCATGTAGATCCGGGCAAGCCGTAGGACCGGAAACGGAACTGTAGTAAAAATGGCGGAACAACGGTTTGTATTAAAAACCGGAAATAGAAGAATCACGTCTGATTGGAGGGAAATGTGACACGTTGCGAACAATAGGGAAAGAAAGAAAGTAAGAAAGAAAAGAGAAATACATAGTTTAGATAAACAGGAAGGGATGAAAAAGAAAGAAAGAAGGAAAGGCCGAAAAAAAAAGACAGAAAGGATAAGAGAAGAAAGAAAGAAAACAGAAAGAAATGGTGGAATCAGGAAAAAGAAAAAGAAAGAAAGAAAGAAAGAAAGAAAGAAATTAATGGATGAATGAAAGAAAGAAAGAAAAGAGAATTTAAAAAAAACCCAAATAGATAGAAGGATAAAAAAAATAAGAAAATAAATGAAGAGAAAACAGATAGATAAAGAAAGAAAGAAAATAAAAAGAAAGATAGAAAGAAAGAAAAAAGAAAGAAAAAAAAGACAGAAAGAAAGAAAAATTGAAAAAAAAAAAGAATGAAATAAGAGAAATAAAAAAGAAATGGTGTATAATAGAATAGAACTGAACTCAACATAACGGGCTTATGGTGTATAGTAAAATAGTACTCAGCCGAAAGTATACCGCTTATGGTCTATAGTAGAATATCACTAAGCCCAAAATATCGTTGGCTTATGCCCAAGCCACGATGAATGAACCGGTTCCCTCTAGATCACAGAAGTTAAGCAGCGGTGAGCCTATTCAATACTTAGATGGGTGACCATTTAAACAACAACAGGTGGGTAATTACATGTAAAATCATCTAGAAAAAAAGGAAAATTGTCACCCTACTCCTTCAATTTTTCTCAATTGTTTTCAAGATGTGGACTATGTTAACATTTGACAATCCCCAAAATTTGAGCTTCTAATCATAAAAATTGGCGGAGTTATGTCGAATTTTAGCTCTTCAAATTTGGAGGGGTTGACGAACAATGGCGACTTTTTGTAATCTATCTTTGTCTGTAAAATGTGATCTAGAGCTTCCCTATTCCTAAAAATTGGTTTATAAAAGCATTTTGGCCCAAGGAATCCCAAAATGCTACCAAAACAGTCTTAAAGTCAACCAATTTTAAGTTATTAATGATTTTGAAATCAAAACCGAATGAGAACAGTCTACCCCCGTGGATTGAATAATTGATTCTATTTGAAATTCCCATTACGGCATGAAGGTTCCAGAGTTCAACAAGAAGGTTCAAGAGTTTGAAGAGAAGGTTCCCGAGTTCGACACGAAACACCTGAAGAAGGTCGGAAGGCACTTAGGCCGAGCGTTGTGTATATAACAATAAAGATGAAGATGATAGTCCTAATAATAACATAACTCCGCCATTTTTTTGGAATTGGAAGCTCAAATTTTGGGAATTGTCTAACTTCATTATAATCCACACCAGGAGAAAATTTCAGAAAAATTGAAGGGGGTGGGTGACATGGCTAGAATGATTTGTCATGGAATTACCCAGGTACTGTAAGTAAACAAATATCAAATTCCCTAATTCGACATCAAATAACTCTAAAAGGGTTGATATGCTGAAAAAAAACTAAAACAAAAAAAAAACAAACCACCAAAATATTGGGCCTATGGTTTATAGTAGAATATCACTCAGCCCAAATATTGGGCTTATGGTGTATAGTAGAATATTACTCAGTCCAAAATTTTGGGCTTATGGCGTATAGTAAAATATCACTCAGTCCAAAATATTGAGCTTATTGTCTATAGTAAAATATCACTCAGCCCAAAACAATAAAAAAAACAACAAAAAACAAAAAAAACAACAAAATATTGGGCTTATGGTGTGTATAATAAAATATTATTCAACCCAAAATATTGGGCTTATGGTGTATAGTAGAATAGCACTGAATCCTAAATATCTTTTCACAAGCACTAGACCAGGGAGATTGTTTTACATCAGCTCCCCACTTTACAGATCATCTTACCCAAGGTGGTTGCAGGTTCAATCCTGGCCTATAGCGAAAATAACATAGAATACTTAACATAACTTAACACTTGCACCCGATCAATCGGTTGGCCATGTCAAGCCCTATCACGCATAGGATTATCCCAACGCTATTGCCCTTATGGCAAGCATCAACCCTTTATCATGTGGGTGCTAGAAGGTGGTGGCTGAGGGTCTTCATGTCCTGGGAATGATGTTAAACTCTATCTGAGGGTGAAGTTCCAGTTCTGGAGGTATGCGGAATGTGGAACACACCTTAATCACCATTGGTCCCAGGTACACTCTGATGAGGAGTGGTAGTACCTGTTAGGGTCCCATCTATGGGTTACAGAGAGCAAAATGAGTTCTAAAAATATGTTTAAAAATAAAAATTGAGTTTACAAAATAACTGAGAACCCATCAAGAATGAATCAACCAAAATGTCTTCGGCATAAAATAACCCAATGGGTTAACATGCCGTAAAACCTACCCACCCACCAACCAAACAATCATAAACTTTGACTCCCCTGGGTGTGAGGTACCTGCTTTACTCAGGTTCGAACCGTACTGACTGGTGTTAGCACAATAAACAATGTTTATACAGAGTCAAAATTAAAATATTTCTTTTCTTACTGCCATGGCCGCTTCAACCGCTGTTATTGTCAAACTTTTTTCCCGCGATTTAATTATAGAGAAATGAGCAATTTTTTTTGTTGTAGTAATATTTATTTAAATGTAAGACACATTGTAAGAAAAGAAAAGAAAAAAAATCTAACACAACGAGACAAATATGACGTGAAGAAAAAGAGTGCTGAAGTGCTTAATGGGCGTAATTACTTGGAGGGGGTTAGGGTCAGTGGTGAGGGGGTTAGGGTCAGTCTGGGGGTGACAAGGAAGTTGTTTTGTGTCAGAGGCTAAACAAGTAATGGCGAGACGTGAAGGTGTCAAGCGTTAAGAACCGTTGAACCAGGGTGAATAGATGTGAATAAAGGGACATTCATTTTCTAATCAACGACAAAATGGCGGAGGGGTGTGTGTGATCGAGCGGTGTGGGTTTCGCGCCAAACAGCTGATACTGAGAGAAATATTCCCGCGTTCTTCTTGATTTAAATTCATTCTTTGTTTCTTTTTGTTCTTCACTCTATTTCACTCTCTCTTTTTTCGTTTATTTTTTCGTCTCTCCTTCACTTTCTTTTAGTTTCCTTCTTTTCTTTTACCTTTTTAAGTTCTTCATTCTCTTTCGCTGTTTTTTCTTCTCTTTCCTTTTTTTCTTTTATTTTTCGTCTGTCTATTGCTTTCTATTTGTTTTTCAAGTTCTTCATTCTCTTTCGTTGTTTTCTTTCTCTTTCTTTCTTTTAACTTTATTTTTCGCCTCTCCTTCACTTTCTTTAGTTTCCTTCCTTTCTATTTCTTTTCTATGTTTTTCGTTCTCTTTCACTGTTTTTTCTTTCTCTTTCTTTCTTTTTCTTTTATTTTTCGTCTGTCCCTCACTTTCTTTTAGTTTCCTTCTTTTCTTTTTTCCTTTTTAAGTTCTTCATTCTCTTTCACTGTTTTTTCTTTCTCTTTCATTCTTTTTCCTTTGTTTTTCGTCTCTCCTTCATTTTTTTTATGTTTCCTTCATTTATTTTTCTTTTCTATGTTCTTCGTTCTCTTTCAATGTATTTTCTTTCTCTTTTCTTCTTTTTCGTCTCCTCTTTACCCTTCTCTTTCTTTATTCTTTTCGTTAATTTTTTTAAAATTTTTTTATTTTCCTCCTATGTTCTTTATTCTCTTTCATTTTATTTCTTCCTTTTTTCTCTTTTTTTTCTTCATCTACTATTCGCTTTCTTTCGTTTTTCATTTATTTTTCCATCTTCGCTTTCTTTTAGTTTCCTTCCTTCATTTTTGTTTTCTATGTACTTCATTCACTTTTATCCTCTGTCTTTCTTTATTTTTCCTTCTTTTGACGTTTATTCTTTCATTTGCTTTTCACTTTCTTTTATTTTTCACCTTTTTATTTTTTATAGTCTTTATTCTCTTTCAATTTTCTTCTTATCTTTTCTTCTTTTTCCTCTTTCCTTCTTTCTTCATTTATTCTTTCATTCGCATCTTTTTATTTTCCTTCTTCTTTCTTTTTTTGGTTTTCTATATTTTTCATTCTCTTTATTTTCCTCCTTTTTCTTTTTTCTTTTTCAAGGTCTTTATTCTCATTCACTTTTCTTTTCTTCTTTTTTTTTCTTTTTTCTTTTTCTCTTTCCTTCTTTTCGTTTATTCTTTCATCTACTGTACCTTTCTTTTAGTTTCATTCTTTTCTTTTTGTTTGTATATACTTCATTATCTTTCACTGTTTTTTTTCCTTCTTTTTCCTTCTTTTTCATTTATTTTACCATCTGGCCTTCTCTTCCTTTTAGTTTCCTTCTCTTATATTTCGTGTTTTTTTATTCCCTTTCATTTTTTTGTATTTCTTTCCTCTTTCACGGATTTCTTCTTTCTTTTTTTACCTTTATTCTTTCATCTGCTTTTCACGTTCTTTTATTTTACTCCTTTTTTCTCTTTTTCTTTCTCTTTTCTTTTCTTCTTTTCCCTATTTTTCTCTTTCATTCTTTTTTCTTTCTTTCATTTGCTTTCTTTTAGTTTCCTTCTTCTTTTTCTTATTTATGCCCTTTGTTACGATTTGTGTGGCTATTTTAGGGCTCTAGTTGAAAGCAGCTTTACAGTGGAGATCCTTTGTGGCATAAAGTTTGATCCTTTCTTGAAGTAGAAAGATATAGTATCAGTTTTAATCCTTGTCTGTTGATCTGTCCTTAAAGTAATAGTTTATTCTGTCTTGAAGTAGAGAGCTGGTCTGTCCTTGTTTGTTGTTCTCTCCTTTCAGTGAGTGATTCTAAGACAATTTATCAACGCCTTTAAATAGTAAATTATGTTACTTTAGGTTTCTGTGTTACGATTCTGTGGTCATTTTAGGACTGTAGTTGAAATCAGTTTTACTGTGGAGATTCTCTGTGGCATAAAGTTTGACCTTTCTTAAGTAGAAAGATGTAGTATCAATTTTAATCCTATTCCGTGGTTAGTTGTATCAGAGTTTATTCTGTCTTGAAGTAGAGGGTTGTATAATCATCAGAGTTTATCCTGTCTTGAAGTAGAAAGGAGTTGTATCAGAGTTGATCCTGTTTTGAAGTAGAAAGGAGTTGTATCAGAGTTGATCCTGCTTGAAGCAGAAAAAGTAGTTGTATCAGAGTTGATCCTGTCTTGAATAGAAAGTTGTATAATCCGTGTCTGTTGATCTGTCCTCAAAGTAGTAGTTGGTATCAGAGTTGATCCTGTCTTGAAGTAGAAGTTGTATAAATCCTTGTCTGTTGATCTGTCCTCAAAGTAGGAGTTGTACAGAGTTGATCCTGTCTTGAAGTAGAAAGTTGTATAATCCTTGTCTGTTGATCTGTCCTCAAAGTAGAGTTGTATTTCAAGTTGACCCTGTCTTGAAGTAGAAAGTTGTTAATCCTTGTCTGTTGATCTGTCCTCAAAGTAGGAGTTGTATCAGAGTTGACCCTGTCTTGAAGTAGAAAGTTGTATAATCCTTGTCTGTTGATCTGTCCTCAAAGTAGGAGTTGTATCAGAGTTGACCCTGTCTTGAAGTAGAAAGTTGTATAATCCTTGTCTGTTGATCTGTCCTTCCTTTAGAAGTCTTCCATCGAGTAATTTTAGGATTTTAAAATACGTTTGGGCGTTTTCAATTGGCCAATTCAGCCATCGCTGTTTTGGAACAGTCCATAAATATAAGTCGTGGTCATTAGCACACTTTATACTAAAAAATGATCCAACACCCTTCATTCTCTTTCATTTTTTGTTTTCTATGTTTTTCCTTTCACTCTTTCACTTACACAATTCGCATTGAATCACCTTTCACACCCAGTCTTGCCTAGTTTTGTGTTAATTTATTGTATTCTCTTAATATGGGATTAACTCTTTTGTCTCAGTCTCTACACAACGTACAGTTGCAATTCTGTTGCGTCTTATCTATTTTCGCTTCGATATAATTTGTCTTATAACATTGTTTTGTGCAGCTATTATGAGTGATTCACTTTCTCTCTTGAGGCTTCCCCTTTTTGTTTTTTTAGCTATGTCCAGGCTATAAACAAATTCTTAGCTGTAGGGAAGATCTAGAACTCATTTTACAGATAAAAATAGAATACATTTATATATATATTCACCCCCCGCCGCACGAGCAGGATGTGACACAAGGTCAATTTCTTAAGCGGAGTTCAGAGTTTTCCTTCTCCTAGACCGGTTGCCTAGCCAAGGTTAAAGAGCCCGGTCTGCCCTACTATTTATCCATAGCTGGAGGGAGAGTAGGATTCGTAACTTTTCCAAGGGTATTAGCGCAAAGTGAAATGCAATTACCACATCCAAGATTTGAACTCGGGGCGACGAGTCCATTTCCCATGACTTTAACCATTACACCACGCGCTACTTAACAGACAAATAAGTACAGTCTTTTCTTACTGCTCATACAACAGCAGATGCCTTCTTTTTCTTTTTTCTTTTCTCTGTCTCTCCATTTTTTTCGCCTCATCTTTTTTCTTCATCTCACTTCAATTCCCTATCTTAAAAAAAAAACTTCCTTTAAAACTTTCTACCATGTTTTTCTCTTTCACCTTCTTTCCTCTTTCCCTCGACAGTTATCTCCCTTCCCTTCTCGATTTTCTTCCTACCCCTGCCCACAGCCCCGGTATTTACCGGGATTCCTTCTCTTTATTGTTTCATTCAACCCTCATTCATCTTCCATTTCATTTTTCTACAGCGTATTCTTCAAAAAACCCTTCTAAATGTTCCCGCCCTTTTCATCAGCACTTTCCCGCCAACCTCGCTCTTCGTTGCGCTGTCACAACCTAAGCACTCGATCCTCGACTGTCCATTACGCTTTATCGAAAATTGTTCTGAATTGAGAAAGAAAATTGGGATCAATGAGAATCAAGGATGGTGAGGATGCTTCACCCAGCTTCCATTTTGTATCTCCCCTTTCTCTCTTTCTAGTCTATTTACCTCTTAACCCGATCTTCGCCCTGCGCACCCAACATGCACCCCCTTAACGCGTTTTTTGTCCATTTGTGTTATTATGACACCAATCATTATTAATGAACTTTACCATTGTCGTTGGAGGAGGGGATTCCCGTGGAGCAGTGGTTAAAATGCTGGACTGCGACGTCAGTA
The DNA here is from genome assembly GCA_023376005.1 of Doryteuthis pealeii. Lineage (NCBI taxonomy): Eukaryota > Metazoa > Mollusca > Cephalopoda > Myopsida > Loliginidae > Doryteuthis > Doryteuthis pealeii. The sequence continues at coordinate 32,280,263 of CM042172.1, read as the reverse complement.
AGCGAGTTCGAACTCCTGTTGTTCAATTCATCGTACGTCGAACATCGGGTATATAATCGAGAGAGAGACTCGGGTGACACACACACACACACACACAGAGAGAGAGAGAGAGAGAGAGAGAGAGAGAGAGAGAGAGAGAGAGAGAGAGAGAGAGAGAGAGAGAGAGAGAACAGTGTGCGAGAGAGAGAAGAGAGAGATTAACAGATTAAGATAGTTAGATATGAAGATATATATATATATATATTATATATATATATATATATATATAGAGAGAGAGAGAGAGAGAGAGATATGAACAGAGATAGATAGATAGATAGATAGATATGAACAGAGAGAGAGAGAGAGAGAGAGAGAGAGAGAGAGAGAGAGAGTTGAGTAGAGATTTACTTGTTGCTTTATTTCTTCCTGCTATCTTGTGTGGCTGTTTCCTTTCCTTCTTCTCTGGTCGTCATGTTGTCTATTCTCTTCTAAGGGCTTCTTTTAAGGGCTAGTTTTTTAGTCATGCAATTAATTAACTCCCAAGACTTTTTCTTTGATCAAGATTTTATTTCTAGCCCATTCTTATTCACCGCGCGGGAGTTAACAACCACAGCTGAGAGATACACGTGCTTTCTGCTTCAATCTGAGGTTGAATCTAAAATCTAAACTAACTAAATTACGTGGCGTGCGAGATTCACGCCTCTGGGGTCAGGGAGCTATAACCGTCCCGGTAGTTTTCCATTCCCTGATCTGAAAACCAATGGCCCCTTAGAATTCTCGCTACAGGGTCCGTCAACAACCCACGCAACCACACAAATTATGTAACATCTGGTACTTCAAATGGAGGTGGCTTCATTCATGAAATGAGGTAAACAAATGAGTATATGTTACAACTAGTATTTTTTTAAATTTAACCATTGTTGTTCCTTTTGACAA
>CM042172.1:32266848-32274348 GCA_023376005.1 Doryteuthis pealeii | reverse complement strand
ATCAATAATACTAAGCACATATTTATTAAATTCGATTTTTTAATATTAATATGCAAATTAGCCTTCCTGTTCACACTGTAAACCGCTATTTTGTTGTATATATAAATATAATTGCATGTTGTCAGTATGGAGACATAGTTAACAGTATTAATATTGTAAGACAATTTTATTAATAATTGAGGTTTAGATAAAAAATAAAATCATGGAGAATGTGATGTCAATAACTAAGAGAATTGTGACTTGAGTAGGAATATAGTTTCGGTTACAGATAGAAAAACACACAATCTCCATTATAATAAGATATATATATATATATATATATATATATATATATATATATATATATCACGAGGCTCATATTTCGAATATAATAAGGATCCCGAAATTTTCCAACTTCATCTATTGCACTGTCGGACTTGTTATATTTCTTAACTTCTTTTGTAGCCGGAACATTTTCCTGAACTTTTTGATATTTATATAAACTTTTACTGCAAACTCTTTTGAGTTTTTTCATTGATAAGAATGCTTGTAATTTTTAAAAATAAAATTTATTTTTATTTTTAACATAAAATACGCATTTTTAAACATTTTTTGAAAATTCCGGTAACGATCGAGAGCGTTCTGTGCCTCGTGATCAATGATATTTTTATTTCGTTTTTCCATTTACAATGTTGCTTTGAAAAAAGACCTCTTCACATGGTCGAAACAGACGTTTGTCAGCAAAACATTTAACATCTTGTTGTTTTTTCTACAAACTTTTCTTCATATATTATATATATATATATATATATATATAATATATATATATATATAATTTATTTATTATAATATTATTCACTTCCGCGATTGTCTGTAATTAATCAATATCTTGATTAATTCATTATAATTACCCCTGATGATCCTTTTTTTGGTGAAGTAGGTTACCTATACATACCTTTATATTAAATCCGCTCTACTAATGTATTGAGCACTTTATTTTCTTTGTAACCCTGACTTATTCGGTTATTATTTGTATCAACCGTGGATATTGCCATTATCCCGATATTCCATTCTCCGATAAGTCATTTTCTTTATAATATATATATATATATATATATATATATATATATATATATATATATATATACATGTGTGTGTGTGTGTGTGTGTGTGTGTGTGAGTGTTGTTTTCGCAAAATCTCCAAGTGCTACTCACACCGTATGACCGTTCCTTCGATTCGTGTCTTTTTTGTTGCTTCCTCTCTTCTGTCTTTAAAGAGGCAACTTTTTCTGTCTATATAATTTGTGCTTTTATTGTTCACGCTAAGTTCGGACTGATCATCGTCTTAGCTGTGATTTGCTCCTGTGTTTATTTTAGTTATCTATATTTATTTCATTCGATTCTATTTCTCTGTTTTTTTTAGTTTTTTTTAGATAGTTCTTGATAATTTGTATTATTTGTATTATTCGGACCATTGTCCTTGTCTTTATTGTTACCTACACAACGTTTCGGCCTATCTGCCCTTCGGCCTTCTTCAGGTATAATACAATATATATATATATATATATATATATATATATATATATATATATATATATATAATCTTCAGGTATAATACAATTATGTATATATATATATAATTTTATATATAATTGTATTATATATATATATATATATATATATATATATATATATATATATGTATGTAATCTTCAGGTATAATACAATTATATATATATATATATATATATATATATATATATATATATATATATATATATATATATGATTTTATATATAATTGTATTATTCACTTCCGCATTTGCCTGTAATTAATCAATATCTTGATTAATTCATTACAAATAATCCTGATGATCCTTTTTGGTGAAATTTAAGTAAGTTATCTAGACATACCTTTATATTAAATCCACTCAACTAATATATTGAGCACTTCATATTCTTTTTAACCCTGACTTATTCGGTTCGTATTTGTATCGACCGTCGATATTGCCATTATCGCGATATTCTATTCCCGATAAGTCATCTTCTATATATATATATATATATATATATATATATATATATATATAAACCCTTTTTATTATTTAAAAAAAAAAAATTATAGAAAAAGTCTAGACAAATTTTCTTAAATTTTTTAAATCATTTTTTTACTTTTTTAATTATTATAAAAACATATACGTATACATATTTCTTTATTTCTTTATTTGTCTTTTGGGGAAGTCAGTGGAAATGGAAAGTGTATACATTTTATACATTGTATCTCTCTCTTAGACATAGAATTTTAAATTTATACTTGCTGTCTGACCTAAAAATTGTGAATTTTCTGGTGAAACTGTCTTTAGATGAATTTCTTCATTTTGTGAAATCCGTCTGAAGAGCCTGGCCCCTTAAGGATTTTTAGAAATTAAAAAAAAAAATTAAATGCCTTTTGAGTTTCTAGTCGAAATAAATTTATTACGGAATAACGGTTTGTTAAGTTTTTCTTTCTTTGGAAGTTAAATATTGCTCTGTATTTAATCTAATTTATTGATTATCATACATTGAGCTCTCTTTAGGGATTTATAAAAACCCTTGTATGAGTATATATGTTTGCTCTTACAAGAGCATACAATTTGGTTATACAGTGAGATTTTGAAGATCCCAAATAGAATCATCCTTTACCACCAGTCATTTGGATACCTTACACACACACACACACACACACACACACACACACACACACACACACACACAAATATATATATATATTTATATTTTTGCTTGAAGGCAATTACAATGCATGTAAAGAATACTTTTTTTTATAGAAAATGAACTTGACATGTGTAATCCCGGCAAAGGATCGCTCGGTGCGTAGAACATCGTACAGACTGTTTCGATTTATTAAGTCTCATCAGCGATGTATACTAACGACTTCCCTCCGACAGAAATCGAAACCGGGACCACAGCAGCATAGTCAAAGACCATATTGCCTCGACCACAGTACACAGCGAACAATTCCTGTGATATATATATATATATATATATATATATATATATATATATAATATATATATATATATATATATATATATATATAATATATATATATATATATATATATATATATATATATATATATATATATAATATTACATATAATATATATAATATATATATATATATATTCACGATATATATATATATATATATATATATATATATATATATAATATGTGTGTGTGTGTGTGTGTTTGTGTTGTGTGTGTGTTTGTGTTTGTTTGGCAAAAATCTCCAAGTGCTATTCACACCGTATGACCGCTCCTTCGATTCGTGTCTTTTTTGTTGCTTCCTCTCTTGAGTCTTTAAAGAGACACATTTTCTGTCTATATAATTTGTGCTTTTGTTCACGCTAAGTTCGGACTGATCATCGTCTTGGCTGTGATTTGCTCCTGTATTTATTCTTGTTATCTGTATCTATTTCATTCGATTCTATCTTTTTTATTTTTTATTTCTAATGGTTGACACTTCATTTTCCTCATACAAACAGAAAAAAGACTTAGTGAGACAGACAGCATTATCATTATTCGTTGGCTAAAATACTTATTATGAATACGCCACCCGCAGGCAAGTAAATATGAATTGATAATATAGATATATTTTGTTACATATAAGGTTTATGATTGTATAAATTATTGTGTATTAATGTGCTAGTCTTGCTACTGTATATTTGTGTCCTTGGAGATACTTATTGGGTGTGTCTATCAAGGTAGATTTTAGTGTATGCTTGGTACAGTATATGTGTGTCCATATAGATACATACTTATTGTGTGTGTCTATCGAGGTAGATTTGTGTGTATGCTTGGTACTGTATATGTGTGTCCTTATATATAGATACTTATTGTGTGTGTCTATCGAGGTAGATTGTGTGTATGCTTGGTACTGTATATGTGTGTCCTTACAGATACATATTCAATGTATCTATCTACATACGTTCCTGTTGTATCTGTGTGTCCTTGAGATACTTATTGTGTGTGTCTATCGAGGTAGATTTGTGTGTATGCTTGGTGCTGTATATGTGTGTCCATATAGATACATACTTATTGTGTGTGTTTATCGAGGTAGATTTGTGTGTATGCTTGGTACTGTATATGTGTGTCCTTACAAGTACATATTGAGTGTATCTATCTATATACGCTCCCTGTTGTATCAGTGTGTCTTTGGAGATACGTATAGTGTGTGTGTCTCTGTAGCTTTGTGTGTACGCTTACTGCTGTATCAGTGTGTCTTTATAGATTTATATTGTGTGTTGTGTGTGTGTCTATATATATAGTTTAGTGTGTATGCTTGCCATTGGATATGTGTGTCGTTATAAATTCCTATTGAGTGTGTGTCTATCTACGCTTACTGCTGTATATGTGTGTCTTTATAGATCCGTATTGTGTGTGTCTACCTACGTAGCTTTGTATGTACGCTTGCGATTATATCTGTGTGTCTTTATAGATTTGTATTGTCTGTGTCTATCTAAGTAGCTTTGTGTATACACTTGCTACTCTACTGTGTGTCCTTATAGATATGTATTGTGTGTCTATCTACGTAGCTTTGTGTATACGCTTGCTACTGTATCTGTGTGATCTTATAAATATATATTGTATGTGTCTATCTAGAAGCCAAGCCTTGACAGAAGCCCACCATATCAACTAGAGAAGAATATGGCGGTCGACGAGCTGAAACCAGTAGATGAAGTTAGCAGAAGTTAAAAAGTAATTAAGTTGTTAAGTAAACTGAAAACAAAAATGACCAGCCCAACACGAAGAAATCAACAAGGAAGACCAACCCTTAACAAGAAGCCCACCAGATCAATAAGAGAAAAACATGGTGGCCAACGAGTTGGAACCAGTAGACGAAGTAAGCAGGAGTTAAAAAGTAATTAAGTTGTTAAATAAACTGAAAACAAGAATGACCAGCCCAGCACGAAGAAATCAACAAGGAAGACCAACCCTTAACAAGAAACCCACCATATCGACTAGAGAAGAAAATGGCGGCCGACGAGCTGGAATCAATAGACGAAGTAAGCAGAAGTTAAAAAGTAATTAAGTTGTTAAATAAACTGAAAACAAGAATGACCAGCCCAGCACGAAGAAATCAACAAGGAAGACCAACCCTTAACAAGAAACCCACGATATCGACTAGAGAAGAACATGGCGGCCGACGAGCTGGAACCAGTAGACGAAGTAAGCAGAAGTTAAAAAGTAATTAAGTTGTTAAATAAACTGAAAACAAGAATGACCAGCCCAACACGAAGAAATCAACAAGGAAGACCAACCCTTAACAAGAAGCCCACCATATCGACAAGAGAAAAACATGGTGGCCAACGAGTTGGAACCAGTAGACGAAATAAGCAGAAGTTAAAAAGTAATTAAGTTAAGTAATCTGGAAACAAGAATGACCAGCCCAACACGAAGAAATCAACAAGGAAGACCAACCCTTAATAAAAATCCCAACAGATCAACAGGAGAAGAACATGGCGGTCGACGAGTTGGAACCAATAGACGCACTAGTTAAAAAGTAAGACCATCATCTATAATCTCTACTCCACTCTGATCTACTGTCTGTCTCTCTCTATTATATACCAAGTAATCATGAACTTTAGTTTGGTACATTCCTACCATAAAATTATGCTGGCGCGTTATCTGAAATTAACTTAATTGTTATTAAGAACACAATTTATGATATTTTTGTGTTAAAGCATGCAGTTGTATTGATTCGAATAAGTTTGTATTTTTTGTTTATATCGTACGATAATTGAAATTAATTACATTTAAGGTCATTTCGGATAATGCTTGCGCATTATCTGAAATTAACTTAATTTTTATTGAGAACACATTTTGAATTATCATACGATATGAACAAAAAAATACAAACTTGTTCGAATCAATACAATTGCATGCTTTAACGCAAAAATATCATAAAATGTGTTCTTAATAAGAATTAAGTTCATTTCAGATAACGCGCAAGCATAATATTAAGGTAGGAATTTACCAAACTAAAATTCATGATTACCATATAACCTATGATGTGGGTATATATGAGTATATAACTCTCCAGAATTCTAGAGCTGGAGCCTCACCATCAAATGCAGATTAATGTCAAACCCAGGATACCTCAATTTTCTGTTTGAAAATCATTAGTTTTAGATAGGTTGTTTTGCTTATGAACTCATAAGTGACGTTCTTCTGTGGAAACCAACACATGGGTGCGCCAGAGTGGGTCGCCCAGCAAAGACGTGCATAGATCAGCTTTGCGCGGATACTAGATGCTGCGCAGAGGACCTTCCGGAAACAATGAATGACAGGGATTGTCATGGATATCAGCGTGACAGGACGATGATGATGTTTTGATTTACCGCATATAAACACTTTTTGAGTCATTTAATGCCAAATAAATAATATTCGTTTTTTTACAGTACGTGCTGTTGCTTAAATGGTCACTCATTTAAGTATTGAACAGGCTTGTCATTGCTTAACTTCGGTGACCTAGCGGGAACTGGTGCTTTAATCATTTGATATTAGTCACAGACATCAATAAATTCAAAATCTGAAAGAATGAATAAATATTTACAGTGAATAAGAACTGGTAATACACTCAAATCTTTGATATAGAAAAAGCCTGTCTATATTAATGAAATAAGGGGCGTGGCATGATGATTAGAGTCGTGGGAAATGGACTCGTCGATCCGAGTTCAAATCCTGGACAAAGCTGTTTGCATTTCACATAGCACGAATACCCTTGGGAAAGGTATGGACCTAACTATAATTCCTCCAGCTGTGGGTAAATAGTAGGGCAGACTGGGCACTTCAGCCTTGGTTAGGCAGCCTGTCTGGGAGAAGAAAAACTCTGAATTCAAACCTGTTGAACCCCGCTGAAGAAATTGACCTTGTGTCGCATCCTACTCATGCGGAGGTGCAGGTAAATATATATGTATATTAATGATATTGTTCACTATTCAGTTTTCTTTTTACGAAAAGGTTAAGATATATTTTAAAAAATCCATTATACACACACATACATACACACACACACACACACACACACACACACACACACACACACACACATATATATGATAGTACGTAAACAGTTTGTTTGATATGGCTATGCCGACAATTTTTGGGCGAATGATGCCTCATCAGCAGAGCTATAGCCTCGAAGCCGCTTTTGTGAGTCTATAACTCTGCTGATAGGGCATAATAGGCCGGAATGTACACACAGAGAATGACTTTTACTCGATTTGTTTACGCTTCACATTTAAACAGATATATTCGCCTAGTTCATTAATTATCAACTAATTAATTTTCAAATTAGGTATGACTTCAATTAAGCACATATTCCCCCCCCCCAATATATATATATATATATATATATATATATATATATATGGGTGGGTCGGTGGTTGTGTACGTATGTGTGTGTGTATGAATATATATATCTGTGTGTGTGTGTTGCTTTAAAATACGTTGTTAT
>CM042172.1:32246848-32261848 GCA_023376005.1 Doryteuthis pealeii | reverse complement strand
CTATGTCGAAATGTCACATAAAAAACTATTTAATAGCAACGTCTCGTTTTATGAGATTCTTCGAGATTTTGATAGATTGAACGGACATTTCTAGTGAGTTTGCGTATATATATGTGTGTGTGCGTTTGTGTGTGTGTGTTTGTGTGTGTGTTTGTGCGTATGTATGTGTGTGTATGTATATATATGTAAATATATATATATATATATATATATATATATATATATATATATCGGCTAAAAAAAGCCATATCATAAATACATCGCTTGTGTATCTACTTCTCATACTGTCGTGTAGAAGTCACTATAAGTGGAATAGGAACCCACTTCTGAACAAAACGAAAAAATCTAAGAGGGTCCGTTTGGTGTAGGGGTAAGATGCTCGCCTGTCAGCTTGACGGTCGGGTTTCGAATCACGCACAGGGCGGTCTTTCTATCTATAGCTCTGCTGATGAGGCCTAATAGGCCGAAATGTACATACAGAGATTGATTTTTTCTCGATTTGTTTAGTCTTACATTTAATAGGTGTTCCCGCCTAATTGATTAATTAATTAATTATCAATTAATTAACTTTCAAAATTAGGTACGACTTCAATTAAGTACATATTCTCCCAAAAAATTTGTCGGCTAAAAAAAAAAGCCATATCATAAATACATCGCTTGTGTATCTACTTCTCATATATATATATATGTATATGTGTGTGTATGTGTGTGTGTGTGTGTGTGTGTGTGTGTGTGAGAGAGAGAGAGAGAGAGAGAGAGAGAGAGAGAGAGAGAGAGTAAATAGGGAATAAATATAGAAATAAATCCGACAGTATGTAAAGAATAGAAAAACAAAAAGTATTCCAAAATGATGAATTTATTTTTATGGTGAAGTCGACGGTATAACATTTCGGTTTTAGCAAACCTTCATCAGGACTTGAAAGAAAGAAAAAAAGGATAGAAAGAACAAATGAAATATATTTATTTTTACAAAAAAAGAAAAGAAAAGAAATTAACAAAAAACAAAAAAAAACAATCAAAAACGTGTGGAGGATGATCACTAATTAGGGCTGAGCCTATTGTCGTAGTGACCACCTCTGCTATTTAATAGGTTTTCAGGTTTATAATATTCTAACATATATAAGTATTTATATTATGGAGGCGCATGGTCTAATGGTCAGAGTTGTAGGAAATGGACTCGTCGACCTAAGTTCAATTCCTGAACGAAGCTGTTTGTATTTCACATAGCACTAATACCCCTGTAAAAAGTATGGATCCAATTCTCCCTCCACCTATGGGTAAATAGCAAGACAGACTGGGATCTTTAACCATGGCTAGGTAACCAGTTTAGGAGAAGGAAAACTCTGAATTCAAATCTGTTAAACTCCACTTAAGAAATTGATATTGTGTCACATCCTGCTCGTGCGGAGGGTTTGGTAAATATATATATGTGACCCTAGCAGGTATTATCACTCCGGGTTAGGGTGGTCCTGGAGTAATGGGGATAAAGGAGTACTCTACACTCCCCAAATTTCCAGAATTGGAACTTTACCCGTAGATGCAGTTAAGACCTTGACCTTGTGTCGCATCCTGCTCGTGAGGAGGGGTTAGTAAATAAATATATATATATATATTTTTAAAGAAGAACAAAGAGTATTAATTTTAAATATACAGTAGAGACTGGGTCCTTTTTTTTTGTTGAGATGGAAAGAATATTGTTTGGTGGATGATTTTCGAAAAATGGATTCGATGATGATGAACTGAAGGCAAAGATAACGACGTTATTTACCAGTTTGAAAGTCTTGCAGGAGTCGTCTGTCCAATGGCAATTTTTTAGAATATATTTAATCTATATCATTTCAAGATATTTAAGTAATTTTGTTGAATATAACCGAAAAAGTGAGATGTTAGTTTTAATTTCATTTTGCGTCATTTTTAGACAATTTACGCATTGTACCTCATTATATATATATATATATATTATATATATATATATATATATATATATAGCAAATATATGCACCCTCCGGGTGCAAGTATCTAAGTTTTAATGTAATAAAATATTATATTAAATTAGAAAGGCTAATGAAACTAAATAAGAATGCAGATAAAATGATTTGAAACGGAGGGAGGTATAATAGAAAAATAGAACAACTGAAACTTACTCTTCCATCACTCTCATCTTTCATTGTTATTTTTTCTAATTTAAGTATTTAGTTAAAATAGGAAGTAAAGAATAAAATGACAGTTATTTTTTCTTGTTAATGGATTTCATTTAAGATTCATTGAAGAGATTGTTGCTTATATTCATTAAAATAAATCCAAACAATTAGAAATCAATAATACTAAGCACATATTTATTAAAATTAATATGCAAATTAGCCTTCCCGTTCACACTATAAACCGCTATTTTGTTGTATATATAAATACAATTGCATGTTGTTGTTATGTAGATATGGTTAACAGTATTAATAATGTACAACAATTTTATTAATAATTGAGATTTAAATAAAATTAATACCCTGAAGAATGTGATGTCAATAACTAAGGAAATTGTGACTTGAGTAGTAATATAGTTTCGGTTACAGACAGAAAAACACACAATCTCATTATAATAGATATATATATATATAATATATATATATATATATATATATATATATATATATATATATATATATTAAGAAATTTGAAAAAACAAGTGTTCCAAAAATTAGATGAATTTATTCATCGACGCTTAAACGTTTCGGTTTTTTAAACCTACATCAGGATGTATTAAGGGGTGAAGAAATTGATGGATGTTTTATAGATGATAGGAGATAAAAAATCTTTATAAAATTTTTGATGTTGTCTAACATTTACACAACAAATATTAATACATCCTGATGAAGATTTAAAGAAACCGAAACGTTTAAGCGTCGATGAATAAATTCATCTAATTTTTGAAACACTTGTTTTTTCAAATTTCTTAATTTTGTCGGATTTATTTCCATATTTTACTCCCATATATATATATATATATATATATATATATATATATATATATATATATATATATATAAAAGGTCTAGCTGACAGCATGGTTATGCATGTATTCTGAAAAAATTAACGTTATCTTTATTGTTCATTCCTATCTTGATTAATACAGTTTCAATCTCGATACTTTTTTGACACACATTATATATATTATATATATATATATATATATATATATAAAATATTTAAAAAATTTTATTTAAAAAAATTTTTATTTAAAAAAAAAGTATTTCGTTTACCTGACGAATTCTTTTAGCAGGAAACCATTGGTAGTAATATCGTTCCCAAATAAATGAATAAAAGCTAAAACTTTTATTTGTCACTTCATTCAACTATATATATATATATATATATATATATATATATATATATATATATAATATATAGTCAGATTCTTGGCCTTTGAATGCTAATAAGTGAAACTATTAGTAAGTATATCTGACTCATTAGGATTAACTTTACTATTTGGTCTACTTAGGTATCGAGCACTTTTTACATTTCAGTTTAGACAATCCTAGCGGTATATATATATATTATATATATATATATATATATATATATATAATATATGTATAATTTTTTCTTTTGGCCAAGTGTTTAGTGTTAATCGAGTGCTATTGTGGGTCCAACGGGGGAAATTAAATATTTTATAAAAAAAAAACAAAGCCACAAAATGGTTTGAATTTTGATTGAAAAAAACAAACTGTTTTTATTTCACTCTTCAAAAAAATCAGAATTCACACCATTTAATTTAACTTAAATATAAATGCTCTATCATTGACGTATTATATATATATTAATATATATATATATATATATATATATATATATACGAGTACTATATTATAAGTAAACATATCATATATATTTATATTTTTTACGTATTATATATATATATTATATATATATATAATATATATATATATATAAGTTCAGTACACAGAAATAGATTAGGCTATATGTTACTTTTCAAACATTCTTTAATCCGTGAGAGCGTATCACTTGCATCATGTCACCCTCTTTTTGTGCCCCCACCCTCACAGAACACAGGTTTTGTCACTTCTGTTTCCATTTTGACGTCTGCTTTTCCCACCGATACCGCCTGTGCAACCCGAGGCTGTTTGGAGAGCAGCATTGAAATCACAAGTCAGTTGTTTTGCCGGCAGAATAAAAAAAGTATATTATTCTTTGATGAATGTATGGCTGTAAAGAACCAGAAATGCTTAATTGTTTCATTATTACAAGCCCATTGTCTTCTAAAGGTGTTGTGTGCGCGTATGTGTGTGTGGCTGTACGTGTATGTGTGTCCGTATCTATGTGTGTGTGTGTGTGTCTGTCTGTCTGTGTACACTTTATGTCTGTTCGAGCGTATGTGAGCGTCTGTCTGTGTACACTTTATGTGTGTCTGTCAGAGTGTGTCTGTGTACGTGAGTGTGTGTCTGTGTGTGTGTGTCTGTGAATGTGTATGTATGTCTGTATCTGTGTGAATGTGTGTTTGTGTGCGAGCGTACGTGTGTGTGGCTATACGTGTATGTATGTCCGTATCTATGTGTGTGTGTGTGTGTGTGTCTGTGTCTGTGTACACTTTATGTGTGTTCGAGCGTATGTGAGCGTCTGTCTGTGAGCGTCTGTCTGTGTACACTTTATGTGTATCTGTGTCGGACTGTGTCTGTCTACGTGAGTGTGTGTCAGTGTGTGTGTGTGTCTGTGTACGTGAGTGTGTGTATGTGTGTGTGTGTCTGTGTACGTGAGTGTGTGTCTATGTGTGTGTCTGTGTACGTGAGTGTGTGTCTATGTGTGTGTGTGTGTGTGTCTGTGAATGTGTATGTATGTCTGTATCTGTGTGAATGTGTGTTTGTGTGCGAGCGTACGTGAGCGTCTGTCTGTGTACATGTATGTGTGTCTGTGTCTGTATCTGTGTGTGTGTGTATGTGTGAACGTGTGTCGGGGATGTCTATGTACGTGAGTGTGTGTCTGTGAACTTGTATCTGTGTGTGTGTGTATGTGTATGCGTGTGTGTGTGCGAGCGTATGTAAGCGTCTGTCTGTGTACATGTATGTGTGTCTGTGTCTGTATCTGAGTGCGTGTGCGTGTGCGTGTATCGGGGTGTGTTTTGTGTACGTGAGTGTCTGTCTGTGTGTGTGTTGTGAACATGTATGTGTGTGTACGCGCGTGTGTGTGTATGCATGTATGTGCGTCTGTGTGCGATTCTGTGTGTATATATATGCGAGTTTTACTTTTCCACCCTTTCTGCCATTTTTTTTTTTCATTAAGCCGAAAGTTAAGAAGAAAATCCGATTTACGCGTCGTTAGGAACAAACCGAGAAAAAAAAAAAGAAAAAGGAAAAGAAAAAGGAAAAGAAAAAGGGGTTCTGTTAAGCGCCACTAGCAAAGAATAAAGTGAGGAATCGTTTGGGAGGCGAAGGGGTTCTTTTTTTGTTTTGTTTTTCTTGGGTGTGGGGTGGGGTTGGAGTTGGGGTGTGTATGCTGTGGCGAGTTATACAAGAAGTAGAACATAGATATAAAGAAGTAGAAGATGATGATGATGATGAAGAAGAAGAAAGGAAGAGAAACAAAGAAGAAGAAGAAGAATAGAAGGGAAACAAAGAAGAAGAGAATGGAAGGGAAACAAAGAAGAAGAAAGAAGAAAAGAAGAGAAGAAGAAGAAGAAGAAGAAGAAGAAGAAGAAAGAAGAAGAGAGAAACAAAGAAGAAGAAGAAGAAGAAGAAGAAGAAGAATGTAAGAGAGAAAAGATGAAGAAGAAGAAGAAGAATGTAAGAGAGAAAAAAGAGGAAGAAGAAAGAAGAAGAAGAATGTAGAGAGAAAAAGAGGAAGAAGAAGAAAAGAAGAATGTAAGAGAAGAAGAAGAAGAAGAAGAAGAAGAAGAAGAAGAAGAAGAAGAAGAATGTAAGAGAGAAAAAAGAGGAAGAAGAAGAAACAAAGAAGAAGGAGAATGTAAGAGAATACATTGGCGAATATTATTCCATTGAACTGGTTTCCTATTGCAAAAAGGTCAAGTGTTGTATAGCCATATATAAACAAAATCGTCGGGTACATAATCGAGAGAGGAGACTCAGGTGAGAGAGAGAGAGAGAGAGAGAGAGAGAGAGAGAGAGAGAGAGAGAGAGAGAGAGAGAGAGAGAGAGAGAGATTACAGAGTTGAAACTTGTTCTTCATTTCTGTTTTACTGCTTCGGCTATGATCGTCATCTTGTCATCTTTAGTCATGCAATTAATCAACTCACAAGACTTTTATTCCTTGATCAAGATTTATTTAACCCATTCTTATTCACCACGCGGGAGAATCAACCTCGTAGTGGCACGTCTACTCTGCGTCGATCTCAAGTTGAAAATGATTTACTAACTAACTAAATCACGTGACGCATAGGGTTAAGGTGTAGGGGATTATCTTCCCTTTGCCGGAAGAGTTATCTTCTCGCTGCGTTGCTGTTTGTTCCCACTAGGGGACCTCTGGTATTGAAGCTGGTTCTTTGAACTCTTCTTCCTCTTTTTAGCTGGACGTTTCTCAACGAACTGCTATGGGCTAGAGTCTATCTACCCCCTTCTCGGTGGGGCTTTTGCCTCCCCCTTACATTACTGTAAGTTCTTTATACAGCATGGACTATCCTTTAGTTCCATGTCTGTAACATTTATATGTTAGGTACATTTGGGTATCTTGTTTATACCTAAATATTGTATATGTATTTACATGTTCTATTCTCCTGTACATTATGTATCTTATCGTTTCCATGTGCTGTTATATATATGAAATGTTTTGTCCCACAATGTGTCGGAATTGTATATTCATTAATTAACTTTGAATCTTACAAAGGTTACCAACTGTCCTAGTATTTTTCGGCTTGGTCCCCTTGAATTCTCGATAAAGGGTCGTGTCAACAACCCATGACACCACATAATATGAAACACCCGTACCAGTCCCAGGATTTGTTTACAGATAAAACAAAGGATGGCAAAGGGTTCACGTAGAGATTTTTCAATGTAAACTAGTGACGTGTGTGATAGCCGCTACTAGCGGTTTACGGCAGGATCGCAGTGGTGGAATAGCCATTCAACTGGTTCCCTATAAATATAATTAATTAAATATATCGCTATTTTTGCACCAATGACGAACAAGTGATAAGCAAAAATAATAAGCAAAATGATAAGCAAAACTATAAGTAAAATAATAAGCAAAATGGGAAACAAAGTCATAAGCAAAATACTAAGCAAAATGGTAAACAATATCCTAAGCAAAATTATAAGCAAAATAATAAGACAAAATGATAAAAAATGTCGTAAGCAAAATTATAAGCAAAATAATAAGACAAAATGATAAAAAATGTCGCAAGCAAAATTATAAGCAAAATAATAAGACAAAATGATAAAAAATGACGTAAGCAAAATTATAAGCAAATAATAGACAAAATTATTAAAAATGACGTAAGCAATATTATAAGCAAAATAATTATAAATGTCGTAAACAAATTATAAGCAAAATAATAAGACAAAATTATAAAAATGTCGTAAACAAAATTATAGCAAAATAATAAGACAAAATTATAAAAAATGTCGTAAACAAATTATAAGCAAAATAATAAGACAAAATTATAAAAAATGTCGTAAACAAAATTATAAGCAAAATATAAGACAAAATTATAAAAATGACGTAAGCAAAATTATAAAGCAAAATAATAAGACAAATTTATTAAAAATGGCGTAAGCAAAATTATAAGCAAAAATAATAAGACAAAATTATAAAAAATGTCGTAAACAAAATTATAAGCAAAATAATGACAAAATGATAAACAAAATGGATTTGCACAGATGTTTTACCTCTCAGAAAGAAAGAAAAAATAATACAAGAATGTTATGGCTTGTATTCTTTGTTTAATGGCATATCAATTGTCATGGGTTATTTAATACCAAAACCAACCTTATAGAAGAACAGTAGTGGTACTATTAACCTATAGGTAGGGAGGATGATGGGCTTCTTACCTTTCCCAATGGTATTAGTCCGAAAGAGAATGTAATAGCGCGACTGGAGTTCGAATATATTCCACAGTTTTTTCAATTCTCTAGCAAGATTCAGGTTATTTGTTTATATTATCGTTTTCTTTCATCTTCACCCTGTGATCTGCTGGGACTGAAAACTCTACCACAAGTTTTCTTATTCTTGTTAATCAATACTAGGTCTATTATTATTATCATTCGGGTTTTTCGGTGGTTCACTGGAGGCTGAGTGACAGCAACTCTCCCCAGGTCTCCAGGACTCTTCTGAGTATTCTTGCCGATCTCAATAATGCTGTGGTCTGGATGGTCTCGATTCTTTCTCTAATTTCCAGACTTTGTTCCAGACCATTGGGGACCGTTCCAAGGGCACCAATTACAATTGGCACAACCTTCACTTTCATTTTCCACAGTTTTCTTAGTTCTCTAGCAAGGTCCAATTATTTGTCTATCTTTCATTTTCACTCGATGGTCGACCGAGACGGCAAAATCCACGAGATGACAAGTTCTCTTCTTCTTGTTAATCAACACTAGGTTTGGTCTCCTGACCGGGGTTTGGTGATCCGTCTGTATCTCAAAGTCCCAGAGAATTTTGTGTATCTCATTCTCCAGGACATATTCAGGTTTGTGCATATACCAGTTAGTGGAATGATGAAAATTGAATTTCTTGCACAATTCCCAGTGAATCATCCTTCCCACTCGTGTATTATTATTATTATTATTATTATTATTATTATTATTATTATTATTATTGGGCTACTAGTTTGAGAGTGAACTCCGATAAAACTGATACATGTGTTTTTAAAAATGAAGGAGGCAACCCTACACTCGAGGGTAAGCTTCTAAACTCAGTGGAACAATTCATGTGCCTAGGTAGCATGACCGTCCCGAACAAAAATTATCAACCGTCCCGAATTGGGTTTGGACCGTCCCAAATGGGGTTTGGACCGTCCCGAAATCAAAATATTTTTGTTTAATTCATTAGCATCATCTATACTTGTCAGTCATCAGTAGCATAATAACATGTAATAAAACATTAGGAAAAGCTGAAGCAGTGATAATTCTGGATATTTGGACAACAAATCCATTTCCTAGTGTGTTTTGAGCTAAAAAAAAAACTTTTTTACTTTAATTTACCTGAGTAGGATTAGTAGTAAATAATTCGGTCCTTTTAAACTATCCCCCCTCCACCATTATTCATTCCATGGCTTTGAGAATAGACCTGCGGTGCCGTAGCCTCATTTTGAGGTCAGCATTCGGGCAATCACTGGACGGCCATTATTGGAATGTAGTACTAACTTTTAGGAAAAATTTTTACCGTCCCCGGAAAACTGTCCCGGTGACGTATTGATTGTCCCGGATGTAATTTTTATTGTCCTCGGGACGACGGGATAGCTTTGATGTCGAGCCCTGCTAGGTAGTAATATCTCATCCACAGAAAGCGATGTTAATACACGTATAGGGAAGGCATGGTCTGCCATACACATGTTATCAGTCATAAGGAAATCCGAGCTCACTGACAAGTTAGAGCAACAATTCTTTAGAGCTGTAGTTGTATCAGTGCTACTGTATAGCTGCACCACTTGGACTAAGCTAGATGAGAGCTGTACAAGAAAGCAGCTCTACGGCCATTTGCCGCATATCACACAAACCATCCGAGTGAAACGAACAAGACAAGCTGGGTAATGCTGGAGAAGAAAGGACGAACTCACTTGTCTGAGTGGTCTTAATTCTAACTTTCATTTCCAGTTCCTCCAGTCTTTCCCCCCCAAGCTTTTGGGGACCGTTCCGAGAGCACGAACTACAAGTGGTACCACTTTCACCCTCATATTCCACAGCTTTTTCAATTCTCTGGCAAGGTCCAGGTATTTGTCTATCTTTTCGTTTTCCTTCATCTTCACCCTGTGATCTGCTGTAACTGCAAAATCTACCAGATGACAAGTTATCTTCTTCTTCTTCTTCTTCTTCTTCTTCTTCTTCTTCTTCTTCTTCTTCTTCTTCTTCTTCTTCTTCTTTTGAGTTTTCACATCAGCATTAGCTGATGGTCTTTCACTGGAGTCTGGGTGACAGCAAGTCTCCTCAGGTCTCCAGGACTCCTCTGAGTATTCTGGCAGATTGCAGCAGTGCAGTGTTCTGAATGGTTTCAATCCTTCCTTTGATATCCAAACTTTCCAAACCCTTTTCTAATCCTTTTGGGACCGTTCCAAGTGCACCAACCACAATTGGTATCACTTTCACTATCATGTTCCATAACTTTTTCAGTTCTCTGGCAGGTCCAGATATTTGTCCATTTTTTCATTTTCCTTTAGCTTCACCCTGTGATCTGCTGGTACTGCAAAATCCACCAGTTGACAAGTTCTTTCTTTTTTGTTTATCAATATTATTATTATTATTATTATTATTTATTATTATTATTATTATATTATATTTTGTTGTTGTTGTTGTGTTGTTGTTGTTGTTGTTATTTTCACTCGTTTAGAACTTTTTTACACCAGCGTTAGCTGAAGGTATTTCATTGAAGTCTAAGTGACAACAAGTCTTCTCAGGTCTCCAGGACTTTTCTGAGTATTCTAGCCGATTGCTGCAGTGCAGTAGTCTGGATTATTATTATTATTATTATTATTATTATTATTACATTAGTAGTAGTAGTAGTAGTAGTAGTAGTAGTAGTATTTTTAACTCAAACGTTCTTTAGATTACTATGCTTCCACCTCAAGGTGCACTTTCTCGACAATCTTTTTTATTGACGAAAACCAATTTAAGCAAAACACATTAAGGCAAAAAAATTTAGTTTCCCCGTTTTATACATTTTTCATTTATTTACTAATTATTATTATTATTATTATTATTATTATTATTATTATTATTTACATTCTAAGTGAAATCGTAATATCAATGTGAGTGTAAGTTTTGCATTTGAGAGCGCAGACGCCGCTGAAAATGGATTGTCGATAACCTTTCAGCGAGAAAACCGAACAGGTGGCGATTTTTTCAAAAACACCGAAGAGCAAGAAAAATATGGCGGTGGTGTGTGGGTGGTGGGTGTGGGTGGTGGTACTATTTGGCCAAAGTCTGAGAATTAATAACTCTTGAACTCTCTTGAAACGACACATATCTACCTACTTAAATAAAAAATAAAAAAAACCCAGTGGATGCTTAACCAAATCCACGCCCGGAACTCGAGTGTGCTGGGCATGTAAATGTTGCAATTAAACATACGTAAATAAAGCAACTATGGCTACGAGCATTAGTCTACTTAATATCATATATATATATATAATATATATATATATATATATACAAACCCAACGTCACGGATAGCATGTGACACAAGATCAATTTCTAAGCAGAGTACAGCTGGTTTGAATTCTGAGTTTTCCTTCTGGAATACTTGCCTAACTAATGAACCCCAGTATACCGATCATCCATCCAACTATATATATATATATATATGTGTATATATAATATTATATATATATATATATATATATATATATAACCAAACCCAACGTCACGGATAGCATGTGACACAACATCCATTCAACTATATATATATATATATATATATATATATATGAAGGAAGGGTGGATGGGTTTAGGATCCGACGATATGCTGTAGATAGAAGGAAAGTGGTTAAGAAATGATCAACTCAAAACAAGTCACAGGGTGGTACGTTTCGTCTGTATGCACAGACTTTCTCAGCCGATCTGAGACTTTATTGAAGCAAAGCATACGTTTAAATACATGTGGTGGTGGCGTGTCGGGGAGGTCAAGGGGGTGTGTGTGTAGTGATGTAGCTAAGGAGGAGCGGGGGGTTGTGGGTGGATATTGATTTATGTGAGTAAAGGGGAGGTCAAGGGGTGAGTGTGTAGTGATGTGAGATAAGGAGGAGTGGGGAACTTTGGTGTGGGCTAAGGAGGAGTGGGGAATTTTGGGTAGGACGGGGTCGCTGGGGTCAGTTGAATTTTGGTGTGAGCTAAGGGGAGCAGGGAAAATTTTTGGTGTGAGCTAAGGAGGAGCGGGGAATTTAGGGTAGGACGGGGTCGCTGGGTCAGTTGAGTAGAGGGTAGAGGATGTTTGTTTGAGTGCTGGGGAGGTGACAGTGGTTTTATGGGTCAATTTGGTGTAAGTGAATGTTTGTGTGTAGCCGAATGTGTTAGAGGGGGAGAAACGTTCATGTGTGGCTAAGTTATGTTAGAGGCGAAATGTGGGGTGTAGTGGGAGATTTGTAGTGTTTGTTGATTTTCATTTGTTATCCATTATCATGGAGAGGAAGATTGTTCTCGTGAGGATTATAGTTTGAGCTATTGATTTGTCAAGGTTGAAGAAGCCTTTTTCTGGTGTTAATATTTTTTTAATGAGGTATTAGAGCAGCTTCGCATAGTCGTCTTAAACTTTTTTTTTGTGTATGGATTTGACGAGTTTTGCCTGGGTGAAGTTGAGAGAGTGGTTGTGTTCTATCATGTGTGTGACTAGAGCATTTAGTTTGTCGTGTATTCTTATTGATCTTTTGTGTTCTCTTAGACGTTGTGAGAGGTCCCGTTGGGTTTCACCTATGTAACATTTGTTGCAGTCTTCGCAGGGGATGGTGTAGATGCCGGCACTAAGGTGTTGGGGGTATTTGGAGTGTCTATGCGTGTTGAAGAGTTGACGAGGTCTTTGATTGTTTGGGAGGTTCTGGATGATCTTTATTCCTAGGTTTGTTAGTTTTTTGTAAAGAGGGATGTTTTACGTGAAGAGCATATAAACGTGATAGTAAATTTTTGATGAATGTATATATATTTATTATATTATATTATATTATATTTTATATATATATATATATATATATATATATATTATATATATATATGGGAGATAATGTGTTTTTAAATGAAGTCGGCAAATATTGTCGGCTGAAAATAGCCATATCACAAACATCGTCTGTTTGTTTACTTCTCATATATATATATATATATATATATATATATATATATATATATAAAGTGATCCAAATGATTGGTAAGTAAGGGATGATTCTATTTGAGAGCATCGAAATCTCACTGTACAACCACACTGTATGATCTTGTAGGTGCAAGCATCTATAATCATACAAGGATTTTTACTTCTAGTCTAGTTGCCTAACTAAAACTAATGAACCCAGTCTACGTAACATTCATCCAACTATATATATATATATATATATATTTATGACTTACTATATCTTTAAACCAGTATATAAGACCCACCTACTCTCAACACCTAACACCTGTGGCATCATTATCAGAACCTTACTGCTACACACCCTATCTGAGAGAGAGAGAGAGAGAGAGAGAGAGAGAGAGAGAGGAGAGAGAGAGAGAGAGATAGAGAGAGAGAGAGAGAGAGAGAGAGAGACTTCTCAGCTCACACCAATAACTGACCACCCCTCCCTATTACCGACCTCTAAAATTCACCAGTATGAATATGTTCACCATTGAAGCAAGAACTCAATCCAATGTTCTGATGAAGGTCTAACAGACCGAAACATTACAACGTCGACATTACTACCTACAATAAAAATCCATTTTTTTCAACATCCCGTGTTTGTCTACCTTTCTCCATACACACACAACACCACACACACCACACCACACACACTCACAACACACATATTATATATATAATATATATATATATATATATATATATATAATAATGGTAGATTGTGTGTTTTCCTGTCTATAACGAAAATATATTACTATCAAATCACAAATCCCTTAACGTCACATTCTCATGAGTTGATTCTTATTTGAGCTCAATCATTAATAAAATTGTTTTACAAAATGTACATACTTATAACATGCAATGTATTTATATAGATATACTATAGCGGTTCACAGTGTTAACGGGAAAGCTAATTTGCATATTGATCTTAAAATTTTGATTTTAATAAATATGTGGTTAGTATTATTGATTATAATTGTTTGGTTTTATCTTAATGAATATGAGCAAAAATCTCTGTGGTACATCTTAAAAGAAATCCATTAATAAGGAGAAATAACTTTAATTTTATTCTTTACTTCCTATTATAACTAAATACTTAAATTGGGAAAATTTAGCTATGAAAGACGGGAGTGATGGAAGATTAAGTTTCAGTTGTTCAATCTTTTGATTATACCCAACCCCCTCTGTTTCAATCTGCATCTTCGTTTAGTTTCATTAACCTTTCTAATTTAATATAGTATCTTACATTACATTAAAACTTCAATACTTGCACCCGGAGAGTGCGTATATTTGCGTGTATATATATATATATATATATATATATATATATATAGTCACCCACAGACACGTGTTTCGACTTATCAAGACTCTTCAGTGTGGCTAGACATTTGTAAGCTACCTACCATCGGGACTGAAATCTGATCGGCTTAGCATCAGTCAGACACCTTGACCACTAGGCTATAGTCACCCACAGAATGCGAAGGGGATTTTAACTGTTTTTAATACACATCCATATGTATGTAAAGGCTGCCCGATAGTGCTCCATCACTTATATAGGAGAGCGTTGCGTTTACGCGTTAGTTGGCGGTCGTCAACGAAATCCCCCCCAAGTACTCAACCCCAGGAGGATGGGGAGCATATATCGTCATCCACAGACACGTGTTTCGACTTATCAAGTCTCTTCAGTGTGGCTAGACATTTGTAAGCTACCTACAACCGGGATTGAAATCCGATCGGTTCAGGATCAGTCAGACACCTTGACCACTAGGCTATAGTCACCCACAGAATGCGAAGGGATTTTAACTGTTTTTAATACAAACATTCCTCTTTATGTAAAGGCCGCCCTTTATATATATATATATATATATATATTGTCGTTCGTCGCAAAAAATTTATACATATACACACAAAATCACACACTTAAAAAATGCACAATGTTTCCTTTCGATACACACACATACATCGTCCCGTACCCACGCCGTAAAATAGAAATTTGACGTCATATTTCAAAAC
>CM042172.1:32239348-32241848 GCA_023376005.1 Doryteuthis pealeii | reverse complement strand
TTGTAGTCCCAAAGCGATTTTCGTTCAGTTCTGTCGGATGTAAAAGATGGCTCAATAATGTTTACGTAATGATTAAGATAAAATCACAAAAAGAGTAAAGTAACTTTTCGCACATAGGTTTCTTGGTCTCATAATTAATTAATTAAGTTTTAAATGAGTAAAATACGTAAAAAAAAACTACTTAGCTCCGAAATTAAAATCAGCCAATGAGATAAGTGATTTTATCTGCCATTTTATAATCAGCCAATCAGAACTGCGGTTACGAAACAAGCAGACGAAACTAAAATCCTTTTATATAATGTAAACAAAAAGTGTTTTTCCCTTCGAAAAAGTACAAAATCTCACAATTTGTAGAATATGTTGATAAATAGAAGAATTTAGAAGGTTGACAAGACTTAATTGCAAAAAATGATCTGCGAACAACTTGTTTTTAGACAAAAAAAAAAAGTTTACCTTTAAGATACGAACTACTAAAAATCTATCTAGTTTAATAATTTTGAAAAATCAAAATATTTGTTTTGCCATCTTTTACACCCGACAGATTTAAAAAGTAAAGCACTTTTCACCTCTGGGATTGTAGACTAGTTAGATTGGTTTTATTTTGCAATTGGTTTGTCTAAGGCAGTGGTTCCCAATCTATGGCCAAAATGGGCCACAGCAAATTTCAGGTGGGTCAATGAAATATTGTAATTCTATATAATATCTTTTTTGCACATACATATATATATAGAAAAATTGCCAAATTAAATATTGATAATAAATAGTCGCTAAATTGGAACTGAAAAGTACATGTAGTTTAGATACTTGAGATAAAGTGTGTGCGTCAATATGGCTGTATCTTGATTGAATAAATATCTTATGTAAAATGGAAATATTTTTTCTATTATAATAATTTGATGGGCCACAAAAATTCTTGTTTCAAAGTAGGCCATGAGTTGAAAAAGGTTGGGAACCCCTGGTCTAAGGAATTTGCAATACGAAGAATAGTTTCCAGTTGCACCAGTTTAAAGGAAATCAATAGTGATAAGAGGGTCATTCTATAAATGAGGTGAATTTGAAAACATTTGAACACATTTTTCTCTTGATTTTTTCGTCTGTAGATCGAAAGTTTCACTGCTGAAATGAAATGTCTGAATAGATTTAAAAAAAAAAATAGAATTATGTGTTGAAGATAAGAAAAAGCTTAAATAAACGAATTTAGTATATGGGTAATTCCATGTCAAATCACCCAGAAAAAGTAAAATTGTCACCCACCCACTTCAATTTTTCTGAAATTTTTTCCAGGTATGGACTATGTTAACATTAGACGATCCCAAAAATTTGAGCTTATAAAGGTTTGAGTTATAAAGATTTTTAGCTCTCCGAATTTTGTGGGGTTGGCGAAAAATGGCGACTTTTTATAATCTATTTTTGTCTGTATAATAAGTGGGCTATTTCTGTATACACTATGATAATAAATCCGCTCTACTTACGTATTGAGCACTTTATATTTGTTATAACGCTGACTTATCCGAGTAACACTTATAGCAACCAAATATTGAGACCAACCCAATATTTTCACTGGTAAGTCATTCCTTTTTCATATATACATATATATATTTTTCAGGGCCACATCAAGTTGTAAAGCGGGACATGAAATATATTCTTTCTCCCTTCTCTTTCTTTCTCTCTTAAATTATAATGAGATGGGTGAGCGCAAATATTTTATTGTCTGTCTGTCTGTCAACAAATAACTTAAGGATGGTGACAGCTATGTCCATAATTGTTTTCTATTATTACTCAAGGGACGCTTGAATCTGATTTAGGAAATTTGTTTTTGAAAAATTCAAAAGCTTTTAAGTTTAAAGCTAGGGATTTATTTTCAAAATATTTTCATTTCATGTACAGCATAAACGTATTGCATTTCCTTCAGTCTATTCTCTTTATTGTTCAAACATTTTTTGGTCTTAATAGTCCAATCATTTGGTAAATGGACGAGTAATTGTTTCTGATGTGTTTATACACACTCACAATACACACACGCGCGTGCGAACACACCGCACGAACACACACACACACACACACACACACACACACACCACACCACCACCACCTTATTTAATCGGTAAGTCCTTCGTTTTTCACATATATATATATTCAGTTCCTATCAAGTTGTAAAGTGAGACATGAAATATATATTTTCCTTTCTCTTTCCTTCTCTCTTAAATTATAATGAGATGGGTGAGCGCAAATATTGTTTTCGCCTTATTATTATCATCACGTTACAGATTGAATTGGAGGTTGCTTTATTCTCTAGGAACATTTTAACATTATTGCGTAAACAGTAATCTTGCAGCGATGTGCCATTTTTGCTGTGAATAAAATCATTTTAAATATGGATATTATTTGAATGATTTATTTCCAACGGCATGTCAACACATTAAGGGTTATTCTATACATAGAGTTTAATGAATCGCATCCATTGTACATTCATATTTTCCTTCTTTGTATAGTTATTTGG
>CM042172.1:32206848-32236848 GCA_023376005.1 Doryteuthis pealeii | reverse complement strand
AGCCCAGTCTTCTCTTCTATTTATCCATATCTGAGGAGAGAATAGTTGAATTCATACCTTTCCCAATGATATTAGCGCTATGTGAAATGCAAACAGCCTCGTCCAGGATTTGAACTCGTCTCGCCATGTCCATTAAGAGTGTAACCATTACACCTCACGCCTCTGAAAAAACTTGTGTATTTAGACATACAATGTAAGTAATTCTCTAAACTCTAGGCATAAAATAACTCCAAACGGGTTGACATGCGTTAAAATCGATTAATCCGTAAATCCCCTCGTAAGAAACCAAGTCTCTGTAGTTATAGAAATATCATCTATATATTAAGGCTCATGTTCCTTAAAGTTACGACCGTTATCATCTTGCAACACTCTCTGTTAAAATGCAACGTCCAAGATGAAATGCAAAAATGTAAATACTGATTATCTAGTGTTGCTTACCACCGAGTTCTTATTTCTTATGTGTGACGTCATCTCAGCTAAATAATGGACCATTCCGTTTTTATCATAAAATGAAAGGGAAGAAAAAGGACATGCTATTCAGTAAAAATATGATAAGAAAGAAAGAGAGGAGGTTGGGGAAATAGAGAGAGTGGGTGAGCGTGCGGTAGCTATAAAGCTAATCTGTTTCAATCTAACATAATGAAAAGATGAAAGAAGGAAAGAAAGAAAAATAGATGAGAGAGAGAGAGAGAGAGAGAGAGAGAGAGAGAGAGAGAGAGAGAGAGAGAGAGAGGGGAGAGAATTAAATCAAGCTTGTTATACTTTTTACATATTGAACTATTTACCAATAGCTCTTAAGTAAACATATCAAACATTGTAATAATTATATTATTATTCTATGGTGTATCCACAGGTCCTGCTACTCATGATTTTTTAACTTTTTACATATTGAACTATTTCGCAATAGCTCTTAAGTAAACATATTAAACATTGTAATAATTGAATTATCATTCTGTGGTATATCTACAGGTCCTGCTAGTTTAATTTCATTTTCTGATACCATTGTTGCTGTTGTTGTTGTTGCTGAAAGATATTTGATTAGTTTAAGTATGGTATAAGGTCATATTGATCAAGGAGCGATTTGAGTTCACGACAATATCCGTTTAATTCTCTATGTCAATATTTTGACGAGAAAAAAATAAAAATTTGTAACAAAAAGGTTAATATGAAGTAGCGGTTCTTAAAGATAATTTCCCGCCCGTACAACAACATCGTGTAACCTTGCTGGCTATTTTATGCTAAAGAAACGGGATAATGTTATTGCGACCTCCTGATCCTCTCCAACCATTCCGCACCCCTCCTCATTGAAACGTCATAATTTTCATTTTTCTCTTCTTTCTTTCGAGGATTTTTCATTATATTCGTATTTTAAAGACGGGAAGTGTTTGACCACTTAATAAAGGCAAAATAATGGCGGACGTCCAGGGAAAGGGGAGATAAGCGTGTCGAAAGTTTCTAATCATTTGTCTGCGTGAAACAGCGCCCTCAGGTGGGTCCTTACTGAAACAATACTTTTTTTTTCTTAGGTTCTAGTGGATGTCAAGAATATGGGTGAGGCATAATTTGAGTGGGGGTGCGGCTAGGTTTCAAACCTTGAAGGTGGTCTGAAAATAATTCGCCCGAGTGTTAAGTATTGAGAAAGGAAATGAACAAAATAAAGAGCTGAAAATGAAGGTGGAATGGACCGAGGCGACAAAAGGTCTTGAGAAATGACAAATGAACAAAGAAAAAAGTATTTCTGGCGAGGTGAATGGTGGAATGGGGGTGGGGAAAGTGGGGTGAAAGAGTTAAACAAAGAGAAGGAAGAAAGCAGGAAAGAAAGAAAGAAAGAAAGAGAGAGAGAGAGAGAGAGAGAGAGAAAAGAGAGAGAGGGGGAGAGAGAAGGAGAACGAGAGAGAGAGAGAGAGAGAGAGAGAATGAGAGAGAAAGATAAATTAATAGATATGTATATAGATAGATAGAGAAACAGAGAGAGAAGAGGGGAAAGATTGATAGATAGATAGATAGATAGAGAGAGAGAGAGAGAGAGAGAAATACACACACACACACACAGAGAAAAGAGAGAGAGAGAGAGAGAGAGAGAGAGAGAGAGAGAGAGAGAGAGAGAGAGAAGCAGACAAAGAAAGAGACAGACAGACAGACAGACAAAATATATATATATATATATATATATATATATATATAGAGAGAGAGAGAGAGAGATAGAGATAGAGAGAAACAGAGAGAGAGAGAGAGAGAGAGAGAGAGAGAGAGAGAGAGAGAGAGATGGAAAGATAGATAGAGAGAGAGAAAATATATATATATTATATATATATTATATATAGAGAGAGAGAGAGAGGGGGGCGGAGGGGCGTAGGGGGCAAAAGAAGGAAGGGAGCAGGAAGCGAAAGAGAAAGAGAAAGAGAAAAATAAGGACAAAAAGAACCGAACTGAATGGAGAAGTAAAAGAAAGAAAAGAGAGAAAGAAATAAAAGAAAGGAAAAAGGAGAGAGAGAGAGAGAGAGAGAGAGAGAAGAGAGAGAGAGAGAGAGAGAGAGAGAGAGAGAGAGAGAGAGCGAACGACGAGAGAGGAGGGGAGAAAACGCAGGGAAGATGATAATCGAAAAGAAAAAATAGGAAGGAAAAAAGAAAGAAGAAAAAAGAAGAAAAGCCAAAAAGTTTGGATAAGAGAAGAACGAAATACAGCAGACAGAGAAGAGAAAAAAGAAAAAGAAAGAGATGTAGAGAAATAAGGAGATAAAGAAGGAAGATGAATGAAGAAAGAAAGAAAGAAAGAAAAAAAAGAAAGAAAAGAGAAAAATGAAGAAGGACAACAGGAAGGAAAAACAGAAAATAAAAAGAGTGAGAAATCAAGTTTGATAAAAATCAAATTAGCGAAATTGATCACTAATTAGACTGAGCTTATTCTAATAGTGACCACGCCAAGCGGAGTTTAATAGGTTTGAATTCAGACTGGTTGCCTAACCATAGTTAAAGAACCCAGTCTGTCCTACTATTTACCCATAGCTGGAGGGAGAGTAGTTGGATTCATACCTTCTCCAAGGTTATTAGCATTATGTAAACTGTAGCTTCGTCCAGGATTTAAACTGAGGTCGACGAGTCAAGCAAACAAACAAACAAACAAACAAACGAAAACCACCAAATAAACAGAATTAACCGACCAGGAAGAAGACGAAGAGAAACAATAAAGAAAGAAGAGACAAAGTCAATCCGAAAAAGCAAAAATTACAAAAAAATAAACAAAAAAAAAAAAAGCCAAAGAAAATGCCTCTCGCGAGAAGAATGGTATTTTTGAATGTTATTTTAACTCTTTGCCTACTTTTAAACCGCTCATAGCAGTTCTCCACCACTGTAAACCTACACATACGATATCCAAGCAAAGTACAAAAAACTGATGGTTAGTTCATTATAATTGAGCATAAGGTCTCAGATTACAATAATAATAGGACTTTATTTGAATAGAATGAGTTCTGAGGTGAATAGATAGTCAACTTTGAAATATCCCATAATACAGGTTAAAAATACAAAGAATTGTCGAATGCAATTTATAGTAAAAATCATTATCCAATGCATTTGTATGGCAAAAATCATTTCCAATGCATGTTTGTAGTAAATATAATTTCCAATGCATTTTATATATAAATCATTTTCAATGCATTTTATTTGTAAAAATCATTTCTAATGTATTTTTATAGTAAAAATCATTGTCCAATGCATTTTTATAGTAAAAATAATTTCTAGTGAATTTTTACAGTAAAAATCATTTCCAGTACATATTTATTGTATAAATCATTTCTAACGCATTTTATAGTAAAAATAATTTGAAATGCATTTTTATAGTAAAAATCATTTCTAATGCATTTTACAGTAAAAATCATTTCCAATTAATTTTTATAGTAAAACTCATTTCTAATGCATTTTTATAATAAATATAATTTCTAATGCTTTTATAGTAAAAATCATTTCCAATGCATTTTTTGTAGTAAAAAATATTACCAATGCATTTTTTTTTTAGTAAAACTCATTTCCAATGCATTTTCATAGTTAAAATCATTTCCAATGCATTTTCATAGTTAAAATCATTTCCAATGCATTTTTATAATAAAAATCAATCCCAATGCATTTTATAGTAAAAATCATTTCCTGTGAATCAACATTATATTTTCGGAAAGTTTTTTTTTCTGTTAAGTCAAACACTTGGATATTCAACTTTCAAATCTGAAATGCATACTTAATAAACCCAGTATTTAGTCTCACAATCAGGACAGCACTTTTAGGGGGGGGGGGCTCTCTTACCCTCTGCAGGGGACAAAGTTATCGTATTCTCAGCCTCGCCGACAGGGCAACAATTAACCTTTGTAATCGTTCAGTTGAAATATCAATTAATAATTATGATCGTAGTAAAATGGAATAATGAGGAGCGATTTTCTTTCTTTTTTAATATTTGTCTGTTCATCAAGTCTTCACCTCTTACCCTACGTAGACGAGTACTTTAGCTATAGAAATATAAAAAAAGCGGGTTTTGTTGCGTATGGAGTTGGGGACAATGTTGGGGGGGGGTAGGAAGAACTGTGGAATTGTTAGTCGAGAGAGGAAAAGAAATGGGAGGGAAGACGAGCAATATGAGGGTATTTGGGAATAATATTTTGTTCCCGATGTTATTGATTAAAACCATTGAAATTTCCTGTTTTCAGAGAAGCGAAGAGATGCCACAAATTGTGTGTGTGTGTGTGTGTGTGTGTGTGAGTGTGCGTGAGAGAGAGAGAGAGAGAGAGAGAGAGAAGAGAGAGAAGAGAGAGAGAGAGAGAGAGAGAGAGAGGGGGAACGAAAACTAGAAAGAGTATATTTTGGAAGAAGAGACAACTGAAATAGAGGCTGGTAGGAAAAGAGAGTGTAAGAGAGAAGAGAGAGAGAGAGAGAGAGAGAGAGAGAGAGAGAGAGAGAGAGAGAGAGAGAGAGAGAGCATTTCATACGAAAGAGGTAATGCTAATTAGTAAGAATTCGTTATTAAAGGCTTGATATCAGCTCACTTACGACAAAACGATTGAATGGTAATACATCATAACTAGCAAAAACATGCACTCTCCGGGTTCAAGTATTTAAGTTTTAAATGCAATAAGATATTAAGTTAGATTATAAAAAGACCAACGAAACTAAATATAAACGCATATAAAAAGATTACTTATTGTTTTATTTTAATCGATTTCTATATGAGAGATAAATGCAGAAAATCGAGCGGCCTGGCGCCTCAATGTTAAACAAGGCACGAAGAGGAGTGAGGCGGAGAGGAGAGTAGCCTCGACAGCAAAGAGAGCCAGAAAGAGGGAAAGAAAACAGCAGCCCCAGAAATCATCACAGTTTGTGTGCAGTCAGTGCACCAAAGACTGTCACTCTGGGATACGCCTGCACAGCCACTTGTGCAGATGCAGATAATTTTTTTATTCATTTATTTTTGGACACTACGCCATCGTCCTTAGTGGACGAAAAGATGCCAAAAACCAAGAAATATTATACATAAAATTGCTTTTAATACATTTGCGAATAAAACACTAATATTAGAAATCAATAACACCAAGTAATAATTTGGTGGTTAGTTTTAAAGGCTATCACAATGCAAGTGTAAAGAAAAATAAGGTAACTATGGTGTTGTTTGTTAACCTGAAATTTTTCTATTTTCATAATAATTCTTAATATTTCGAGATAAAAATCTCATTTATATAAGATCTCCGAAACTGAAGTTGTTGTAGTGGCTGTCCATTTTAGTTTGTTTCAAGTCTTCCAAACTCTGTTGTGTGTGTGTGTGTGTATGTGTGTGGGGTGTCTGTTTATGTGTGTGTTTGTGTGTGTGTGTGTATGTGCTTATGTGTGTGTGTGTGTGTGTGTGTGTGTGTGTGCCTGTTCAACAGTGTCTGATTAAATTCCAGGTCTGGCTCACCCTCCAAGCATAGACTTTTTGTTTATTAACAGGACCATCTAATTCTCTGATTACACTGGTTTACAAAGAAATTGAGGCAAGCACAAAAATAGCTGTTTTTAACCTAATTTGGGGGTGCTGAATTCAGATTGGAAATCCGTTTTTACCCATCACCTCTAGTTTTTAGATATACATACTGTACATTTTGTACACATACTGTACATAAAGGCGTATATACATTCAGGGTTAATTTCTAATATTGTGTGACTTATGTCTTCTTTTTTAGTTATTATGCAATAAATGTGATAGCATTACATTATATATATATATATAGCTATATATCAAGACGGATTTTGGCAGTTGAGCGTAGCCAACATATCTCAATCAATAGCCAGTAGTGCACTGGCCAGTAGTGCTCTGGCAGTCAGCAGATCATCTAAGAAACACATTTCTAACTGTCTCCAATACTATGAATTGTGTACATTGTGTCATCCAAGTATATTTATTCCGTCAATGTTCTTTATCTATCCAGTTTTATCTGTAATAAGCTGCTGCAACAGTTGAAATAAGCAAAACAAAACAAACAAACATTAGATAAGATGTTAATTAAGATTACATAAGGACTATTTAATTGAGAATATAACGTTAATATGTAAATGAATTGCAACGTAGTTTTGGTTACAGACAGAGAGATACATAATCTCCATTATAATAAGATGTTAGTTATTTAATATATGCGTGCGTGCGTGCGTGCGTGTGCGTGCGTGTGTGTGTGTGTGTGTGTGTGTGTGTGTGTGTGTGAGAGAGAGAAGAGAGAGAGAGAGAGAGAGAGGAGAGAGAGAGAGAGAGAGAGAGTTGGTTGTTTGGTTGGTTGGCTGGTTGGCTGGTTGGTGGGATTTTACGGCATGTCAACCCTTGTTTAAACCCCTTTTTTAATAATCATTTTTTTCTATTCAACCCATAGATGCGACCCTGATACAAATAAAGATGTAGCCAAGTTAACATATGTGTTCATGTTATCCGTTTATCCATGCATGGAAATTCTCTCTCTCTCTCTCTGTCTCTCTCTCTCTCACTCTCTCTCTCTCTTACGGGTCCAAGTCCCAACTCAATTCCGGTAAGCCTTATCTCTCCTTCATCTTTGAATATAACACCCGTAGCTTAGTGACTAACATGCTGGACTGAAAAATAATAAAATAAACTCAGAACTGATGAGACGGCAAAGTCAAAATAAATTTATTTTCTAAAGGTATATATCCTATATATATATATATATATATATATATATATATATATATACTAGCAAAATATGCAACCTCCAGGTGCAAGTGTTTAAGTTTTAATGTAAGAAGATATTATATCAAATTAGAAAGGCTAATGAAACTAAATAAGAAAGCAGATAAAATTATTTAAAACAGAGAGTGGTATAATCGAAAAATAGAACAACTGAAACTTACTCTTCCACCACTTCCGTCTTTCATTGCTAAATTATCCTAATTTAACTATTTAGTTAAAATAGGAAGTAATAAATAAAATCATTGTTATTTCTTCTTGTTAATGGATTTCTTTTAAGATTCTTCTGGGATTTTGCTCATATTCATTAAGATAAAACAAAACAATTAGAAATCAATAATACCAAACCCATATTTGTTAACATTAAATTTTTAATATCATTATGCAAATTAGCCTTCCCGTTCGCACTGTAAGGCGCTATTTTGTTGTATATATAAATACAATTGCATGTAATTACTATGTGGATATAGCCAACAGTACAAATGATGTAAAATAATTTAATTAATAATTGAGGTTTAAATAAAATTAAAATCATTGAGAATGTGACGTTAATCCCTAAGGGAATTGTGACTTGAGTAGTGATATAGTTTCGGTCACAGACAGACAAACACACAATCTCCATTATAATAGGATATGTATAAATAAAATCTGTTGCCTTAAAGTTTTTTCAAAATCATCGAAATGCTTTATATTGATACAATGTCTTCTAATTACATTTAAAAAAAAATCTCTTCAGTAATCTCTTCACGAATACACTGGCTGTCTTCATTGGTATTGTGCAAGTCTATAACTAGCAGCTTCCGGAATGCGCAGAAACATGCGCATTAATATTCATAATATGTTTGCACATACAGATGGATACGTATTCATGTATGTATGTATGTAGAGCGGCAGGTATCAATATAAAAGAGAAAAGAAAAAGAAAAACTAAACATGTATTGAAAGGGATTTTATAATTAGATTTCGCCAGAAAAAAAATAAAGAGAGTGTGAACAAAATCAGCTGGGTCGGAAGATTAGTGTTATCGTTCGTAGCACTAGCGTACAGGATTCAAATCAGAAACAAATAATTATATATATATATATATTATATATATATATGTATACGATTGTACTGCAACCTTTTAGATTTTTGTGCGTCAAGGACGCATGACGCGTACTTATCAGCATCTCTGCATAAGCATCAAATTTTATCATAAAATGACCCAGCAAGGGTTGACATGGCGTAAAATCCCACCAGCCAACCAACGAATGAACTAACCTGCTTTATCTCTCCCCCCTCTCTCTCTCTCTCTCTCTCACACACACACACACACACACACACACACACACATATATATATATATATATATATGTGTGTGTGTGTGTGTGTGTGTGTGTGTGTGTGTGTGTGCCTGTTCAGCAGTGTCTGATTAAAATTCCAGTCTGGCTCACCCTCCAAGCATAGACTTTTTGTTTGTTAACAGGACCATCTAATCTCTGATTACACTGGTTTACAAAGAAATTGAGGCAAGCACAAAAATAGCTGTTTTAACCTAATTTGGGGGTGCTGAATTCAGATTGGAAATCCGTTTTTACCCATCACCTCTAGTTTTTAGATATACATACTGTACATTTTGTACACATACTGTACATAAAGGCGTATATACATTCAGGGTTAATTTCTAATATTGTGTGACTTATGTCTTCTTTTTTAGTTATTATGCAATAAATGTGATAGCATTGCATTATATGTATATATAGCTATATATCAAGACGGATTTTGGCAGTTGGGCGTAGCCAACACGTCTCAATCAATAGCCAGTAGTGCACTGGCAGTAGTGCACTGGCAGTCAGCAGATCATCTAAGAAAACACATTTCTAACTGTCTGCAATACTATGAATGTGTACATTGTGTCATCCAAGTATATTTATTCCGTCAATGTTCTTTATCTATCCAGTTTTATCTGTAATAAGCTGCTGCAACTGTTGAAATAAGCAAAACAAAACAAACAAACATTAGATAAGATGTTAATTAAAATTACATAAGGACTATTTAATAGAAATATAACGTAAAATATGTAAATGAATTGCAACGTAGTTTTGGTTACAGACAGAGAAATACATAATCTCCATTATAATAAGATGTTAGTTATTTGATATATGCATGCGTGAGAGAGAGAGAGAGAGAGAGAGAGAGAGAGAGAGAGAGAGAGAGAGAGAGAGAGAGAGAGAGAGAGAATTGGTTGTTGTTTGGTTGGCTGGTTGGTGGATTTTACGGCACGTATATACTCTGTATATACTAAAATGAGACTATTTAAAAGACAGAAAACGGGTGGATTGCCAGAAACTTGTATTCTATGAAGATGTTCATGTGTGCTGAACAGTTGGAGTACGAGGAAACTGTTATGAAGCTGGAACGCCTCAATCTCTTCCTAGGACTGTTCTATACACCCATGTGGATGACATCTACACTTGCTGCAGATGCTCCTGCAAGTGATCTGCAGTTCATGAAGGACATGATGAAGTTCAAGAGAACAGATCCAGAGATTGCTCAGGCAGTGCTACAAAAAACTGTAAAACCACAGGTACCTGACACGGAAAGTTGTACCGTTCGCTCTCTTCGGTAGCAGACTCAGTGACAAAGAGAAGCAAGACATTGCTGCCAAGCTGCTTGCTACTGAGAAGCCAAATAGCTTCAGACAAGGAAACCTGTGTTCCCTCAGGTTACAGCCAAGACGACTCTGGCTGATCTGGTTGGTCCAGAGTGTCATCTTCTGCTTGACACCCTTGGCATTGAGTCTGACTGGCTTCTGTAACCTGTAGCAACATGTCCAAGGAGTGACAACTACAGCAAGGCCCTGGAATATGTCAGCAATGTAAAGGTAGTAAATGACATCGCTAAGCGGGAGTCAAGATGATGAGTGATTTGCAAACATCATTACCACAGATTCTCAGCAAAAAGAGTATTTTCTTCAAGCTGTGGAATACAACCATGAGCGATTTGATAGCTTCAAGAAGCAAACTCTGAACATATGACTCTGAAGTGTCCTTCTGACATGGACAATAGACTTTTCTGCCTCTTGAAAATAATTTTTAGGGTCTTTGTCACACATTTTCTGATGTCAAGATTGTAATATTTATGAAATTTTGATATTTTTCAGAATATGATGTGTCTTTTTTTTTCTTGAATGTTTACTTGGATTATTTTTACAGAAGGAGTATTACAAATGCTTCAATTTGATACCCATTTTGTTGTTCTATCCCAATTGTAACAAAAGTTACAGGTGAAAAACTGTCTGGCAGAAGGCAAAATTTGGCACTTTTCTACTATCGCGGGCTTAATATCTTGAGGTCCAATGAGGCAAAGGTTCCTGACATTTTACCTCAAAATGGTTGTGATTTTTGGCTTTTCCAGGTCAAAAAGCATGAAAACCGTGCAGGAGGGTATGAAAAAAGGAAAAAGTTGATTTTTGAACAGGTCTAACGTGTCATGCGTCCCTGACACACAAAAATCTAAAAGGTTGCAGTACAATCGTATACATGCTTCCCAGTGTCTTTCTTTTTCTTCCCTCACAATTTCAAGATAACTGTAAATACATTTCAATGGTTTCTTAGAAACGAATTACACAGTTTAGGATACAGGGTAGGAGTTAGACTGCTTTAGTTATGACCCAACATTTTTTCCAGAGACTTATTCAAAACAAATATATGCGTCCCAGGACGCACTAACAGAAAAAAAGCTATCAGCATCACTGCTTATGCACCACCATATGCCTCTTAAGACTAGAAGCTGATTTACAAACCCATAAACACACAGTCATAAGTAGAGACATAAAAATCATCCTAACCACATCCACAGGGGGACACAGAAATTCACCCCAGACACACCCCCTACTACTTGTGCATTTATTAATTCCATTGCCCTCGCCTTTAGAGAACCTTTCGGACGGAGACGAGGGGCACGCTTACCCTGTGTCCGTAATCGTTGTTTCACGGCGTAACCCTCAAGTGGTTAGCCTAATCTGCTTGGATCTGTTGTGCCAGTTGCTGACTGTCCCACGAACCCAGCAAGATACCACCTTCATGATTAGCAATAATATTTTCCGGCCGGAACCTTCATGACATTGCTCCATGACGCCAAGCGGTCGGGACGTGAACCCGACTGCTAATCGCAAAGACTGATAGGCTTTTACAATGTATTTTCATAAAAAAATAATTTCCAGTGTATCTTTATATTAAACTCATTTCCAATGTATTTTTATGTTAAAATCATTTTCTATATACTTTTAAAGTAAAATCATTTCCAATGTATTTTTACATTAAAATTCTTATCTATATATTTTTTGTAGTAAAAGCATTTCCAACGTATTTAATACTGAAACCATTTTTAATGTATTTTTATAGTAAAACCATTTCTATTGAATTTTGATATTAAAATGCCTTTCAATGTATTTTTATTGTAAAATAACCGACAATAAATGTTTATAGTAAAACCATTTCCAATGTATTTTTATAGTTAACCATTTCCAAATTATTTTTATATTAAAATCGTTTCCAATGTATTTTTTTATAGTAAAATCCTTTTCTATGTATTTTTATGAAAACATTACCAATATATTTCTATTTTAAAATCATTTTCTATGTTCATTTCTTCATTGGCAAGTTATCTTTATAGTAATTCATTTCCAATGTATCTTATATTAAAATCCTTTTTATTATTTTTATATTAAAATAATTTCCAATGCATTTTTATAGTAGAATCATTTCTAATATATTCTTATAGAAAAAATAATTTCCAATGTATTTTTATAGTAAAATCATTTCCAATGTGTTGATATAATAAACTCATTTCAAGTGTATCTTTATACAAAAATAATTTCAAATGTATCTTTTTATATTAAAAATCCTCTTCTATGTATTTCATAATCAAATCATTTGTTATGTATTTTTATATTAAAATCATTTCCAATGTATTCTTATAATAAAATTATTTCAAAAGCATTATAGAGTAAAAATCATGTCCAATGCATTTTTATAGTAGAACTCATTTCTAATGTATTTTATAGTAAAAATCCTTTCAAATACATTTTTAGAGTAAAATTATTTCAAATGTATTTTTATATGTATTTTAATAATAAATAATTTCCAATGTATCTTTATATTATAATAATTTCCAATGTATCTTTTATATCAAAATCCTCTTGTATGTATTTTATATTAAAATCATTTCCAATGCATTTTTATAGTAAAAGTAATTTCTAATGTATTTTTATAGTAAAAATCATTTCAAATGTATTTTTATAGTAAAAATCATTTCCAATGCATTTTAATGGTAAAAATCATTGTCCAATGCATTTTTATAGTAAAAATCATGTCCAATGCATTTTTATAATAAAAATCCTTTCAAATGCATTTTTATAGTAAAAATGATTTCCAATGCATTTTTATAGTAAAAATCATTTCCAATGCATTTTTATAGTAAAAATCATTTACAATACATGTTTATAGTAAAAATAATTTCTTATGTATTTTTATAGTAGAAATCATTTCAAATGCATTTTTATCGTAAGTAATCATTTGCAATGTATTTTTATAGTAAAAATAATTTCTAATGCATTTTTAAAGTAAAATCTTTATAAGTACATCTAGTATTGGTATTTATTTTAATGGCACACCAATCTGTATGGGTTATTTAATGCCAAAGCAGAGTGGTGGTACCAGTTCTATGGGTTAAATAGATTAAAAGATGAATTTTAAAAGAATGTGTTTAAAATGAAAAATTGGCTGATAAAATTGAATATCCTACAAGAACGAATAAAACAAAAACGTCTTCGGCATAAAATAACCCTAGACGGGTTGACAACAAACCTTAATGACAAAGCCAACTTTGTATAAGAACAGTATTTGGATGGAAAGAAGGAAGAGGGAGAGGAGTGTCTCTCGAAATAGTTTTGACTAACAAGAAATACATTGAATAAGTTTTTATTATAAAATACATTGAAAATGATTTTACTATAAAAATACAATGAATATGATTTTGCTATAAGAAATATATTGAAAATTAGCAAAAATATGCGCCCCCTAGGCTCAACTTTTAAAGTTTTAATGTAATAGAATATTATATTAAACTAGAAGTGGCTACCAAGCATCGCCAGAGTAGAGGGGAGAAAACCTTGAGTATTGATTTGTTTATTTTTGAGATTTACAAATGTACATTCTTAAGTAGAATTTCAATGCTATTTCTATATGTATTTTAAATTTTAAATATCTTCGAATATTAATCAAATTTTCATAATTTTTGCGCAAAAATCAAGAATCGCTGATATTTAATTTGTATGTATATTTACTTTGTTGTTAATTGTTTTATTTTCATAGTTTTATCCGGACATACATACACACCAACTGTCCTTTGTATATGTAAAGATGGTTTTACTCTAAGATACACTGGAAATGATTTTACCATAAAAATACATTGTAGATGATGTTAGTATAAAAATACATAGTTTGAATTTGTATCTACTTTTTATTAGTTCATTGTTTTATTTTCATAGTTTTATCCGGACATACATACACACCAACTGTCCTTTGTATATGTATTGATGGTTTTACTCTAAGATACACTGGAAATGATTTTACCAAATGAAATTTGTATCTAGTTTTTATGATTTTACCATAAAAATACATTGTAGATGATCTTAATATAAAAATACATTGGTATAAATTTGTATCTACTTTTTATGATTTTACCATAAAAATACATTGTAGATGATGTTAATATAAAAATACATTGGTATAAATTTGTATCTACTTTTTATGATTTTACCAAAAAATACATACATATAAATTTGTATCTACTTTTTATGATTTTACCATAAAAATACATTATAGATGATCTTAATATAAAAATACATTGGTATAAATTTGTATCTACTTTTTATGATTTTACCATAAAAATACATTATAGATGATGTTAATATAAAAAATACATTGGTATAAATTTGTATCTACTTTCATGGGTTGACATTTTTAGTCTCTCCACCCGAACCACTCCACCATTTCCTTTTCTTTGGATTATGTTCGCTATATCCAACAACAGTCTTTTTTTATTATATTTGTTTATACATTTCATTTGTTTATTAATTCATTCATTTTTCTTCTCTTTTTCTTTCTTTTTTTCTTTTTTCGCTCTTTGCTCCCTGGCGTTCTAGGCTGGGATATTAAGCTGTGATTGGCAGGGAATAATGACTTGAGACTATCACTTATCGTTGAACAGCAACAACAACGATTCACAAAAGGCCATTGTATGAGTGTGTGAGATTGCCCGCCGGCGAGGGGGGGGGGTTACAACACACATCCGCTTTCGCTTCTCATTCTTCGTTAGCCGGACCCGTGTCATCAACTACCTTCTCACAATTTCTTCTGCTCTTTCCTTCTTTCTTTCTTTCTTTCTTTCTCTGTTTTTCCTTCTTTTTTTCCATTTCTCATACAATCTTACTTTCTTTGACTAATTATTTTTTTATTCCTTCCTTCCTTCTTTCCTTCTTTCTTTCTTTCTTTCTTTCTTTCTTTTTTTGTTTTTCTTCTTTCTTGTTCTATATTCTTTCTTTTTTCTTTTTCTTTCTTTTTTCTTTTTCCTTCTTTTTTTCCATTTCTCATATAATCTTACTTTTTTCACTAATTATTTTCTTTATTCCTTCCTTCCTTCTTCCCTCCTTCTTTCTTCTTTCTTCTTTGTTTTTCTTCTTTCTTGTTCTATATTCTTTCTTTTTCTTTTCTTTCTTTTTTCTTTTTCTTCTTTTTTTCATTTCTCATACAATCTTACTAACACTAATTATTTTCTTCTTTCTTTCTTTCTTCTTTCTTTCTTTCTTTCTTTCTTTCTTTCTCTCTTTTCTCTCTTACAATCTTACTTTCTTAACACTAATTACTTTTTTCTTTTTCTTTCTTTTTTCTTTTCTTTTTTTTTCTTACTTTCTTTCACTTCTCATACAATCTTACTTATTACACTAAATATTTTCTTTCGTTTTTCTTTCTTTCTTTAATCTTTCTTTTATTCTTTCTTTTTGTCTCATATAATCTTATTTTCTGACACTAATTATTTTCTTTCTTTCTTCTTTCTTTCTTTCTTTCTTTCCTTTCTTTTTCTTTCTTTCTTTCTTTCTACTGCTTTTACTAAATATTTCTTTCGTTTTCTTTCTTTCATTCTTTCTTTCTTTCTTTCTTTCTCTCTTACAATCTATTTTCTTAACACTAATTACTTCCTTTCGTTTTTCTTTCTGTCTGTCTTTCTTTCTTATTTTCTTTATCTATTTTTTTTCTCTCTTTCTTTCTTTCTTTTCTTTTCTCTTCTGTTTATATCTTCTTCTTTCTTTCTTTTTCTTTTCTTTCTTTTTTCTTCTTCATACAACCTTGCTTTCTTGCATCAGATATTTCTTCGTTTTCTTTCTTTCTTTCTTTTTCTGCTTTTACTCTTCTTTCTTTCTTTCTTTCTTTCTTTCTTTCTTTCTTTCTTCTTTCTTTCTATTATTCACTCTTCTCTTTCCATTTTCTTTTTCTTTCTTCTTTTTATATCATTTACTTGTTCTTTTCCTTCTTTTTCTTTCTTTCTTTCTTTTTTCATTCCTCATACAATCTTACTTTCTTATACTAATTATCTTTTAGTTTAGCATTTCGTTCAGTTTTACTAAATTCTTCTTCCTTTAAAAACAAAAATTGTATTCATTTCTTTACATTGTAGATATTTTTGCTTGTTGTCTTATTAGCTTTCTGGCTTTTTATTCCATATTTCCTTCATGCTCTTTCGTTCAGCCAATCTTTCATCTCTTTTGTTTTGTAGTTATTACCCCCTCCTATCCCTGGCCATTTTTTCTTCTTCTTTATTCCATATGTTTTTCTTTTTCCCTTCATTTTAATGACCTTAAATGACCTTTCTATTTCTATTGTTGTTGTTTTGTAGCCTTTCTAATTATTTGAAGATTTTTCACGAATTTTTATTAATCAAAGTCTCATTATTTTGTAGAATCAACTTTTTTCTTTCTATCTTTTTTCTTTCTTTCTTTCTTTCTTTCTTAATTTTCTATATGATTTATTTCTCTTACTCTCTTCCATTTCGTTTTCCTTCTTTCTTTCTTTTTTTCTTTTTCTTCGCCTTTTCGCTCTTTCTTGTTCTATATTCTTTTTTCTTCCATTAAGTTTTTTTGTAGAATCAACTTCTTTCTTTGTTTCAATCTTTCTTCTTTCTTTCTTTCTATAATATTTTAATTTTCTCTTTCCCTTTCTTTTTCTTTCTTTCTTTCTTTTTCTATGTTATTTTACTTTTCTTTTCACTGTTTTCCTTCTTTTTATCTTTCTTTCCCCCTTTCCTTCTTTCTTGTTTTATATTCTTTCTTTCTTTCTTTCTTTCTTCTTTCTTTCTTTCTTTCCACCTTTTCGCAACATTTTTTTCTTGTCTTCTTTTTCAACTCTCTCTCTCTCTCTCTCCCGCCCTGTCTCTCTCCCTTTCTCTTTCTCCCGTTCACTTTTGTAAAGCTTTTCCCTTTTTTCTCCTTCTTCCAACTTCTCATTAAAAACAAAATACCTTAAAATGATCAGCTTACCATGTTTCATTGTTCAATTTATAAAAAAGTCAAGGGTTTTTATTATCAGCTTTCAAATTTTTATTACAAAAATTTCTTTCTTTCTTTCTTTCTTTCTTTCTTTCTTTCTTTCTTTCTTTCTTTGCACTCCTACTACCTTGAAATAATTTTTTTTCCCTTTTTCAAAAATCACGCTAATTGAAACTATATTTCACCTTCTCATTAAAATGACGGCGGCCATTGATTCTTAAACATGGCGTCCATTGTGTCATAATGCAAGGTTGGTCGCTTTTTGCTTCGACCATTTTCATTCTGGTTGTGTCTTTTCATGCGCTAGTGAGCATTTTGCAATTTACACAATTGTATCTATTGACGTGTGATTCTCTCTCTCTCTCTCTCTCGCCCCTCTCTTTATCTCTCTGTCTCTCACGCACTCTGTCTCACTCTTTCCTCTCTCTCATTCTGTTACTGACTCTCTCTCTCCTCTCTCTCTCTCTCTCTCTCTCTCTCTCTCTCTCATTTTCTCTCTGTCTGTTATTTTTTCTCCCTCTCTCTCCTTGTCTCGCTGTCTGTCTGTTTTTTTTCTCTCTCTCCTTATCTCTCTGTTTGTTTCTCTCTCTCTCTCTCTCTCTCTCTCTCTGTTACTGTCTGTTTCACCCTTCCCCCCTCTCTCTTCTTCTCTTTCTCACTCGGTCTTTCTGTCCGTCTGTCTGTCTGTCTCTCACTCTGTGTGGCTCTATGTCTCTCCGTGTCTGTATGTCTCTCTGTGTGCTTTCTTTCTCTTTCTCTCTTTCTGGCACTTTGTATGTCTGTTTCTGTCTGTCTGTCTGTTTTCTCTCTCTCTGTTTGTTTCTCTCTCTCTGTCTGTCTCTTTCTCTATCACACTCGCTGAGTCTTTTCTTCTCTCTATCTCCTTGTCACTCTGTCTGTTTTCTTCCCCACCTCTCTCTCTCTCTCTCTCTCTCTCTCTCTCTCTCACACACACACACTTGTGTCTGTATGTATGTCTCTGTCTGTCTGTTTCTCGCTCTCTCTCTCTCTTTTTCTTTCTCTCTCTGCTTGTTTCTCTCTCACTCGGTCTCTCTGTCTGTCTCTCTGTCTCTGTCTCACTCTCTGCGTCTCTCTGTGTCACTCTTTTTCTCTATCTCCTTGTCACTGTTTTTCTCTCTCTCACTCTCTCTCTCGCCCACTCTCTCACTCTGTCTCTCACTCTGTCTCTCTTTTCTCTGTCTCTCTCTCTCTCTCTTTCTCGCTGTGTCTCTCTGTCTCTGCCTTTTCCAAGTTGACTGATTGTAAATTGGAATTTTAACGAAAATGGCATTAACCAAAACTGCTGAATTGGTGCGATGTGTAAATTCTCGTCATTTTAAATTACTAATGGTAATTAAATAATACCCCAACTGTTCTAAAAAGAATTCCTTAGGAATTTAAATAAGATCCAATCTATGGTTAAATAAATCTTTAGTCTCTCAGGGTCTTTGTGTCCTCGGTTTGACGCTAAACCGCATCTCGTAATGAATTTCCAATTTTGGAGCTCTGGGGTTTGGTTTGGTTTGATTTGTTTTACGGCATATCAACCTCAGTAGGTCATTTAATGCCGACAAAGTTTTGAAATGAACTCATTCTTAATGAATACTCAATTTTTTATAAACACATTTTTCTATTTTCAATTATGGGACCCTAACAGGTACTACCCCTCCGGGTCAGAGTGGACCAGGGAGCAATGGTGATGAACCGGTGCTCCACTTTCCCCAGACCTCCAGAACTGGAAGCTCACCATCAGATAGAGTTTAACGTCATTCCCAGGACATGAAGACCCTCAGCCACCACCTTCTAGCACATATATGATAAAAAGGGTTGGGGCAATCATATATGTGCTAGGGCTTGACGTGATCAGCCGATTGATCGGAGGGGCTTCTCCGACCGCCAGTCTAACCTAAGTATGGGCCTAAATGGAGTGTTGCATGTCATGAACTGCTCAGCCACCTGGGTTCCATCCTTAAGCATCACGGGGTACCACCCATGGCCAACAGGTGGACACATTTGGGGAATCTTACCGGTGTATTCTAACACCCCAGCTGACAGGTCGGGAGCTCTGGGGAGTTTGGAGTATCCTTTTATTGCCATTACTCTCAGGTTCAGTCTGACC
Source organism: Doryteuthis pealeii (assembly GCA_023376005.1). Lineage (NCBI taxonomy): Eukaryota > Metazoa > Mollusca > Cephalopoda > Myopsida > Loliginidae > Doryteuthis > Doryteuthis pealeii. Next base: position 32,217,936 of record CM042172.1, on the reverse strand, counting down.
CGGAGTGGTAGTACCTGTTAGGGTCCCATCTATGGGTTAAATAGAAAACCAATGAGTGTATAAAAAATGGTGTATCCATTAATAATTTCAAAACTTAGCCAGCATTAAATGATCCACTGAGGTTGATATGCCGTAAAAAAATGTGGAGGACCTTAGTGCCCTCGGTATTTCATTAAAAAGCATCTAGTGGTGTGTTTCCAATTTTGGAGCTCTGGAGAAGTTTTGAGTAGCCCTTCATTGCCATTACTCCCAGGTCGACTCTAATCCGGGGTGGTAGTACCTGTTAGGATCCCATTTAAATAGAGCTTTAGTTGAGGAGGATCTTAGTGTCCTCGGTATTTCATTAAAATGCATCTAGTGGTGAGTTTCCACTCTGGAGACGTTTTGAGTAACCCTTCATTGCCATTACTCCCAGATCGACTCTAACCCGGAGTGGTAGTACCTATTTGGGCTCAAGAATTTTTTCGTGTGTTAAGTTATGCTAAACTGCTCTATATGCAGGAGGCGCGTGGTGTAATGTTTAAAGTCATGGGAAATGGACTCGTCGCCCCGAGTTCAAATCCTGGACGTGGTAATTGCATTTCACTTAGCGCTAATACCCTTGGGAAAGGTATGAATCCTACTTTCCCTCCAGCTATGGGTAAATAGTAGGGCAGACTGGGCTCTTTAACCTTGGTTAGGCAACCGGTCTAGGAGTAGGAAAACTCTGAATTCAAACCTGTTGTACTCCGCTTAAGAAATTGACCTTGTGTCACATCCTGCTCGTGCGGAGGGGTTGGTAAATATATATATGCAGGAGGCGGTGTGTAAATTCTCGCCATTTTAAATTACTGATCTCAGAAATGGGATTCCTCGTTACTGTAATAATGTTTGCCTCAGATTATCATCTCTTCGGTCCCATGAAAGAGGGTTTGAAAGGCAGATTTTATTCCAGTGATGTGGAAGTGAAACCTGTTGGGAAGAAGTGGCTCAAAGAACAGTCAACAGAATTTTACGGGGCAGGGATACATGCTCTCATTCGAAGGTGGAACATTGCTATTGAGAGAAACGGTGACTATGTGGAGGAGTAGGGATACGATCCACAGAGGACCAGCTTCATTTTGATGTATGCTACATGCTCCCGTGTTACTAATTATACCTGTTTTAAACAAAATGGCATTACTTTTTTTACTCACCCTTGTAAATAGTAAAACTAAAAATAGTACCAAAACTGTTTTCCTACAAGAATGCCTTAGGTATTGAATAACCCACTAAGGTTGTATGTCATTAAAGAAACAGCCTATGATTTATGTACCTGTAGTTAGAATATTCAAATAAAGTTTTGTAGGATTTAAAATCGAAGGTTCCGATCCTGGAGCACTGGAAGGTATTTGCCTCTCACCCCCCCCTTATGATGGCGCGACACACAATGACATTTTATGTGGGGCCCACCACAAGCCGAAGTGGTAGGCACAAAAATGCGTCAATTCCATCGGCATCCCCCTTGAGGGGGCGCCTCAGGCGCTGGGCATAAACCTAGCTCTACCCCTTTAAATCAAGGGAGCAGGTATTGCCTGGGGAGTTGTTAAATTTATTGCCAAACCACTCCAGAGGCCGAAGCGCTCTGGAGCAGGTCCCGAAGGGCCTTTGATGGCTTGGCAATCACTGGAGCACTGGGGAATGTAGAGCACCTATCATCATCCTAGGCCCAGTGTGACCCGGAGTGGTAGTACATGTTAGAGTATCATCTATGGGCTAAATAAAAAGAATGAGTTTAGAAATGTATTTTAAAAAATTGAGTAAAAAAATTGAGTAAAAAAATTGATTACCCATCAAGAATGAATAAAATGAAATAAAATAACAGAACAAGGTTTGACATGCCGTAAAACCCAACTCTTCTCGAATTCTCTACACTGTCATCTGAACAAAGTTAAGGGCAAAATATATATATATATATATATATATATAATATATATAGTTTTTTTTCCGTAGTTAGCGTCTTTCCATGTGTGGTTTAACCAAGCTGATGCAGGTAGACCATAAGGAGAGCTCAATGTGCCTAATACCAGTGAGTAAAAGGACAGAGCAAGATATTTAGTAAATGAAGAAAAACTCTAAAACTTGCTTCATTACAATAATTTATTTCAACCGTATTAATACGGCATCTTCAGGTAATCACAAGAACATGACTCTTGTAATTACCTGAAGATGCCGTATTAATACGGTTGAAATAAATTATTGTAATGAAGCAAGTTTAGAGTTTTTCTTCATTTACTATATATATATATATATATATATATATATATATATATTATATATATATATATAATCCAAAAGTCCAGAGAAGAAATCTTCCTTACGACACAAGAGTTTTATTTAAAAAACCTGTCGCTGTTTGAGAGCTCAATGTGTGCTCTTAATGTTAGAGTCACAGAGCAAATATATAAGTAAAGAAATAACAAATGACTTAGAGATTTAGCATTATAGTCTATTTCAGGGAGCTTAGACAAATTGTCTAACTCTCCCGACTCATCAGATGCGAATGATGAATTCTTTATTACTTTAAAGGCATTTGAAAAGAGATTTTTATTTTTAATTTTAAAATTTTTTTATAGTCCTGTGATATGAATTCCAAATGAAATCCTTGATGTTGCAAAAATTTTTTTAAAAAAAAACATATATATATATATATATATATATATATATATATATATATATATATATATATATATATATATATATATATATATATATATAACGTATATATATATATATATATATATATATATATATATATATATATATATATATATATATATATATATATATATTGTTAGATTTGCTTCAAAACAACCAATGTATTAGCGCGTTTAAAATCCTGCAATGTGTATTATATATCACTAAGAAATAAATGTTCACATAATGCATGGTGTGGTTAATTTGCATACTGGTTTTAACAAGACCGGGATTAATAAATAATTACCTGGTGTTGTTGATCTCTAATATTATTGTTTTATTCTCTACCGAATAAAAATCAATCCTATAAATGATTTTCACCAATCAAAATATAATTAAAATAAGTGTAATCTTTTTATATGCGTTCGTATTTAATTTCGTAGGTCTTTCCAACTTAATATATTTCATTACATTAAAACTTATGTCCGGTGGTACATATTCTAGCTAGTCTTTTTATTATAATGGAGATTGTGTTTTTTTTGTCTGTAACCGAAACTATATCACTATTCAAGTCACATTTCCCTTAATTATTAACGTCACATTCTCCATGATTTTATTTTTATTTAAACCTCAATTATTAATAAAATTTTATTACATTATTTACATATTTGCATACTAATAACATGCAATTGTATTTATATATACAACAAAATAGCGGTTTACAGTGTGAACAGGAAGGCTAATTTGCATATTGATACTAACAAATTGATTCTAATAAATATGTGCTTAGTATTGTTCATTTCTAATTGTTTGGTTTTATCTTAATAAATATGAGCAAAACTTTCTGGAATAAATCTTAAAAGAAATCCATTAACAAGAAGAAATAACTTGTAATTGTATTCTTTGCTTCCTATTTCAACCAAATAGTTAAATCAAGAAAATTTATCAATGAAAGACGGAATGATGGAAGAGTAAGTTTCTATTGTTCTACTTTTCGATTATACCCCCTTCTGTTTCAAATCTTTTTATCTGCATTCTTAATTAGTTTCATTAACTTTTCTAATTTATTATAATATTTTATTGCATTAAAACTTAAATACTTGCATCCGGAGGGTGCATATATTTGCTAGTTATTATTATTATTATTATTATTATTATTATTATTTATTATTATTATTATTATTATTATTATTATTATCAATCCGTGTGAGTTTTTCACATCAGCATAAGCTGATGGTCTTTCAATGGAGTCAGAGTGACAGCAAGTCTCCTCAGGTCTCCAGGACTCTTCTGAGTATTTTAGCCGATTGCAGTAGTGCAGTAGTCTGGATGGTCTCAATTCTTCCCCTGATTTCCAGATCCTCCAGTCTTTTTTCCATGTTTATTGGGACCATTCCAAGTGTACCAACTTATTATTTCAATCCTAGTGAGTTTTTCACATCAGCGTAAGCTGATGGTCTTTCACTGGAGGCTTAGTGACAACCAGTCTCCTCAGGTCTCCAGGATTCTCCTGAGTATTCAAGCGATCTATTTTGTTGTTTGGATGCTCTCAATTCTTCCTCTGATTACAATTCCACCCAGACATCGTATTATCAAAAGGGCGTGATCGGTAGCACTTGTCTTTTTTTTCTTCATCTCCAGTTGTTCTTCCTTGTATTCTTTGAGATACTGTTATTTATTTTATTTCTATCTATTTTTAATTTTATTTCCATAACTTCTCAAATCTGATTATTCGTCGAATCGTTGAAGTTTTTTGGACTTCTGTAATAAATAAGCAAGACTTTGTTGTTTTTATTCTTTATTAAGAACCCACAGCCCAAAAGGGTTTCTAACCACGCGGTGAGGAGCTGGCATCTTTGGAGCGACGATCCTTAATGTCAGCTCCCCTTGACTAACTGCTGAGATCAGTCTAACTAGACTAGTACCCTTTCACACGCCTTCCTTCAGCCAATCAGAAGTCGGCATACAGGTCAGTGAAAGGTCAACTGCTGTCAATAACTTTAACGGCTACCGGTAACTTTCCATTTAATCCCCTCCGATTTTGAATTTTCAACGAACTTCAATTCAAAATTTAGCTACACTTACATATATAATTCGTAGGCTACCCACGATATTATGTAACACTTTGTTGAGTTCGTCCATCGGAAAGTCTCTTAGCTTGATGTCTATTTCCACAACGATTCTAAATTGATAATCTATGTCTCTTCTGAGATTCGAACCACTGATACCGTGGCTATCAATGTCTTTTGCACTGAGCCACGGGCTTATCAAAAGGGCGTGGTCGACAGCACTTGTCATTTTCCTTCACCTCCAGTTGTTGTTCCGTTATATACTTTGAGTTGCAGTTATTTTTTTCTATTTCACGGCAGAAAGACAGGGAAACCCCAAAGTTTTCGGAGGGTGTAGAGGTGGGGGTGCAAAACAGAGAAATGAAAAAAAAGTTTTATTTAGTTTCACTTTTATTCTACTTGCGTCTTTCTTTGTCTGTTTTGTCTCTAACCACAAAACAATATTTTTTTGATAAAAATAAAATAAGAAATGAAGAATAAAATTAAAAAATAAATGAATGAAAAATAAATGAATAAAAATAAAAAAAAGTGTAAAGAAATGGATACAAAAAATAATTTTAAAAAAATACACATTTAATAATGAACAAAAGGAAAAAAAATATGAATAAATAAAACAAAAAAAAAAAATCTAAAGAAACGGATGAAAAAGAATAAAAAAGTAAAAAAATAAAATAATATATATTTAATAATGAACAAAAAGGAAAAGAACGAGAAACGAACAACTCGCACACAAAATGTTTCTCCTCGGGATAAAAAATGTAAAAAGAAACAAGATGAAAGAGAAAACGAAACGAAATGAAATGTAATAAAGACAATAGAAAAACAAAGTTAAAAAAAAAAAAGAAGAGACGAAACGAAGACGGATAGAAAAAGCCGATTCAAGTTTTTAACCGACCGTTCCGAAAATGGCCATAAGCCAATTCTTTCTAATTGATCTGACTTAATATCAGTGTCACGTGTTCCTTTTGTCATCTTCTCATCAAAATCGACTGCCATTTTCTCACCTTCATTTCTACACATTTCGGGATTCATATCAATCTTTATATATACTAGCAAGAAAAAAAAAAAAAAGAAAAAAGAAGTCCCCTGGGCGGTGTAAAGATTTATTTTTGAAAGATATTGCCTGAGTCGGGTGGTGTTAAAAATTCAATGTCACAGGGTTTGTATCATAAGTAAGTAAGATCATCAAATTAATTAAAGGAGTAAAAAAAAAAAAAAATAAAACAATTTGAAATGGAAACTTAGATCTGCCTGCCTCAAATAAAATGTTGCACGCATCTATTAATTATTAATTTAATAATTATTTTGAATATTTTACACATAAATTTTTTACACAAAATCGCAAGTATCTATTTATTTGTAAACTTTTTGTTTCTACACATTTCGGTTTATATCTGTATATATACTAAGAAAAAAAAAGGAAAAAAAAGAAGTCCTCTGGGCGGTGTAAAGATTTATTTTTGAAAGATATTGCTTTGAGACGGTGGAGTTAAAAATTCAATGTCACAAGGTTTGTATCATAAGTAAGTAAAATCATCAAATTAATTAAAGGAGTAAAAAATAAAACAATTTAAAATGGAAACTTAGATCTGTCTCTACTCAAATAAAATGTTGTACGCATCTATTAATTATTAATTTAATAATTATTTTGAATATTTTATACATAAATTTTACACAAAATCGTAAGTATTTGTTTATTTGTAAACTTTTTGTTACTGAAAAAAGGGCGAGAGTAATTAAGAATTTTTGAAATTACAAATTTCGCAAATAATTTTTCCATTTAAAGTAATACAATTTTTAATCAATTTCATAGTTTATATAGCTTATCTGGTTAAATCGAACATAACGGACCTAAATTCCACCATTTCACTCCTATGAAAGAAAAAAATACCAAAAATCAGGAAATTAACCGAATTTAATGAAATTTTCAGTGTTGATATATCAATGACTGTTTTACGCCGTAACAATCCTTTTCAGATTATTCAATACCGAAATAAGTCATTTCGATAAAAGTTTCTATGTTTCAAGTTCTTAATATCTTCAAATTGGTATAAATAATTTTCATAAATTTAATTTGGTTTGGTTTGGTTCGATTTGTTTTATTTAATGGTATAATAACCCTGTGGATTATTTGATACCAAAAACTGTTAGAGCGTGAGATACAACAACAAGGTGTCCTTACAGTATATTAATATAGTAATTCCCTATAACCATATATTGCTTTTGAGCAAAATAATGACGTTTGAATTATTAAAAAAAACAAAACACATGTCGCATACCTTTCTGCATGATACGTTCCTTATCTAATATTTGTTTTTGTTTACATCGGCTTGTTTTAATCAATTTCAACCAGAATGATCCTGAAGATCCTAACAGAGAAACCTGGGTAGACATATTTCGATTCTATCGTTTGAGGACTTTTATGTTCATTCATAATTAATTCTGTTTCGTCTTTTTATCGACGGTAATCCTCTCTTCAAACACACACACACACATACCTCCCATATATATATATATATATATATATATATATATATATGAGAGGTATCCAAAACTTGGTAGTGAGGGACGATTCTATATGTGATTTCTAAGACACACTGTATTATTATTGTATGATCCAGTATGTATAAATACAGTGAATCTTTAAATCACTAAAGAGAGCTCAATGTATAATAAACTTTTAGAATATATACAGAGCAATATTTATCATAGAAAGGAAGGAAAAACTCAACACCGTAATTCCATTATAATTATAATAGGCCCTTTTTTGGTCGAAATAAACTATTATGGAATTACGGTGTTGAGTTTTTCCTTCCCTTCTATGATATATATATATATATATATATTAAGAGAAAGAGAGAGACAGAGAGAGAGAGAGAGAGAGACAGACAGACAGACAGGCGAAAGGATTTGGGAAAGGCATGAACTCCTTAACCCCAGCTAGTAACACTACTGTTATTCTAATAGGCTTTGGTATTAAATAATAGAACCAAGTCGAACCAACTATCTCAGTCTGTTCCTATCTATCTATCTATCTATCTATCTATCATATCTATCTTATAGATAGTAAGATTCTTGGTAAATAGAGAGTTGGATAGATATCCAACTATCTATTTTCCTTAAGATCTTACTATCTACGATCTACCTATTTTGTATCTATCCTTTTTTATGTATATCTATTCTGCTTCGTCCTCATCGTCTATCTCAGTCTGCTCATATCTATCTATCTATCTATCTATATATCTTAACCATTACAATCACGACGACGACGACGACGACGAGACGAAGAAGAAGAAGAAGAAGAAGAAGAAGAAAGGAGGAGGGGGAGGAAGAGCACTCTTGAAGACAAACAAAGGAAATGGAGATACGACAGATCCATACTGGATTAAATTCATTTGCACTGGATTATTTGAAACATTAGTCTGTCTGTCTGTCTGTCTCTCTCTCTCTCTATATAATATAGAGAGAGAGAGAGGGAGAGAAGAGGTTGGAACAGATAGACTGACAGAGATGTATAGATAGATAGAGATAGATAGAAAGAGAGACAGAGATATATACATAAAGAGACATATATATATATATATATTATAGATGAGAGAGAGAACAGAAGACAATATAATACTATTATATATATATATATATATATATAAGAGAGAGAAGAGAGAGAGAGAGAGAGAGAGAGTTCAAAGAGGGATATATATATATATATATATATATATATATATATATATATATATATCTGTCTCTGTCTCTCTCTGCTGTCTGTGTCTGTCCGTCTGTGTCTCTGTCTCGTCTCTCTTTATATATTATATATATATATAGTATATATATATAGTATATATATATATATATATTATATATATTATATATATAATTAGTATTTTCTATTAATCTGTCTATCTATACTCTCTATTATTAAGCTATCTAAAAATCTATCTACTACTATCTATCTATCTATCACAATCGTTCCTATCTATCTATCTATCTATCTATCTATCTAATCTTTTCCACGTCTTTGAGAGATAATTGACCTTCAGACGTAGAAAATAATTCTTTTTTATATGATCTTTCAGTGTTTAAAAAGAAAACGTCTGGTATATCTTTTATTCGTATTTCACCTTGCTTGATTTATGGATAAAACACTTCATTTCTAACCAGATCACCATTTTGTTGCATACGAAGTTCTGATTTATGAACGACACAAGTCTCCAAAATAATAACAGAAAGGAGAGAAGAGAGAGGCCGAGAGAGAGTAGAGGAGAGAGAGAGTGAGGTACTGGATAGAGTATTGTAGAGAGAGTTAATTGAGGTATAGAACACATGTAGTGTGCCTTTGTGTTTCGAATTTCACTCTTTGGCACGTAAAGTCGCACCTTAAAACCAAAAAATCCTTTGCGGTCTGAGGCTTTTGACACAGTAGGAAAGACTTTCCCTCATTCAAACATGAAACTAAAATTTCAGTAATCTGCCCCAATTATCAACAATAAAATAAAATTACCGTACATTTCTCCAAATATTGTAGTTTATATATTATATATAGTATATATATTATATACTATAGATTATATATATATTATATATATAGTGAGCAAAGACTACGGATTCTTTGAAGCTTGACGCATTCCAGATATAAAATCTTAACCTCAATAAAATAACTTCGTATTTCAGAAAGCCCAATAACCAACATCCTGAATGCTTTACTTAGATTTTACACGTTCTACTTATACTATTATTATTAAGGTATTTATTATATCTATCATTATATATTTATATATAGTTAGGTTTTTTCATGTATATAGATATATATATAGATATATATATATCATATGTGTATGGTCTTGACACCTGATTTCTGAATGTAAGCGTAGTGTTTTAAAACAGCTTCGTTGCCCCTGAGACTGCTCGCCACCGAGCAAGAAACCACAATTAGCGGGCCAACAGAGCATCTAACTCCATGATCCATCGATAATAAACACTATCTCACACAATGACAATACTTTTTTATGGCCAAACCATTTACCTATTCCTCAAATCTATCCACTCATCTCTTCATTCTCCTCTTCTTCTGTCTCACATCTCTCTACGTCATTCTCTCTCTCTAGTTTAATATATAACATACTAACTAGTATATTACAATATTAGTTCATATAAATATGTAATGTGTGTGTGTTTGTGTGTGATGATGTGTGCTGATGTGTGACCACACAAACACCTAACCAACCACACCGCTAACTTATTTACCAGACACGAATAACATGGTAACGAGTATCAACACCTATCCACAGACTGATAACACACGACAACCTACATGCACTGCGCCTTCACCCACCATAACACACAGTTTAATCAGGCACGCAGGCTGTAACGCAAAAGACCAGTCTTTACGATTGCTATGTTGCTGGCGTGGTTGTGCGTTGTCTTGTGTGGTGTCATCCAGTGTCTGTGGCAGTTGCGTGTGTATTGATTCTCTTTGCTGGGTTTGTGAATACGTTCGGTGTAATATGAGGGCGTTATAAGTAGCAATCTATGTGTGGAGTTCTTAGGATCATCCTGTGGCTGTCACATCAGTGATGGGTAATGGGTTAACGTAGGTTATCATGATATATTATGTCTATATTATATATTCTATCTAGAACTAAATTTTCAGGCATCACAATACTTTACAACAAAGCAGTCTACCATACACACACTACTACACACTGCGTGCATCACACAATGATACACCACAAATATTCACGACAGCATTACTACGAAAGGTTCTACAGCGGGCAATGACATAATACACCACTCATCAATCAACACCACCTCAGACTTGTCCACCCCTCAGCGCACTACTAACGCAAACAGATGTACGGGGATACGCATCATCCATTCTATCTTTTTAGCAATAGACACACTTCCTTCCATTAATTTGCCTCTTTTCTACACACAGACACACACGACACACTACACGGACCTGAAACTTCAATAATCTGACACAACACAACACATTGTTTAACACCTATACTCATATCATCACCAAAAACAACATCAAGTTAACACCGAATTCCGATTCACTTAAATTTTCGGCACACTCTTTGCGGCGATATACTACACTGTTTATTCTTCCGCTTTAGCATAGCACTAGATCTACTAAGACCTTAATATATTACACTTATACAACATTGTTAACCAGTTTTAACACCTGAACTCACACAGAGATAGCTTTAGATCCGGCTTCTCATAAGGGCTGGACCATTCTGACATAATTAACTCTGGCTACCACAATTATACTAATGTGCAACTTTCAATGGCGCCATTAACTACACCGTTCGATCACACATGATACAACGCAACGTGGACGTTAGCTCTCTCAGTCCGTACG
>CM042172.1:32192844-32206748 GCA_023376005.1 Doryteuthis pealeii | reverse complement strand
AAAAAAGGAGAGAGATACCGCTGTTCAAAACTCCGCTTAAGAAATTGACCTTGTGTCGTATCCTGCTCGTGCGGAGGAGTTGGTAAATATATATAAACACTTTTTGAGTCATTTAATGCCAAATAAATAATATTCGTTTTTTCAGTACCTGCTGTTGCTTAAATGGTCACTCATTTAAGTATTGAACAGGCTTGTCATTGCTTAACTTCGCTGACCTAGCGGGAACTGGTGCTTTCATCATTTGATGTTAGTAACGGACATCAATAAATTCACAATCTGAAAGAATGAATAAATATTTACAGTGAATAAGAACTGGTAATACACTCAAATCTTTGCTATAGAAAAAGCCTGTCTATATTAATGAAATAAGGGGCGTGGCATGATGATTAGAGTCGTGGGAAATGGACTCGTTGACCCGAGTTCAAATCCTGGACAAAGCTGTTTGCATTTCACATAGCACGAATACACTTGGGAAAGGTATGGATCTAACTATACTCCCTCCAGCTATGAGTAAATAGTAGGACAGATTGGGCACTTCAGCCTTGGTTAGGCAGCCTGTCTGGGAGAAGAAAAACTCTGAATTCAAACCTGTTGAACCCCGCTTAAGAAATTGACCTTGTGTCGCATCCTACTCATGCGGAGGTGTTGGTAAATATATATGTATATTAATGATATTGTTCACTATTCAGATTTCTTTTTACGAAAAGGTTAAGATATATTTTTAAAAATCCATTATACACACACATACATACATACACACACACACACATACATACACACACACACACACACACACACACATATATATATAATATATATATATATGATAGTACGCAAACAGTTTGTCTGATATGGCTATGCCGACAATTTTTGGGAGAATATGTGCTTAATTGAAGTCATACCTAATTTGAAAATTAATTAGCTGATAATTAATGAATTAGGCGAATATATCTGTTTAAATGTGAAGCGTAAACAAATCGAGAAAAAGTCATTCTCTGAATGTACATTTTGGCCTCATCAGCAGAGTTATAGACTCGAAGCCGCTTTGTGAGTCTATAACTCTGCTGATGAGGCATAATAGGCCGAAATGTACACACAGAGAATAACTTTTTCTCGATTTGTTTACGCTTCACATTTAAACAGATATATTCGCCTAATTCATTAATTATCAACTAATTAATTTTCAAATTAGGTATGACTTCAATTAAGCACATATTCTCCCAATATATATATATATATATATATATATATATGGGTGGGTCGGTGGTTGTGGACGTATGTGTGTGTATATAAATATATATATATATATATATCTGTGTGTGTTGCTTTAAAATACGTTGTTACCTTTCCTCTAAAACTCAAAACTTAAGTTAAAAAACAGAAAAGGCGGTGCTAACAGTGGACAATGAAAAAATGTTCAAAACCAAAATTATATAGATTATGTTGATTTCTTTGTTTAATGGCATATCAACCTTCGTGGGTAATTCAATGTCAAAACAATTATTGTAGAAGGACAGAAGTTGTACCATTTAACCCCTAACTAGAGAATGAAGAGGTTCATGCTTTTGCCAAGGGTATTACTTATTATTACGTTAGAATGCACCGACTGCACCTCTGCAGAGGGGTAAGACTCCCCCAATGGGGCCACCTGTTGGCCGTGGGTGGCGACCCGTGATGCTTAAGGATAGAGCCCAGGTGGATGAGCAGTTCATGACATGCAATACTCCACTTTGGCCCTATCTTGGGCTAGACGGGCGGTCGGAGAGGCCCCCCCCCCGATCAATCGGCTGGTCACGTCAAACCCTAGCACCTATATGATTTTTCCAACCCTATTGCCCTTATGGCAAGCCCCAACCCCTTTTTATCATATGTGTGCTAGAATGCGGTGGCTGAGGGTCTACATGTCCTGGGAATGACGTTAACCTCTATCTGATGGTGAGGTTCCAGTTTTAGAGGTTTGGAGAATGTGGAGCACCCCTTCATCACCATTGCTCCCTGGTCCACTCTGACCCGGAGTGGTAGTACCTGTTAGGGTCCCATCTATGTGTTAAATAGAAAAATGTATTTATAAAAAAAAATGTATTATCCATTAAGAATTGAATTATTTCAAAACTTTATCGGCATTAAATGACCCACTGAGGTTGATATGCCGTAAAACAAAACAAACCAAACCATTACACAACGAGGAGTTCTACCTATAGATAATATGTATTAATAATAGCTAACTGAAGTTATCAATGTTTACTAACAGAATTTTGAAGAAAATTAACGTTTCATTCATTGTTCATTTCTGTCTTGGTAAATAAGGCAGGGGGGTGGTGAACCAAGATGCTTAAGGACGGAATCCTGATGGCCTCTTTGCTCCTTACTTAGGCTTAACGGGCGGTCGAAGAGCCCCCCCCCCATGATCAATCAGCTGGTCATTTCAAGCCCTAGCACCTACATGATTGACCCGACCCTATTGTACCATAAGTATAATATCATAACCCCAACCCTTTTTTTTATCATAGATGTGTAAGAAGGCAGTGGCTGAGGGTCTTATAGTCCTAAGTATGACGTTAAACTCTATCTTATGGTGAAGTTACAATTTCTGGAGCTCTGGGGAACGTGGTGTACCTCTTTATCACCATTTCTACCAGGTCCACCCTGACCCGGAGTGGCAGTACGTGTAATGGTCCTATCTATGGGGTAAATAGAAAAAATGAGTTTAAAGAAAATGTGTTTAGAAAATGAGTTTTGAAAATGAAAAATTGAGTGCCCATCAAAAATTAATAAAACAAAACATCTTCGGCATAAAATGACCCAAAGAGAGTTGACATGCCGTAAAATCCAACCAACCAACCAACCAACCAACCAACCAACCAACCAAGCCATGTATTGGTTTATGAAAAAAAATGAGTATATTTTTTAATAGCCATCAAGAACGAATAAACCAAAACGTCTTCAGCATAAAATAACTCAACAAGGGTTGACATGCCGTAAAATCCATCCATCCAAACAACCAAACAACCAAACCATCTCTGGGTTTATTAAAAGAAAATGAGTATAAACAAATGTTGAATACTTACCAGGAATTAATAAATCAAAATTTATTCGGCATAAAATAACCCAACAAGGGTTGACATACCGTAAAAGCCAACCAACCAACCAACCAACCAACCCACCCATCTCTGGGTTAAATAAAAAAAATGACTATAAACAAATGTTGAATACTAATCAAGTATTAATAAACCAAAACGTTTCGGGATAAAATAACCCAACAGTGGTTGACCTGCCGTGCAACCAACCAGCCAACCAGCCAGTCAGCCAGCCAACAGCTTCAGTTTCGATACTTTTTAAACACAACTTGTATATTTCGGTAAAAGAGCGGAGGGAGCTCAACTGGGGAATGAAATAACAGGGTTGATATTTTCCAAGTAAATCTTAAGAAACGGACGCCATGTTTTTTTTTGTGCTAAAAAAAAAGCAACAGATTATAGGGTTGCCGTGAAATGTCAGATAAAAAACCCTCACCACAATCACCTGAGTGTATGTACACGTACATGTACACGTGTATGAACATGTGTACGTTTCTGTATGTATGTAAGTGTGTCGTTTATTGCAAGCATACAACACGTCAAAACGGTAGAAAAGGAGCAAGTTTTAAAATGCTAAAAAAAAATAAGACATATACGCCCACCCACACTCACATTTACAGTTACCCACAATATATATATATATATATATATATTATATATATATATATAATATATATTGATTTGTTGGTTGGTTTTTGAAGGCTGTCACAATTCAAGTGTAAATAAAAAGAAGGTAACTATGATGTTGTTTGTTAACCTGTCACTTTATTCTTAATATTTCGGGATGAAAAATCCCATCATCAGAAGAATACTCGAACTGAAGTGGTCCTAGCAGTTGCCCAATTTGTTCTGTCTCGGGTCTTCCAAATTTTGTGTGTGTGTGTGGTTGGGGGTGCTTGCTTATGTGTGTGTTTGTGTGTGTAAGTGTGTGTGTGTGTGTGTGTGTGTGTGCGTGCTTGTGTGTGTGTGTGTGTGTGAAAAAGTTGAAAATGGAAGCGAATCCGACGGTATGTTGAAATGAAAAATAAAGGAAAGAAAATGCTGAATGGATGAAGTACATTTAATTTTTATATTGTTTTACTGACACGTGTTTCGGCCAGGGATTTATCCATATACATATGTACTCTCTCTATTATTATTTTAAATAAAAAATAAAATTACAATAATAGAAAACTATAAAAAATCTTTTTTTTAGTATACAAGGAATAATGGCCTTCGTCAGAGTAAATTCTTTGTTGTTTTAAATCAAAGCGGTTATATATATATATATATATATATTGGTTAGGAGGTTGATTTAGAAGGCCATCACAATGCAGTTTGGAATAAATAAAAAATAATAATACGGTAACAATGGTGGTGTGTGTTGACCTGTATTTTTTTTTATTATTTCTTGAATTTTCGAGGTAATACCTCTTTATCAAAAGAATTGAACTGAAGCAGTACAGCTATGGCATTTCTTCCTAAATGAATTTTATTTTATTTTTTTGAAAATGACGTTATTTTTTAAATAACTGTATTCCCGTGTGAGCGTGAATGCGTTTATTTTTATTTTTAAATAAAAATAAACGCATTCACGCTCACACGGGAATACAGTTATTTCAAAAATAACGTCATTTTCAAAAAAAAAAAATTCATTTAGGAAGAAATGCCATAGCTGTACTGCTTCAGTTCAATTCTTTTGATAAAGAAGGTATTACCTCGAAAATTCAAGAAATAATAAAAAAAATACAGGTCAACACACACCACCATTGTTACCGTATTATTATTTTTATTTATTCCAAACTGCATTGTGATGGCCTTCTAAATCAACCTCCTAACCAATACATACACAATGCTTCAAGCAATTATGAAACTCTTTATATATATATATATATATATTATATATAATATATATATATATATATATAATATATATATATATAGAGAGAGAGAGAGAGAGAGATAGATAGATAGATAGATAGATAGATAGATTGAGTATACAAGGAATAATGACCTTCGTCAAAGTAAATTCTTTGGTGTTTTAAATCAAAGCAGTTATATATATATATATATATATATATATATATATATATATAGATAGATAGATAGATAGATAGATAGACATTAATAGATTGAGATAGATAGATAGATAGACATTAATAGATTGAGATAGACAGACAGATAGATAGACATTAATAAATTGCGATAGACAGACAGACAGACATATAGATAGATAGATAGATAGATAGATAGATACAACCTGACTGAAATAGATAGATCACAACAATATAGATATCGATAGATATAAACAGGCTGAGATAGATAGATAGATAGCTAGATAGATACACATATATGAAAATGAAAAAAAGAATGAACTATTTTAAACGCAAACATATACTTACACCTACAGAAACTAGCATGAAGATATTACCGACTTTATTTGCACAGAGAAAAAGAAACACACACACACACACACACACACACACACACACACACACACACACACACACACATATATATATATATATATACATATATATATATGATATATAATATATGATATATACATACATATAAACATACATACATACACACACAATGATATATATACATATATGGTATATACATACATGCATACATATATACATGCGCGCACACACACACATACACACACACATATATATATGATATATAATATATATATATATGATATATACATGCATATAAACATATATACATACACACAATGATATATATATACATATATGGTATATACATACATGCATACATATATACATACAAATATATAGTATATATATAATATATATATATATACATGTATATGATATCTTTATACATACATACACACACATATATATATAATATATAAAATATATATATAATATATACATACACACACACATATATATATAATATAATATGTACATATATGATACATACATACATACACACACACGCATGTATATAATATATATATATATATATATATATATATATATATATGTATGTATGTATGTATGTATGATATATACATACATACAGACAGATACACATATAATATATATAATATATATGATATATTCATACATACGTACACACATATATATATAATATAATATATATGAAATATATATTAACGATACACACACACACACACACACATATGTATATATATATATATATATATATATATATATATATATATATATATATATATGAAATAATTTTCTTTTCCTATAAATGTGTTGTTGCTGCGTCGATATCAGATTTTAATGTATTTGTTTTTTTATCATTCGTCGTTTTTACATTGAAACAAAATGGTGTCTTTCGAAGATCGCTATAAATAACAGGTTTAGCGCGGGAGAACTTGAGGATGTTCTCTGCAAATCCGCTGTTATTAAGAATGTTTTTCTTCCATTCACAATTATTGGTTGGCAAACGTAAAATTGTCTGTTAGAAACGCCGCAAGAATTTCGCGTTCCGACACAAAACAGAAACGGTTCTTCAATTGAAGAAATGCGTAAATCTATGTCGAAATGTCACCATAAAAAAACTATTTAATAGCAACGTCTCGTTTTATGAGATTCTTCGAGATTTTGATAGATTGAACGGAACACTTCTAGTGAGTTTGCGTATATATATGTGTGTGTGCGTTTGTGTGTGTGTTTTTGTGCGTGTGTATGAGTGTGTATGTATATATATATATATATATATATATTATATATATATATATATATATATATATATATCGGCTAAAAAAGCCATATCATAAACACACCGCGTGTGTATTTACTTCTCATACTGTCGTGTAGAAGTCACTATAAGTGGAATAGGAACCTACTTCTGAACAAAACGGAAAAATCTAAGAGGGTCCGTTTGGTGTAGGGGTAAGATGCTCGCCTGTCAGCTTGACGGTCGGGTTTCGAATCACGCACAGGGCGGTCTTTCTATCTATAGCTCTGCTGATGAGGCCTAATAAGCCGAAATGTACATACAGAGATTGATTTTTTCTCAATTTGTTTAGTCTTACATTTAATAGGTGTTCCCGCCTAATTGATTAATTAATTAATTATTAATTAATTAACTTTCAAAATTAGGTACGACTTCAATTAAGTACATATTCTCCCAAAAATTGTCGGCTAAAAAAAAGCCATATCATAAATACATCGCTTGTGTATCTACTTCTCATATATATATATGTAGATATGTGTGTGTGTGTGTGTGTGTGTGTGTGTGTGTGTGTGAGAGAGAGAGAGAGAGAGAGAGAGAGAGAGAGAGAGAGAGAGAGAGAGAGAGAATGAGAGAGTAAATAGGGAATAAATATAGAAATAAATCCGACAGTATGTAAAGAATAGAAAAACAAAAAGTATTCCAAAATGATGAATCTATTTTTATGGTGAAGTCGACGGTATAACATTTCGGTTTTAGCAAACCTTCACCAGGACTTGAAAGAAAGAAAGAAAGAAAGAACGAATGAAATATGTTTTATTTTTACAAAAAAAGAAAAGAAAAGAAATTAACAAAAAACAAAAAAAAACAAAAAAAAAACAAACAATCAAAAAACGTGTGGAGGATGATCACTAATTAGGGCTGAGCCTATTCTCGTAGTGACCACCTCTGCTATTTCATAGGTTTTCAGGTTTATAATATTCTAACATATATAAGTATTTATATTATGGAGGCGCGTGGTCTAATGGTCAGAGTCGTAGGAAATGGACTCGTCGGCCCAGGACGAAGCTGTTTGTATTTCACATAGCACTATGAAAGGTATGGATCCAATTCTCCCTCCACCTATGGGTAAATAGCAAGACAGACTGGGATCTTTAACCATGGCTAGGTAACCAGTTTAGGAGAAGGAAAACTCTGAATTCAAATCTGTTAAACTCCACTTAAGAAATTGATATTGTGTCGCATCCTGCTCGTGCGGAGGGTTTGGTAAATATATATATGTGACCCTAGCTGGTATTATCACTCCGGGTTAGGGAGGTCCTGGAGTAATGGGGATAAAGGAGTACTCTACACTCCCCAAATTTCCAGAATTGGAACTTTACCACTAGATGCAGTTAAGACCTTGATCTTGTGTCGCATCCTGCTCGTGAGGAGGGGTTGGTATATATATATATATATTTTAAAGAAGAACAAAGGGTATTAATTTTAGATATACAGTAGAGACTGGGTCCTTTTTTTTGTTGGGATGGAAAGAATATTGTTTAGTGGATGATGTTCGAAAAATGGATTCGATGATGATGAACTGAAGGCAAAGATAACGACGTTATTTACCAGTTTGAAAGTCTTGCAGGAGTCGTCTGGGTTGAAGCCAATGGCGATTTTTTAGAATATATTTAATCTATATCATTTCAAGATATTTAAGTAATTTTGTTGAATATAACCGAAAAAGTGAGATGTCAGTTTTAATTTCATTTTGCGTCATTTTTAGACAATTTACGCATTGCACCTCATATATATATATTAAGAAATTTGAAAAAACAAGTGTTCCAAAAATTAGATGAATTTATTCATCGACGCTTAAACGTTTCGGTTTCTTTAAACCTTCATCAGGATGTATTAATATTTGTTGTGTAAATGTTAGACAACATCAAAAATTTTATAAAGATTTTTTTTATCTCCTGTCATCTATAAAACATCCATCAATTTCTTCACCCCTTAATACATCCTGATGAAGGTTTAAAGAAACCGAAACGTTTAAGCGTCGATGAATAAATTCATCTAATTTTTGGAACACTTGTTTTTCAAATTTCTTAATTTTGTCGGATTTATTTCATATTTACTCCCATATATATATATATATATATATATATATATATATATATATATATATATATCTTGCTGGCAGCATGGTTATGCATGACTCTCTCTCTCTCTCTCTCTCTCTCTCTCTCTCTCTCTCTCTCTCTAACCGACCCTGCTGATATTATCCGCACACAGCTGATTGGTGTAGGTTTAAAGAAGGTGTGTCAAAAAAGTACCGAGATTTTTGGTACTTTTTGACACACCTTGTATTCTGAAAAAATTAACGTTACCTTTATTGTTCATTCCTATCTTGGTTAATACAGCTTCGATCTCGATACTTTTTAGACACACATTATATATATATATATATATATATATATATATATATATAATATATAATAGTAATATATTCTTGCCTTGATGAGCTAATAAGCGAAACTATTAGTAAGTATATCTGACTCATTAGGATTAACTTTACTATTTAGTCTACTTAGGTATCGAGCAATTTTACATTTTAGTTTAGACAATCCTAGCTCTCTCACTCTCACTCTCTCTCTCTCTCTCTCTCACCTCTCTCTCTCTCTCTCTTATATATATATATATATATAATATATATATATAATTTTTTTTCTTTTGGCCAAGTGTTATAGCGTTAATCGAGTGCTATTGTGGGTCTAACGGGAGAAAATTAAATATTTTATAAAAAAAAACAAAGCCCGCAAAATGGTTTGAATTTTGATTGAAAAAAAAACAAACTGTTTTATTTCACTCTTTAAAAAAATCAGAATTCACACCATTTAATTTAACTTAAATATAAATGCTCTAGCATTGACGTATTATATATATATATATATATATATATATATATATATATAATATATATATATATATATATATATATATACGAGTACTATATTTATAAGTAAACATATTATATATATATATATATATATATAATATTTTACGTATTATAATATATATATATATATATACATATATATATATATACATATATATATATATATAATATATATATATATATATATATATAATATATGAGTTCAGTACACAGAAATAGATTAGGCTATATGTTACTTTTCAAACATTCTTTAATCCGTGAGAGCGTATCACTTGCATCATGTCACCCTCTTTTTGTGCCCCCACCCTCACAGAACACAGGTTTTGTCACTTCTGTTTCCATTTTGACGTCTGCTTTTCCCACCGATACCGCCTGTGCAACCCGAGGCTGTTTGGAGAGCAGCATTGAAATCACAAGTCAGTTGTTTTGCCGGCAGAATAAAAAAAATATATTATTCTTTGATGAATGTATGGCTGTAAAGAACCAGAAATGCTTAATTGTTTCATTATTACAAGCCCATTGTCTTCTAAAGGTGTTGTGTGCGCGTATGTGTGTGTGGTTGTACGTGTATGTGTGTCCGTATCTATGTGTGTGTGTGTGTGTGTGTGTGTGTGTCTGTGTACACTTTATGTCTGTTCGAGCGTATGTGAGCGTCTGTCTGTGTACACTTTATGTGTGTCTGTCGGAGTGTGTCTGTGTACGTGAGTGTGTGTCTGTGTGTGTGTGTCTGTGAATATGTATGTATGTCTGTATCTGTGTGAATGTGTGTTTGTGTGCGAGCGACGTGTGTGTGGCTATACGTGTATGTATGTCCGTATCTATGTGTGTGTGTGTGTGTGTCTGTGTCTGTGTACACTTTATGTGTGTTCGAGCGTATGTGAGCGTCTGTCTGTGAGCGTCTGTCTGTGTACACTTTATGTGTATCTGTGTCGGACTGTGTCTGTCTACGTGAGTGTGTGTCAGTGTGTGTGTGTGTCTGTGTACGTGAGTGTGTGTATGTGTGTGTGTGTGTGTGTCTGTGAATGTGTATGTATGTCTGTATCTGTGTGAATGTGTGTTTTTGTGTGCGAGCGTACGTGAGCGTCTGTCTGTGTACATGTATGTGTGTGTGTGTCTACATCTGTGTGTGTCTGTGTCTGTATCTGTGTGTGTGGTGTTGTGTGAACATGTGTCGGGGATGTCTTATGTACGTGAGTGTGTGTCTGTGAACTTGTATCTGTGTGTGTGTGTATGTGTATGCGTGTGTGTGTGCGAGCGTATGTAAGCGTCTGTCTGTGTACATGTATGTGTGTCTGTGTCTGTATCTGAGTGCGTGTGCGTGTGCGTGTATCGGGGTGTGTTTGTGTACGTGAGTGTCTGTCTGTGTGTGTGTCTGTGAACATGTATGTGTGTGTACGCGCGTGTGTGTGTATGCATGTATGTGCGTCTGTGTGCGATTCTGTGTGTATATATATATGCGAGTTTTTCTACTTTCCACCCTTTTGCCATTTTTTTTTTTTCATTAAGCCGAAAGTTAAGAAGAAAATCCCGATTTACGCGTCGTTAGGAACAAACCGAGAAAAAAAAAAAAAAAGAAAAAGGAAAAGAAAAAGGAAAGAAAAAGGAAAGAAAAGGGTCCTGTAAGCGCCACTAGCAAAGAATAAAGTGAGGAATCGTTTGGGAGGCGAAGGGGTTCTTTTTTGTTTTGTTTTTCTTGGGTGTGGGTGGGGGTTGGGTGGGGTGTGTATGCTGTGGCGAGTGTTATACAAGAAGTAGAACATAGATATAAAGAAGTAGAAGATGATGATGATGATGAAGAAGAAGAAGAAGAGAAACAAAGAAGAAGAAGAAGAGAATGGAAAGGAAACAAAGAAGAAGAAGAAGAGAAGAGAAAGAATGGAAGAGAACAAAGAAGAAGAAGAGAAGAAGAAGAAGAAGAAGAAGAAGAAGAAGAGAACAAGAAGAAGAAGAAAGAAGAAGAATGGAAGAGAGAAGAAGAAGAAGAAGAAGAAGAAGAAGAAGAAGAGAAAGAGAAGAAGAAGAAGATGGAAGAGAGAAGAAGAAGAAGAAGAAGAAGAAGAAGAAGACATACAATGAAGAAGAAGAGAGAAGAAAAGAAGAAGAAGAAGAAGAAGAAGAAGAATGGAAGAGAAAACAAAGAAGAAGAAGAAGAAGAAGAAGAAGAAGAGAGAAGAAGAAGAAGAAGAAGAAGAAGAAGAAGAAGAATGGAAGAGAAAAGAAGAAGAAGAAGAGAAGAATGGAAGAGAAGAAGAAGAAGAAGAAGAAGAAGAAGAAGAAGAAGAGAACAAAGAAGAAGAAGAAGAAGAAAGAAGAATGGAAGAGAGAAGAAGAAGAAGAAGAAAGAAGAAGAAGAAGAATGGAAGAGAAGAAGAAGAAGAAGAAGAAGAAGAAGAAGAGAAGAGAAGAAGAAGAAGAGAAGAAGAAGAAGAAGAGAAACAAAGAAGAAGAAGAAGAAGAAGAGAAACAAGAGAAGAAGAAGAAGAAGAAGAAGAAGAAGAATGTAAGAGAGAAAAAAGAGGAAGAAGAAGAAGAAGAAGAATGTAAGAGAGAAAAAAGAGGAAGAAGAAGAAGAAGAAGAATGTAAGAGAGAAAAAAGAGGAAGAAGAAGAAGAAAGAAAGAAGAAGGAGAATGTAAGAGAATACATTGGCGAATATTATTCCATTTAACTGGTTTCCTATTGCAAAAGGATCAAGTGTTGTATAACCATATATAACCAACATCGTCGGTATATAATCGAGAGAGGAGACTCAGGTGAGAGAGAGAGAGAGAGAGAGAAAGAGAGAGAGAGGAGAGAGAGAGAGAGAGAGAGAGAGAGAGAGAGAGAGAGAGAGAGAGAGATTACAGAGTTGAAACTTGTTCTTCATTTCTGTTTTACTGCTTCGGCTATGATCGTCATCTTGTCATCTTTAGTCATGCAATTAATCACCTCACAAGACATTATTTCCTTGATCAAGATTTATTTAACCCATTCTTATTCACCACGCGGGAGAATCAACCTCGCAGTGGCACGTCTACTCTGCGTCGATCTCAAGTTGAAAATGATTTTCTAACTAACTAAATCACGTGACGCAAGGTGTAGGGGATTATCTTCCCTTTGTCGGAAGAGTTATCTTCTCGCTGCGTTGCTGTTTGTTCCCACTAGGGGGACCTCTGGTATTTAAGCGCGTTCATTGGAACGTCTTCCTTTTTTTAGCTGGACGTTTCTCAACGAACTGTTATGGGCTAGAGTCTATCTACCCCCTACTCGGTGGGGCTTTTGCCCCCCACCCTTACATTACTGTAAGTTCTTTATACAGCATGGACTATCCTTTAGTTCCATGTCTGTAACATTTATATGTTAGGTACATTTGGGTATCTTGTTTATACCTAGATATTGTATATGTATTTACATGTTCTAAGCAAAATAAGACAAAATTATAAAAAATGACGTAAGAAAAATTATAAGCAAAATAATAAGACAAAATTATAAAAAATGACGCAAGCAAAATTATAAGCAAAATAATAAGACAAAATTATTAAAAATGACGTAAGAAAAATTATAAGCAAAATAATAAGACAAAATTATAAAAAATGACGCAAGCAAAATTATAAGCAAAATAATAAGACAAAATTATAAAAAATGACGTAAGCAAAATTATAAGCAAAATAATAAGACAAAATGATAAAAAATGACGTAAGCAAAATTATAAGCAAAATAATAAGACAAAATGATAAAAAATGACGTAAGAAAAATTATAAGCAAAATAATAAGACAAAATGATTAAAAATGTCCTAAGCAAAATTATAAGCAAAATAATAAGACAAAATGATTAAAAATGTCCTAAGCAAAATTATAAGCAAAATAATAAGACAAAATGATAAACAAAATGGATTTGCACAGATGTTTTACCTCTCAGAAAGAAAGAAAAAATAATACAAGAATGTTATGGCTTGTATTCTTTGTTTAATGGCATATCAATCATCATTGGTTATTTAATACCAAAACCAACCTTATAGAAGAACAGTAGTGGTACTATTAACCTATAGCTAGGGAGGATGATGGGCTTCTTACCTTTCCCAATGGTATTAGTCCGAAAGAGAATGTAATAGCGCGACTGGAGTTCGAATATATTCCACAGTTTTTTCAATTCTCTAGCAAGATTCAGGTTATTTGTTTATATTATCGTTTTCTTTCATCTTCACCCTGTGATCTGCTGGGACTGAAAACTCTACCACA
>CM042172.1:32180344-32182844 GCA_023376005.1 Doryteuthis pealeii | reverse complement strand
TATCTACCGCCTAAAGACTGCAACAGAAAAAAAAAACAAGTTTTTTTTATTTTTATTTATTTCAGTTTGAAAATCTTTGGGTCTTCTTTTTAAATACTTTTTTTCCCCCTGTTTGATTCTGTCGTGTGTAGATCGAAAGTTTTACTCTGCTGAAAGGAAGTGTCTGAATAGATTTCAAAAAAAAAAAAAAAAAGAAAAAAAGAAAAAAAGAAAAGAAAACGTTGAATATAAGAAAAAAGCGGAATCTAATATTTTGCGAACGTAGACCAATAAATTTCCAAACTTTTTTGCATTTGTGACACAATTCTTGTGACAGAGAAAACGAGGTGAGTGGAGAACGTGAAGGCCTGCCGTATTCTCGAAGGAAGCGGGCTAGGCTTTGCCTGGCATGTAGGACTGTAGAATCGAACCCGCGTCCTTCAGAGTGCAAACGGGCGATACATTGGCACCCAAGTCGAGATGCTACAGTCCCTACAGGTGCCCGGATGATAGCTGCGAGGATTCCGGCGACCGGGATTGGCTCGACAGTCTCGTGTGTGGGGCACAGACGTCCGGATGTTAAGGGCAACAGTAGTATAAGTAGAAGTAGGGTGACGGCAGGAAGTGAGTTGCGACTTCAGCTGCTGGTAGACGACGATGACGGTATTGTAGCCTGCGAATAAGGCGTTTGACTCGCTTCTTTTTGCCCCCCCCTCAACAAAGAACATTTACTTGAAACCCCATAATTTTGAAAAAAACCCAAACCAATCTTAAACAGACTGGAAATCGAAAGACTGATCATAAGCAGAACAAACACATTTATTTCTCCTCTCTATTTTTTTCCCTCTATAATTCTTATAAATACATCTTTTACAACGCATTAAGTTTTGTTGGTCAAGTTAGATATACGAGGGCCATTCAATAAATAACGGGAAATATAGTTGTCTTTGTAGTCCCAAAGCGATTATCGTTCAGTTCTGTCGGATGTAAACGATGGCTTAATAATTTTTACGTAATGATTAAGATAAAATCACAAAAATATTACAGTTACTTTTCGCCCATAGTTTTCTTGGTTTCATAATTAATTAATTAAGTTTTAAATGAGTAAAATACGTAAAAACTACTTAGCTCCGAAATAAAGATTAGCCAATGAGATTACTGATTTTATCTGCCATTTTATAATCAGCCAATCAGAACTGTGGTTATGAAACAAGCAGACGAAACTAAAATCCTTTTATATAAGATAAACAAAAAGTGTTTTTCCTTTCGAAAAAGTACACAATTTCACAATTTGTAGAATATGTCGATAAATAGAAGAATTTGGAAGGTTGACAAACCATAATTGCAAAAAATGATCTGCGAACAACTAGTTTTTAGACTAAAAACAAAGTTTAACTTTAAGATACGAACTACTAAAAATCTACCTAGTTTAATAATTTTGAAAAATCAAAATATTTGTTTTTTTACATCCGACGGATTTTAAAAAGTAAAGCACTTTTCGCCTCTGGGACTTTAGCCTAGTTGGATTGGTTTCATTTTGTAATTGGTTTGTCTAAGGCAGTGGTTCCCAACCAATGGCCAAAATGGGCCACAGCAAATTTTAGGTGGGTCAAGGAAATATTATAATCTATATGATATGTTTTTTGCATATATATATATATATATATATATATATATATATATATTGTAAAATTAGATATTGATAATAAATAGTCGTTAAATTGGAACTGAAAAGTACATGTAGTTTAGATACTTGAGATAAAGTGTGTGCGTCAATATGGCTGTATCTTGATTGAATAAATATCTTATGTAAAATGGAAATATTTTTTCTATTATAATAATTTGATGGGCCACAAAAATTCTTGTTTCAAAGTAGGCCATGAGTTGAAAAAGCTTGGGAACCCCTGGTCTAAGGAATTTGCAATACGAAGAATAGTTTCCAGTTGCACCAGTTTAAAGGAAATTAATAGTGATAAGAGGGTCATTCTATAAATAAGGTGAATTTGAAAATCTTTTTCTTTCTTTTTTTTAACACTTTTTTCTCTTGATTTTTTCGTATGTAGATCGAAAGTTTCACTGCAAAAATGAAATGTCTGAATAGATTTAAAAAAAATAGAATTATGCGTTGAAGATAAGAAAAAGCTGAAATAAACGAATTTAGTATATGGGTAATTCCATGTCAAATCATCCAGAAAAAGTAAAATTGTCACCCAATAATAATAATAATAACTTGTCACCCTTCAATTTTTCTGAAATTTTTTCCAGGTATGAACTATGTTAACATTAGACGATACCCAAAATTTGAGCTTATAAAGATTTGAGTTATAAAGATTTTTAGCTCTCCAAATTTTGTAGGGTTGGCGAAAAATGGCAACTTTTCATAATCTATTTGTCTGTAAAATGAGTAGGTTATTTCTGTATACACTATAATAATAAATCCGCTCTACTTACATATTGAGCACTTTATATTTGTTATAACGCTGACTTATCCGAGTAACACTTATACCAACCAAATATTGAG
>CM042172.1:32145344-32175344 GCA_023376005.1 Doryteuthis pealeii | reverse complement strand
GTGGATGTCAAGAATATGGGTGAGGCATAATTTGAGTGGGGGTGCGGCTAGGTTTCAAACCTTGAAGGTGGTCTGAAAATAATTCGCCCGAGTGTTAAGTATTGAGAAAGGAAATGAACAAAATAAAGAGCTGAAAATGAAGGTGGAATGGACCGAGGCGACAAAAGGTCTTGAGAAATGACAAATGAACAAAGAAAAAAGTATTTCTGGCGAGGTGAATGGTGGAATGGGGGTGGGGAAAGTGGGGTGAAAGAGTTAAACAAAGAGAAGGAAGAAAGCAGGAAAGAAAGAAAGAAAGAAAGAGAGAGAGAGAGAGAGAGAGAGAGAAAAGAGAGAGAGGGGGAGAGAGAAGGAGAACGAGAGAGAGAGAGAGAGAGAGAGAGAATGAGAGAGAAAGATAAATTAATAGATATGTATATAGATAGATAGAGAAACAGAGAGAGAGAGAGGGGAAAGATTGATAGATAGATAGATAGATAGAGAGAGAGAGAGAGAGAGAGAAATACACACACACACACACAGAGAAAAGAGAGAGAGAGAGAGAGAGAGAGAGAGAGAGAGAGAGAGAGAGAGAGAGAGAAGCAGACAAAGAAAGAGACAGACAGACAGACAGACAAATATATATATATATATATATATATATATATATATATAGAGAGAGAGAGAGAGAGATAGAGATAGAGAGAAACAGAGAGAGAGAGAGAGAGAGAGAGAGAGAGAGAGAGAGAGAGAGAGATGGAAAGATAGATAGAGAGAGAGAAAATATATATATATTATATATATATTATATATAGAGAGAGAGAGAGAGGGGGGCGGAGGGGCGTAGGGGGCAAAAGAAGGAAGGGAGCAGGAAGCGAAAGAGAAAGAGAAAGAGAAAAATAAGGACAAAAAGAACCGAACTGAATGGAGAAGTAAAAGAAAGAAAAGAGAGAAAGAAATAAAAGAAAGGAAAAAGGAGAGAGAGAGAGAGAGAGAGAGAGAGAAGAGAGAGAGAGAGAGAGAGAGAGAGAGAGAGAGAGAGAGAGCGAACGAGAGAGAGGAGGGGAGAAAACGCAGGGAAGATGATAATCGAAAAGAAAAAATAGGAAGGAAAAAAGAAAGAAGAAAAAAGAAAGAAAAGCCAAAAAGTTTGGATAAGAGAAGAACGAAATACAGCAGACAGAGAAGAGAAAAAAGAAAAAGAAAGAGATGTAGAGAAATAAGGAGATAAAGAAGGAAGATGAATGAAGAAAGAAAGAAAGAAAGAAAAAAAAGAAAGAAAAGAGAAAAATGAAGAAGGACAACAGGAAGGAAAAACAGAAAATAAAAAGAGTGAGAAATCAAGTTTGATAAAAATCAAATTAGCGAAATTGATCACTAATTAGACTGAGCTTATTCTAATAGTGACCACGCCAAGCGGAGTTTAATAGGTTTGAATTCAGACTGGTTGCCTAACCATAGTTAAAGAACCCAGTCTGTCCTACTATTTACCCATAGCTGGAGGGAGAGTAGTTGGATTCATACCTTCTCCAAGGTTATTAGCATTATGTAAACTGTAGCTTCGTCCAGGATTTAAACTGAGGTCGACGAGTCAAGCAAACAAACAAACAAACAAACAAACGAAAACCACCAAATAAACAGAATTAACCGACCAGGAAGAAGACGAAGAGAAACAATAAAGAAAGAAGAGACAAAGTCAATCCGAAAAAGCAAAAATTACAAAAAAATAAACAAAAAAAAAAAAAGCCAAAGAAAATGCCTCTCGCGAGAAGAATGGTATTTTTGAATGTTATTTTAACTCTTTGCCTACTTTTAAACCGCTCATAGCAGTTCTCCACCACTGTAAACCTACACATACGATATCCAAGCAAAGTACAAAAAACTGATGGTTAGTTCATTATAATTGAGCATAAGGTCTCAGATTACAATAATAATAGGACTTTATTTGAATAGAATGAGTTCTGAGGTGAATAGATAGTCAACTTTGAAATATCCCATAATACAGGTTAAAAATACAAAGAATTGTCGAATGCAATTTATAGTAAAAATCATTATCCAATGCATTTGTATGGCAAAAATCATTTCCAATGCATGTTTGTAGTAAATATAATTTCCAATGCATTTTATATATAAATCATTTTCAATGCATTTTATTTGTAAAAATCATTTCTAATGTATTTTTATAGTAAAAATCATTGTCCAATGCATTTTTATAGTAAAAATAATTTCTAGTGAATTTTTACAGTAAAAATCATTTCCAGTACATATTTATTGTATAAATCATTTCTAACGCATTTTATAGTAAAAATAATTTGAAATGCATTTTTATAGTAAAAATCATTTCTAATGCATTTTACAGTAAAAATCATTTCCAATTAATTTTTATAGTAAAACTCATTTCTAATGCATTTTTATAATAAATATAATTTCTAATGCTTTTATAGTAAAAATCATTTCCAATGCATTTTTTGTAGTAAAAAATATTACCAATGCATTTTTTTTTTAGTAAAACTCATTTCCAATGCATTTTCATAGTTAAAATCATTTCCAATGCATTTTCATAGTTAAAATCATTTCCAATGCATTTTTATAATAAAAATCAATCCCAATGCATTTTATAGTAAAAATCATTTCCTGTGAATCAACATTATATTTTCGGAAAGTTTTTTTTTCTGTTAAGTCAAACACTTGGATATTCAACTTTCAAATCTGAAATGCATACTTAATAAACCCAGTATTTAGTCTCACAATCAGGACAGCACTTTTAGGGGGGGGGGGCTCTCTTACCCTCTGCAGGGGACAAAGTTATCGTATTCTCAGCCTCGCCGACAGGGCAACAATTAACCTTTGTAATCGTTCAGTTGAAATATCAATTAATAATTATGATCGTAGTAAAATGGAATAATGAGGAGCGATTTTCTTTCTTTTTTAATATTTGTCTGTTCATCAAGTCTTCACCTCTTACCCTACGTAGACGAGTACTTTAGCTATAGAAATATAAAAAAAGCGGGTTTTGTTGCGTATGGAGTTGGGGACAATGTTGGGGGGGGGTAGGAAGAACTGTGGAATTGTTAGTCGAGAGAGGAAAAGAAATGGGAGGGAAGACGAGCAATATGAGGGTATTTGGGAATAATATTTTGTTCCCGATGTTATTGATTAAAACCATTGAAATTTCCTGTTTTCAGAGAAGCGAAGAGATGCCACAAATTGTGTGTGTGTGTGTGTGTGTGTGTGTGAGTGTGCGTGAGAGAGAGAGAGAGAGAGAGAGAGAGAGAGAGAGAGAAGAGAGAGAGAGAGAGAGAGAGAGAGAGGGGGAACGAAAACTAGAAAGAGTATATTTTGGAAGAAGAGACAACTGAAATAGAGGCTGGTAGGAAAAAGAGAGTGGTAAGAGAGAAGAGAGAGAGAGAGAGAGAGAGAGAGAGAGAGAGAGAGAGAGAGAGAGAGAGAGAGAGAGCATTTCATACGAAGAGGTAATGCTAATTAGTAAAGAATTCGTTATTAAAGGCTTGATATCAGCTCACTTACGACAAAACGATTGAATGGTAATACATCATAACTAGCAAAAACATGCACTCTCCGGGTTCAAGTATTTAAGTTTAAATGCAATAAGATATTAAGTTAGATTATAAAAAGACCAACGAAACTAAATATAAACGCATATAAAAAGATTACTTATTGTTTTATTTTAATCGATTTCTATATGAGAGATAAATGCAGAAAATCGAGCGGCCTGGCGCCTCAATGTTAAACAAGGCACGAAGAGGAGTGAGGCGGAGAGGAGAGTAGCCTCGACAGCAAAGAGAGCCAGAAAGAGGGAAAGAAAACAGCAGCCCCAGAAATCATCACAGTTTGTGTGCAGTCAGTGCACCAAAGACTGTCACTCTGGGATACGCCTGCACAGCCACTTGTGCAGATGCAGATAATTTTTTTATTCATTTATTTTTGGACACTACGCCATCGTCCTTAGTGGACGAAAAGATGCCAAAAACCAAGAAATATTATACATAAAATTGCTTTTAATACATTTGCGAATAAAACACTAATATTAGAAATCAATAACACCAAGTAATAATTTGGTGGTTAGTTTTAAAGGCTATCACAATGCAAGTGTAAAGAAAAATAAGGTAACTATGGTGTTGTTTGTTAACCTGAAATTTTTCTATTTTCATAATAATTCTTAATATTTCGAGATAAAAATCTCATTTATATAAGATCTCCGAAACTGAAGTTGTTGTAGTGGCTGTCCATTTTAGTTTGTTTCAAGTCTTCCAAACTCTGTTGTGTGTGTGTGTGTGTATGTGTGTGGGGTGTCTGTTTATGTGTGTGTTTGTGTGTGTGTGTGTATGTGCTTATGTGTGTGTGTGTGTGTGTGTGTGTGTGTGTGCCTGTTCAACAGTGTCTGATTAAATTCCAGGTCTGGCTCACCCTCCAAGCATAGACTTTTTGTTTATTAACAGGACCATCTAATTCTCTGATTACACTGGTTTACAAAGAAATTGAGGCAAGCACAAAAATAGCTGTTTTTAACCTAATTTGGGGGTGCTGAATTCAGATTGGAAATCCGTTTTTACCCATCACCTCTAGTTTTTAGATATACATACTGTACATTTTGTACACATACTGTACATAAAGGCGTATATACATTCAGGGTTAATTTCTAATATTGTGTGACTTATGTCTTCTTTTTTAGTTATTATGCAATAAATGTGATAGCATTACATTATATATATATATATAGCTATATATCAAGACGGATTTTGGCAGTTGAGCGTAGCCAACATATCTCAATCAATAGCCAGTAGTGCACTGGCCAGTAGTGCTCTGGCAGTCAGCAGATCATCTAAGAAACACATTTCTAACTGTCTCCAATACTATGAATTGTGTACATTGTGTCATCCAAGTATATTTATTCCGTCAATGTTCTTTATCTATCCAGTTTTATCTGTAATAAGCTGCTGCAACAGTTGAAATAAGCAAAACAAAACAAACAAACATTAGATAAGATGTTAATTAAGATTACATAAGGACTATTTAATTGAGAATATAACGTTAATATGTAAATGAATTGCAACGTAGTTTTGGTTACAGACAGAGAGATACATAATCTCCATTATAATAAGATGTTAGTTATTTAATATATGCGTGCGTGCGTGCGTGCGTGTGCGTGCGTGTGTGTGTGTGTGTGTGTGTGTGTGTGTGTGTGTGAGAGAGAGAGAGAGAGAGAGAGAGAGAGAGAGGAGAGAGAGAGAGAGAGAGAGAGTTGGTTGTTTGGTTGGTTGGCTGGTTGGCTGGTTGGTGGGATTTTACGGCATGTCAACCCTTGTTTAAACCCCTTTTTTAATAATCATTTTTTTTCTATTCAACCCATAGATGCGACCCTGATACAAATAAAGATGTAGCCAAGTTAACATATGTGTTCATGTTATCCGTTTATCCATGCATGGAAATTCTCTCTCTCTCTCTCTGTCTCTCTCTCTCTCACTCTCTCTCTCTCTTACGGGTCCAAGTCCCAACTCAATTCCGGTAAGCCTTATCTCTCCTTCATCTTTGAATATAACACCCGTAGCTTAGTGACTAACATGCTGGACTGAAAAATAATAAAATAAACTCAGAACTGATGAGACGGCAAAGTCAAAATAAATTTATTTTCTAAAGGTATATATCCTATATATATATATATATATATATATATATATATATATATACTAGCAAAATATGCAACCTCCAGGTGCAAGTGTTTAAGTTTTAATGTAAGAAGATATTATATCAAATTAGAAAGGCTAATGAAACTAAATAAGAAAGCAGATAAAATTATTTAAAACAGAGAGTGGTATAATCGAAAAATAGAACAACTGAAACTTACTCTTCCACCACTTCCGTCTTTCATTGCTAAATTATCCTAATTTAACTATTTAGTTAAAATAGGAAGTAATAAATAAAATCATTGTTATTTCTTCTTGTTAATGGATTTCTTTTAAGATTCTTCTGGGATTTTGCTCATATTCATTAAGATAAAACAAAACAATTAGAAATCAATAATACCAAACCCATATTTGTTAACATTAAATTTTTAATATCATTATGCAAATTAGCCTTCCCGTTCGCACTGTAAGGCGCTATTTTGTTGTATATATAAATACAATTGCATGTAATTACTATGTGGATATAGCCAACAGTACAAATGATGTAAAATAATTTAATTAATAATTGAGGTTTAAATAAAATTAAAATCATTGAGAATGTGACGTTAATCCCTAAGGGAATTGTGACTTGAGTAGTGATATAGTTTCGGTCACAGACAGACAAACACACAATCTCCATTATAATAGGATATGTATAAATAAAATCTGTTGCCTTAAAGTTTTTTCAAAATCATCGAAATGCTTTATATTGATACAATGTCTTCTAATTACATTTAAAAAAAAATCTCTTCAGTAATCTCTTCACGAATACACTGGCTGTCTTCATTGGTATTGTGCAAGTCTATAACTAGCAGCTTCCGGAATGCGCAGAAACATGCGCATTAATATTCATAATATGTTTGCACATACAGATGGATACGTATTCATGTATGTATGTATGTAGAGCGGCAGGTATCAATATAAAAGAGAAAAGAAAAAGAAAAACTAAACATGTATTGAAAGGGATTTTATAATTAGATTTCGCCAGAAAAAAAATAAAGAGAGTGTGAACAAAATCAGCTGGGTCGGAAGATTAGTGTTATCGTTCGTAGCACTAGCGTACAGGATTCAAATCAGAAACAAATAATTATATATATATATATATTATATATATATATGTATACGATTGTACTGCAACCTTTTAGATTTTTGTGCGTCAAGGACGCATGACGCGTACTTATCAGCATCTCTGCATAAGCATCAAATTTTATCATAAAATGACCCAGCAAGGGTTGACATGGCGTAAAATCCCACCAGCCAACCAACGAATGAACTAACCTGCTTTATCTCTCCCCCCTCTCTCTCTCTCTCTCTCTCACACACACACACACACACACACACACACACACATATATATATATATATATATATGTGTGTGTGTGTGTGTGTGTGTGTGTGTGTGTGTGTGTGCCTGTTCAGCAGTGTCTGATTAAAATTCCAGTCTGGCTCACCCTCCAAGCATAGACTTTTTGTTTGTTAACAGGACCATCTAATCTCTGATTACACTGGTTTACAAAGAAATTGAGGCAAGCACAAAAATAGCTGTTTTAACCTAATTTGGGGGTGCTGAATTCAGATTGGAAATCCGTTTTTACCCATCACCTCTAGTTTTTAGATATACATACTGTACATTTTGTACACATACTGTACATAAAGGCGTATATACATTCAGGGTTAATTTCTAATATTGTGTGACTTATGTCTTCTTTTTTAGTTATTATGCAATAAATGTGATAGCATTGCATTATATGTATATATAGCTATATATCAAGACGGATTTTGGCAGTTGGGCGTAGCCAACACGTCTCAATCAATAGCCAGTAGTGCACTGGCAGTAGTGCACTGGCAGTCAGCAGATCATCTAAGAAAACACATTTCTAACTGTCTGCAATACTATGAATGTGTACATTGTGTCATCCAAGTATATTTATTCCGTCAATGTTCTTTATCTATCCAGTTTTATCTGTAATAAGCTGCTGCAACTGTTGAAATAAGCAAAACAAAACAAACAAACATTAGATAAGATGTTAATTAAAATTACATAAGGACTATTTAATAGAAATATAACGTAAAA
Organism: Doryteuthis pealeii; assembly: GCA_023376005.1. Taxonomy (NCBI): domain Eukaryota; kingdom Metazoa; phylum Mollusca; class Cephalopoda; order Myopsida; family Loliginidae; genus Doryteuthis; species Doryteuthis pealeii. The sequence continues at coordinate 32,167,607 of CM042172.1, read as the reverse complement.
TATGTAAATGAATTGCAACGTAGTTTTGGTTACAGACAGAGAAATACATAATCTCCATTATAATAAGATGTTAGTTATTTGATATATGCATGCGTGAGAGAGAGAGAGAGAGAGAGAGAGAGAGAGAGAGAGAGAGAGAGAGAGAGAGAGAGAGAGAGAGAGAATTGGTTGTTGTTTGGTTGGCTGGTTGGTGGATTTTACGGCACGTATATACTCTGTATATACTAAAATGAGACTATTTAAAAGACAGAAAACGGGTGGATTGCCAGAAACTTGTATTCTATGAAGATGTTCATGTGTGCTGAACAGTTGGAGTACGAGGAAACTGTTATGAAGCTGGAACGCCTCAATCTCTTCCTAGGACTGTTCTATACACCCATGTGGATGACATCTACACTTGCTGCAGATGCTCCTGCAAGTGATCTGCAGTTCATGAAGGACATGATGAAGTTCAAGAGAACAGATCCAGAGATTGCTCAGGCAGTGCTACAAAAAACTGTAAAACCACAGGTACCTGACACGGAAAGTTGTACCGTTCGCTCTCTTCGGTAGCAGACTCAGTGACAAAGAGAAGCAAGACATTGCTGCCAAGCTGCTTGCTACTGAGAAGCCAAATAGCTTCAGACAAGGAAACCTGTGTTCCCTCAGGTTACAGCCAAGACGACTCTGGCTGATCTGGTTGGTCCAGAGTGTCATCTTCTGCTTGACACCCTTGGCATTGAGTCTGACTGGCTTCTGTAACCTGTAGCAACATGTCCAAGGAGTGACAACTACAGCAAGGCCCTGGAATATGTCAGCAATGTAAAGGTAGTAAATGACATCGCTAAGCGGGGAGTCAAGATGATGAGTGATTTTGCAAACATCATTACCACAGATTCTCAGCAAAAAGAGTATTTTCTTCAAGCTGTGGAATACAACCATGAGCGATTTGATAGCTTCAAGAAGCAAACTCTGAACATATGACTCTGAAGTGTCCTTCTGACATGGACAATAGACTTTTCTGCCTCTTGAAAATAATTTTTAGGGTCTTTGTCACACATTTTCTGATGTCAAGATTGTAATATTTATGAAATTTTGATATTTTTCAGAATATGATGTGTCTTTTTTTTCTTGAATGTTTACTTGGATTATTTTTACAGAAGGAGTATTACAAATGCTTCAATTTGATACCCATTTTGTTGTTCTATCCCAATTGTAACAAAAGTTACAGGTGAAAAACTGTCTGGCAGAAGGCAAAATTTGGCACTTTTCTACTATCGCGGGCTTAATATCTTGAGGTCCAATGAGGCAAAGGTTCCTGACATTTTACCTCAAAATGGTTGTGATTTTTGGCTTTTCCAGGTCAAAAAGCATGAAAACCGTGCAGGAGGGTATGAAAAAAGGAAAAAGTTGATTTTTGAACAGGTCTAACGTGTCATGCGTCCCTGACACACAAAAATCTAAAAGGTTGCAGTACAATCGTATACATGCTTCCCAGTGTCTTTCTTTTTCTTCCCTCACAATTTCAAGATAACTGTAAATACATTTCAATGGTTTCTTAGAAACGAATTACACAGTTTAGGATACAGGGTAGGAGTTAGACTGCTTTAGTTATGACCCAACATTTTTTCCAGAGACTTATTCAAAACAAATATATGCGTCCCAGGACGCACTAACAGAAAAAAAGCTATCAGCATCACTGCTTATGCACCACCATATGCCTCTTAAGACTAGAAGCTGATTTACAAACCCATAAACACACAGTCATAAGTAGAGACATAAAAATCATCCTAACCACATCCACAGGGGGACACAGAAATTCACCCCAGACACACCCCCTACTACTTGTGCATTTATTAATTCCATTGCCCTCGCCTTTAGAGAACCTTTCGGACGGAGACGAGGGGCACGCTTACCCTGTGTCCGTAATCGTTGTTTCACGGCGTAACCCTCAAGTGGTTAGCCTAATCTGCTTGGATCTGTTGTGCCAGTTGCTGACTGTCCCACGAACCCAGCAAGATACCACCTTCATGATTAGCAATAATATTTTCCGGCCGGAACCTTCATGACATTGCTCCATGACGCCAAGCGGTCGGGACGTGAACCCGACTGCTAATCGCAAAGACTGATAGGCTTTTACAATGTATTTTCATAAAAAAATAATTTCCAGTGTATCTTTATATTAAACTCATTTCCAATGTATTTTTATGTTAAAATCATTTTCTATATACTTTTAAAGTAAAATCATTTCCAATGTATTTTTACATTAAAATTCTTATCTATATATTTTTTGTAGTAAAAGCATTTCCAACGTATTTAATACTGAAACCATTTTTAATGTATTTTTATAGTAAAACCATTTCTATTGAATTTTGATATTAAAATGCCTTTCAATGTATTTTTATTGTAAAATAACCGACAATAAATGTTTATAGTAAAACCATTTCCAATGTATTTTTATAGTTAACCATTTCCAAATTATTTTTATATTAAAATCGTTTCCAATGTATTTTTTTATAGTAAAATCCTTTTCTATGTATTTTTATGAAAACATTACCAATATATTTCTATTTTAAAATCATTTTCTATGTTCATTTCTTCATTGGCAAGTTATCTTTATAGTAATTCATTTCCAATGTATCTTATATTAAAATCCTTTTTATTATTTTTATATTAAAATAATTTCCAATGCATTTTTATAGTAGAATCATTTCTAATATATTCTTATAGAAAAAATAATTTCCAATGTATTTTTATAGTAAAATCATTTCCAATGTGTTGATATAATAAACTCATTTCAAGTGTATCTTTATACAAAAATAATTTCAAATGTATCTTTTTATATTAAAAATCCTCTTCTATGTATTTCATAATCAAATCATTTGTTATGTATTTTTATATTAAAATCATTTCCAATGTATTCTTATAATAAAATTATTTCAAAAGCATTATAGAGTAAAAATCATGTCCAATGCATTTTTATAGTAGAACTCATTTCTAATGTATTTTATAGTAAAAATCCTTTCAAATACATTTTTAGAGTAAAATTATTTCAAATGTATTTTTATATGTATTTTAATAATAAATAATTTCCAATGTATCTTTATATTATAATAATTTCCAATGTATCTTTTATATCAAAATCCTCTTGTATGTATTTTATATTAAAATCATTTCCAATGCATTTTTATAGTAAAAGTAATTTCTAATGTATTTTTATAGTAAAAATCATTTCAAATGTATTTTTATAGTAAAAATCATTTCCAATGCATTTTAATGGTAAAAATCATTGTCCAATGCATTTTTATAGTAAAAATCATGTCCAATGCATTTTTATAATAAAAATCCTTTCAAATGCATTTTTATAGTAAAAATGATTTCCAATGCATTTTTATAGTAAAAATCATTTCCAATGCATTTTTATAGTAAAAATCATTTACAATACATGTTTATAGTAAAAATAATTTCTTATGTATTTTTATAGTAGAAATCATTTCAAATGCATTTTTATCGTAAGTAATCATTTGCAATGTATTTTTATAGTAAAAATAATTTCTAATGCATTTTTAAAGTAAAATCTTTATAAGTACATCTAGTATTGGTATTTATTTTAATGGCACACCAATCTGTATGGGTTATTTAATGCCAAAGCAGAGTGGTGGTACCAGTTCTATGGGTTAAATAGATTAAAAGATGAATTTTAAAAGAATGTGTTTAAAATGAAAAATTGGCTGATAAAATTGAATATCCTACAAGAACGAATAAAACAAAAACGTCTTCGGCATAAAATAACCCTAGACGGGTTGACAACAAACCTTAATGACAAAGCCAACTTTGTATAAGAACAGTATTTGGATGGAAAGAAGGAAGAGGGAGAGGAGTGTCTCTCGAAATAGTTTTGACTAACAAGAAATACATTGAATAAGTTTTTATTATAAAATACATTGAAAATGATTTTACTATAAAAATACAATGAATATGATTTTGCTATAAGAAATATATTGAAAATTAGCAAAAATATGCGCCCCCTAGGCTCAACTTTTAAAGTTTTAATGTAATAGAATATTATATTAAACTAGAAGTGGCTACCAAGCATCGCCAGAGTAGAGGGGAGAAAACCTTGAGTATTGATTTGTTTATTTTTGAGATTTACAAATGTACATTCTTAAGTAGAATTTCAATGCTATTTCTATATGTATTTTAAATTTTAAATATCTTCGAATATTAATCAAATTTTCATAATTTTTGCGCAAAAATCAAGAATCGCTGATATTTAATTTGTATGTATATTTACTTTGTTGTTAATTGTTTTATTTTCATAGTTTTATCCGGACATACATACACACCAACTGTCCTTTGTATATGTAAAGATGGTTTTACTCTAAGATACACTGGAAATGATTTTACCATAAAAATACATTGTAGATGATGTTAGTATAAAAATACATAGTTTGAATTTGTATCTACTTTTTATTAGTTCATTGTTTTATTTTCATAGTTTTATCCGGACATACATACACACCAACTGTCCTTTGTATATGTATTGATGGTTTTACTCTAAGATACACTGGAAATGATTTTACCAAATGAAATTTGTATCTAGTTTTTATGATTTTACCATAAAAATACATTGTAGATGATCTTAATATAAAAATACATTGGTATAAATTTGTATCTACTTTTTATGATTTTACCATAAAAATACATTGTAGATGATGTTAATATAAAAATACATTGGTATAAATTTGTATCTACTTTTTATGTATAAATTTGTATCTACTTTTTATGATTTTACCATAAAAATACATTATAGATGATCTTAATATAAAAATACATTGGTATAAATTTGTATCTACTTTTTATGATTTTACCATAAAAATACATTATAGATGATGTTAATATAAAAAATACATTGGTATAAATTTGTATCTACTTTTCATGGGTTGACATTTTTAGTCTCTCCACCCGAACCACTCCACCATTTCCTTTTCTTTTGGATTATGTTCGCTATATCCAACAACAGTCTTTTTTTATTATATTTGTTTATACATTTCATTTGTTTATTAATTCATTCATTTTTCTTCTCTTTTTCTTTCTTTTTTTCTTTTTTCGCTCTTTGCTCCCTGGCGTTCTAGGCTGGGATATTAAGCTGTGATTGGCAGGGAATAATGACTTGAGACTATCACTTATCGTTGAACAGCAACAACAACGATTCACAAAAGGCCATTGTATGAGTGTGTGAGATTGCCCGCCGGCGAGGGGGGGGGGTTACAACACACATCCGCTTTCGCTTCTCATTCTTCGTTAGCCGGACCCGTGTCATCAACTACCTTCTCACAATTTCTTCTGCTCTTTCCTTCTTTCTTTCTTTCTTTCTTTCTCTGTTTTTCCTTCTTTTTTTCCATTTCTCATACAATCTTACTTTCTTTGACTAATTATTTTTTTATTCCTTCCTTCCTTCTTTCCTTCTTTCTTTCTTTCTTTCTTTCTTTCTTTTTTTGTTTTTCTTCTTTCTTGTTCTATATTCTTTCTTTTTTCTTTTTCTTTCTTTTTTCTTTTTCCTTCTTTTTTTCCATTTCTCATATAATCTTACTTTTTTCACTAATTATTTTCTTTATTCCTTCCTTCCTTCTTCCCTCCTTCTTTCTTCTTTCTTCTTTGTTTTTCTTCTTTCTTGTTCTATATTCTTTCTTTTTCTTTTCTTTCTTTTTTCTTTTTCTTCTTTTTTTCATTTCTCATACAATCTTACTAACACTAATTATTTTCTTCTTTCTTTCTTTCTTCTTTCTTTCTTTCTTTCTTTCTTTCTTTCTCTCTTTTCTCTCTTACAATCTTACTTTCTTAACACTAATTACTTTTTTCTTTTTCTTTCTTTTTTCTTTTCTTTTTTTTTCTTACTTTCTTTCACTTCTCATACAATCTTACTTATTACACTAAATATTTTCTTTCGTTTTTCTTTCTTTCTTTAATCTTTCTTTTATTCTTTCTTTTTGTCTCATATAATCTTATTTTCTGACACTAATTATTTTCTTTCTTTCTTCTTTCTTTCTTTCTTTCTTTCCTTTCTTTTTCTTTCTTTCTTTCTTTCTACTGCTTTTACTAAATATTTCTTTCGTTTTCTTTCTTTCATTCTTTCTTTCTTTCTTTCTTTCTCTCTTACAATCTATTTTCTTAACACTAATTACTTCCTTTCGTTTTTCTTTCTGTCTGTCTTTCTTTCTTATTTTCTTTATCTATTTTTTTTCTCTCTTTCTTTCTTTCTTTTCGTTTTTCTTCTTTGTTTTATATTCTTTTTCTTTCTTTCTTTCTTTTTCTTTTCTTTCTTTTTTCTTCTTCATACAACCTTGCTTTCTTGCATCAGATATTTTCTTTCGTTTTTCTTTCTTTCTTTCTTTTTTCTGCTTTTACTCTTCTTTCTTTCTTTCTTTCTTTCTTTCTTTCTTTCTTTCTTTCTTTCTTTCTTTCTATTATTTCACTCTTCTCTTTCCATTTTCTTTTTTTCTTTCTTTCTTTTTCTATATCATTTTACTTGTTCTTTTCCTTCTCTTTTTCTTTCTTTCTTTCTTTTTTCATTCCTCATACAATCTTACTTTCTTATACTAATTATCTTTTAGTTTAGCATTTCGTTCAGTTTTTACTAAATTCTTCTTCCTTTAAAAACAAAAATTGTATTCATTTCTTTACATTGTAGATATTTTTGCTTGTTGTCTTATTAGCTTTCTGGCTTTTTTATTCCATATTTCCTTCATGCTCTTTCGTTCAGCCAATCTTTCATCTCTTTTGTTTTGTAGTTATTACCCCCTCCTATCCCTGGCCATTTTTTCTTCTTCTTTATTCCATATGTTTTTCTTTTTCCCTTCATTTTAATGACCTTAAATGACCTTTCTATTTCTATTGTTGTTGTTTTGTAGCCTTTCTAATTATTTGAAGATTTTTCACGAATTTTTATTAATCAAAGTCTCATTATTTTGTAGAATCAACTTTTTTCTTTCTATCTTTTTTCTTTCTTTCTTTCTTTCTTTCTTAATTTTCTATATGATTTATTTCTCTTACTCTCTTCCATTTCGTTTTCCTTCTTTCTTTCTTTTTTTCTTTTTCTTCGCCTTTTCGCTCTTTCTTGTTCTATATTCTTTTTTCTTCCATTAAGTTTTTTTGTAGAATCAACTTCTTTCTTTGTTTCAATCTTTCTTCTTTCTTTCTTTCTATAATATTTTAATTTTCTCTTTCCCTTTCTTTTTCTTTCTTTCTTTCTTTTTCTATGTTATTTTACTTTTCTTTTCACTGTTTTCCTTCTTTTTATCTTTCTTTCCCCCTTTCCTTCTTTCTTGTTTTATATTCTTTCTTTCTTTCTTTCTTTCTTCTTTCTTTCTTTCTTTCCACCTTTTCGCAACATTTCTTTTCTTGTCTTCTTTTTCAACTCTCTCTCTCTCTCTCTCCCGCCCTGTCTCTCTCCCTTTCTCTTTCTCCCGTTCACTTTTGTAAAGCTTTTCCCTTTTTTCTCCTTCTTCCAACTTCTCATTAAAAACAAAATACCTTAAAATGATCAGCTTACCATGTTTCATTGTTCAATTTATAAAAAAGTCAAGGGTTTTTATTATCAGCTTTCAAATTTTTATTACAAAAATTTCTTTCTTTCTTTCTTTCTTTCTTTCTTTCTTTCTTTCTTTCTTTCTTTGCACTCCTACTACCTTGAAATAATTTTTTTTCCCTTTTTCAAAAATCACGCTAATTGAAACTATATTTCACCTTCTCATTAAAATGACGGCGGCCATTGATTCTTAAACATGGCGTCCATTGTGTCATAATGCAAGGTTGGTCGCTTTTTGCTTCGACCATTTTCATTCTGGTTGTGTCTTTTCATGCGCTAGTGAGCATTTTGCAATTTACACAATTGTATCTATTGACGTGTGATTCTCTCTCTCTCTCTCTCTCGCCCCTCTCTTTATCTCTCTGTCTCTCACGCACTCTGTCTCACTCTTTCCTCTCTCTCATTCTGTTACTGACTCTCTCTCTCCTCTCTCTCTCTCTCTCTCTCTCTCTCTCTCTCTCATTTTCTCTCTGTCTGTTATTTTTTCTCCCTCTCTCTCCTTGTCTCGCTGTCTGTCTGTTTTTTTTCTCTCTCTCCTTATCTCTCTGTTTGTTTCTCTCTCTCTCTCTCTCTCTCTCTCTCTGTTACTGTCTGTTTCACCCTTCCCCCCTCTCTCTTCTTCTCTTTCTCACTCGGTCTTTCTGTCCGTCTGTCTGTCTGTCTCTCACTCTGTGTGGCTCTATGTCTCTCCGTGTCTGTATGTCTCTCTGTGTGCTTTCTTTCTCTTTCTCTCTTTCTGGCACTTTGTATGTCTGTTTCTGTCTGTCTGTCTGTTTTTCTCTCTCTCTGTTTGTTTCTCTCTCTCTGTCTGTCTCTTTCTCTATCACACTCGCTGAGTCTTTCCTTCTCTCTATCTCCTTGTCACTCTGTCTGTTTTCTTCCCCACCTCTCTCTCTCTCTCTCTCTCTCTCTCTCTCTCTCACACACACACACTTGTGTCTGTATGTATGTCTCTGTCTGTCTGTTTCTCGCTCTCTCTCTCTCTTTTTCTTTCTCTCTCTGCTTGTTTCTCTCTCACTCGGTCTCTCTGTCTGTCTCTCTGTCTCTGTCTCACTCTCTGCGTCTCTCTGTGTCACTCTTTTTCTCTATCTCCTTGTCACTGTTTTTCTCTCTCTCACTCTCTCTCTCGCCCACTCTCTCACTCTGTCTCTCACTCTGTCTCTCTTTTCTCTGTCTCTCTCTCTCTCTCTTTCTCGCTGTGTCTCTCTGTCTCTGCCTTTTCCAAGTTGACTGATTGTAAATTGGAATTTTAACGAAAATGGCATTAACCAAAACTGCTGAATTGGTGCGATGTGTAAATTCTCGTCATTTTAAATTACTAATGGTAATTAAATAATACCCCAACTGTTCTAAAAAGAATTCCTTAGGAATTTAAATAAGATCCAATCTATGGTTAAATAAATCTTTAGTCTCTCAGGGTCTTTGTGTCCTCGGTTTGACGCTAAACCGCATCTCGTAATGAATTTCCAATTTTGGAGCTCTGGGGTTTGGTTTGGTTTGATTTGTTTTACGGCATATCAACCTCAGTAGGTCATTTAATGCCGACAAAGTTTTGAAATGAACTCATTCTTAATGAATACTCAATTTTTTATAAACACATTTTTCTATTTTCAATTATGGGACCCTAACAGGTACTACCCCTCCGGGTCAGAGTGGACCAGGGAGCAATGGTGATGAACCGGTGCTCCACTTTCCCCAGACCTCCAGAACTGGAAGCTCACCATCAGATAGAGTTTAACGTCATTCCCAGGACATGAAGACCCTCAGCCACCACCTTCTAGCACATATATGATAAAAAGGGTTGGGGCAATCATATATGTGCTAGGGCTTGACGTGATCAGCCGATTGATCGGAGGGGCTTCTCCGACCGCCAGTCTAACCTAAGTATGGGCCTAAATGGAGTGTTGCATGTCATGAACTGCTCAGCCACCTGGGTTCCATCCTTAAGCATCACGGGGTACCACCCATGGCCAACAGGTGGACACATTTGGGGAATCTTACCGGTGTATTCTAACACCCCAGCTGACAGGTCGGGAGCTCTGGGGAGTTTGGAGTATCCTTTTATTGCCATTACTCTCAGGTTCAGTCTGACCCGGAGTGGTAGTACCTGTTAGGGTCCCATCTATGGGTTAAATAGAAAACCAATGAGTGTATAAAAAATGGTGTATCCATTAATAATTTCAAAACTTAGCCAGCATTAAATGATCCACTGAGGTTGATATGCCGTAAAAAAATGTGGAGGACCTTAGTGCCCTCGGTATTTCATTAAAAAGCATCTAGTGGTGTGTTTCCAATTTTGGAGCTCTGGAGAAGTTTTGAGTAGCCCTTCATTGCCATTACTCCCAGGTCGACTCTAATCCGGGGTGGTAGTACCTGTTAGGATCCCATTTAAATAGAGCTTTAGTTGAGGAGGATCTTAGTGTCCTCGGTATTTCATTAAAATGCATCTAGTGGTGAGTTTCCACTCTGGAGACGTTTTGAGTAACCCTTCATTGCCATTACTCCCAGATCGACTCTAACCCGGAGTGGTAGTACCTATTTGGGCTCAAGAATTTTTTCGTGTGTTAAGTTATGCTAAACTGCTCTATATGCAGGAGGCGCGTGGTGTAATGTTTAAAGTCATGGGAAATGGACTCGTCGCCCCGAGTTCAAATCCTGGACGTGGTAATTGCATTTCACTTAGCGCTAATACCCTTGGGAAAGGTATGAATCCTACTTTCCCTCCAGCTATGGGTAAATAGTAGGGCAGACTGGGCTCTTTAACCTTGGTTAGGCAACCGGTCTAGGAGTAGGAAAACTCTGAATTCAAACCTGTTGTACTCCGCTTAAGAAATTGACCTTGTGTCACATCCTGCTCGTGCGGAGGGGTTGGTAAATATATATATGCAGGAGGCGGTGTGTAAATTCTCGCCATTTTAAATTACTGATCTCAGAAATGGGATTCCTCGTTACTGTAATAATGTTTGCCTCAGATTATCATCTCTTCGGTCCCATGAAAGAGGGTTTGAAAGGCAGATTTTATTCCAGTGATGTGGAAGTGAAACCTGTTGGGAAGAAGTGGCTCAAAGAACAGTCAACAGAATTTTACGGGGCAGGGATACATGCTCTCATTCGAAGGTGGAACATTGCTATTGAGAGAAACGGTGACTATGTGGAGGAGTAGGGATACGATCCACAGAGGACCAGCTTCATTTTGATGTATGCTACATGCTCCCGTGTTACTAATTATACCTGTTTTAAACAAAATGGCATTACTTTTTTTACTCACCCTTGTAAATAGTAAAACTAAAAATAGTACCAAAACTGTTTTCCTACAAGAATGCCTTAGGTATTGAATAACCCACTAAGGTTGTATGTCATTAAAGAAACAGCCTATGATTTATGTACGTACCTGTAGTTAGAATATTCAAATAAAGTTTTGTAGGATTTAAAATCGAAGGTTCCGATCCTGGAGCACTGGAAGGTATTTGCCTCTCACCCCCCCCTTATGATGGCGCGACACACAATGACATTTTATGTGGGGCCCACCACAAGCCGAAGTGGTAGGCACAAAAATGCGTCAATTCCATCGGCATCCCCCCTTGAGGGGGCGCCTCAGGCGCTGGGCAATAAACCTAGCTCTACCCCTTTAAATCAAGGGAGCAGGTATTGCCTGGGGAGTTGTTAATTTTATTGCCAAACCACTCCAGAGGCCGAAGCGCTCTGGAGCAGGTCCCGAAGGGCCTTTGATGGCTTGGCAATCACTGGAGCACTGGGGAATGTAGAGCACCCTATCATCATCCTAGGCCCAGTGTGACCCGGAGTGGTAGTACATGTTAGAGTATCATCTATGGGCTAAATAAAAAGAATGAGTTTAGAAATGTATTTTAAAAAATTGAGTAAAAAAATTGAGTAAAAAAATTGATTACCCATCAAGAATGAATAAAATGAAATAAAATAACAGAACAAGGTTTGACATGCCGTAAAACCCAACTCTTCTCGAATTCTCTACACTGTCATCTGAACAAAGTTAAGGGCAAAATATATATATATATATATATATATATAATATATATAGTTTTTTTTCCGTAGTTAGCGTCTTTCCATGTGTGGTTTAACCAAGCTGATGCAGGTAGACCATAAGGAGAGCTCAATGTGCCTAATACCAGTGAGTAAAAGGACAGAGCAAGATATTTAGTAAATGAAGAAAAACTCTAAAACTTGCTTCATTACAATAATTTATTTCAACCGTATTAATACGGCATCTTCAGGTAATCACAAGAACATGACTCTTGTAATTACCTGAAGATGCCGTATTAATACGGTTGAAATAAATTATTGTAATGAAGCAAGTTTAGAGTTTTTCTTCATTTACTATATATATATATATATATATATATATATATATATATTATATATATATATATAATCCAAAAGTCCAGAGAAGAAATCTTCCTTACGACACAAGAGTTTTATTTAAAAAACCTGTCGCTGTTTGAGAGCTCAATGTGTGCTCTTAATGTTAGAGTCACAGAGCAAATATATAAGTAAAGAAATAACAAATGACTTAGAGATTTAGCATTATAGTCTATTTCAGGGAGCTTAGACAAATTGTCTAACTCTCCCGACTCATCAGATGCGAATGATGAATTCTTTATTACTTTAAAGGCATTTGAAAAGAGATTTTTATTTTTAATTTTAAAATTTTTTTTATAGTCCTGTGATATGAATTCCAAATGAAATCCTTGATGTTGCAAAAATTTTTTTAAAAAAAAACATATATATATATATATATATATATATATATATATATATATATATATATATATATATATATATATATATATATATATATATAATATATATATATATATATATATATATATATATATATATATATATATATATATATATATATATATATATATATTGTTAGATTTGCTTCAAAACAACCAATGTATTAGCGCGTTTAAAATCCTGCAATGTGTATTATATATCACTAAGAAATAAATGTTCACATAATGCATGGTGTGGTTAATTTGCATACTGGTTTTAACAAGACCGGGATTAATAAATAATTACCTGGTGTTGTTGATCTCTAATATTATTGTTTTATTCTCTACCGAATAAAAATCAATCCTATAAATGATTTTCACCAATCAAAATATAATTAAAATAAGTGTAATCTTTTTATATGCGTTCGTATTTAATTTCGTAGGTCTTTCCAACTTAATATATTTCATTACATTAAAACTTATGTCCGGTGGTACATATTCTAGCTAGTCTTTTTATTATAATGGAGATTGTGTTTTTTTTGTCTGTAACCGAAACTATATCACTATTCAAGTCACATTTCCCTTAATTATTAACGTCACATTCTCCATGATTTTATTTTTATTTAAACCTCAATTATTAATAAAATTTTATTACATTATTTACATATTTGCATACTAATAACATGCAATTGTATTTATATATACAACAAAATAGCGGTTTACAGTGTGAACAGGAAGGCTAATTTGCATATTGATACTAACAAATTGATTCTAATAAATATGTGCTTAGTATTGTTCATTTCTAATTGTTTGGTTTTATCTTAATAAATATGAGCAAAACTTTCTGGAATAAATCTTAAAAGAAATCCATTAACAAGAAGAAATAACTTGTAATTGTATTCTTTGCTTCCTATTTCAACCAAATAGTTAAATCAAGAAAATTTATCAATGAAAGACGGAATGATGGAAGAGTAAGTTTCTATTGTTCTACTTTTCGATTATACCCCCTTCTGTTTCAAATCTTTTTATCTGCATTCTTAATTAGTTTCATTAACTTTTCTAATTTATTATAATATTTTATTGCATTAAAACTTAAATACTTGCATCCGGAGGGTGCATATATTTGCTAGTTATTATTATTATTATTATTATTATTATTATTATTTATTATTATTATTATTATTATTATTATTATTATCAATCCGTGTGAGTTTTTCACATCAGCATAAGCTGATGGTCTTTCAATGGAGTCAGAGTGACAGCAAGTCTCCTCAGGTCTCCAGGACTCTTCTGAGTATTTTAGCCGATTGCAGTAGTGCAGTAGTCTGGATGGTCTCAATTCTTCCCCTGATTTCCAGATCCTCCAGTCTTTTTTCCATGTTTATTGGGACCATTCCAAGTGTACCAACTTATTATTTCAATCCTAGTGAGTTTTTCACATCAGCGTAAGCTGATGGTCTTTCACTGGAGGCTTAGTGACAACCAGTCTCCTCAGGTCTCCAGGATTCTCCTGAGTATTCAAGCGATCTATTTTGTTGTTTGGATGCTCTCAATTCTTCCTCTGATTACAATTCCACCCAGACATCGTATTATCAAAAGGGCGTGATCGGTAGCACTTGTCTTTTTTTTCTTCATCTCCAGTTGTTCTTCCTTGTATTCTTTGAGATACTGTTATTTATTTTATTTCTATCTATTTTTAATTTTATTTCCATAACTTCTCAAATCTGATTATTCGTCGAATCGTTGAAGTTTTTTGGACTTCTGTAATAAATAAGCAAGACTTTGTTGTTTTTATTCTTTATTAAGAACCCACAGCCCAAAAGGGTTTCTAACCACGCGGTGAGGAGCTGGCATCTTTGGAGCGACGATCCTTAATGTCAGCTCCCCTTGACTAACTGCTGAGATCAGTCTAACTAGACTAGTACCCTTTCACACGCCTTCCTTCAGCCAATCAGAAGTCGGCATACAGGTCAGTGAAAGGTCAACTGCTGTCAATAACTTTAACGGCTACCGGTAACTTTCCATTTAATCCCCTCCGATTTTGAATTTTCAACGAACTTCAATTCAAAATTTAGCTACACTTACATATATAATTCGTAGGCTACCCACGATATTATGTAACACTTTGTTGAGTTCGTCCATCGGAAAGTCTCTTAGCTTGATGTCTATTTCCACAACGATTCTAAATTGATAATCTATGTCTCTTCTGAGATTCGAACCACTGATACCGTGGCTATCAATGTCTTTTGCACTGAGCCACGGGCTTATCAAAAGGGCGTGGTCGACAGCACTTGTCATTTTCCTTCACCTCCAGTTGTTGTTCCGTTATATACTTTGAGTTGCAGTTATTTTTTTCTATTTCACGGCAGAAAGACAGGGAAACCCCAAAGTTTTCGGAGGGTGTAGAGGTGGGGGTGCAAAACAGAGAAATGAAAAAAAAGTTTTATTTAGTTTCACTTTTATTCTACTTGCGTCTTTCTTTGTCTGTTTTGTCTCTAACCACAAAACAATATTTTTTTGATAAAAATAAAATAAGAAATGAAGAATAAAATTAAAAAATAAATGAATGAAAAATAAATGAATAAAAATAAAAAAAAGTGTAAAGAAATGGATACAAAAAATAATTTTAAAAAAATACACATTTAATAATGAACAAAAGGAAAAAAATATGAATAAATAAAACAAAATAAAAAAATCTAAAGAAACGGATGAAAAAGAATAAAAAAGTAAAAAAATAAAATAATATATATTTAATAATGAACAAAAAGGAAAAGAACGAGAAACGAACAACTCGCACACAAAATGTTTCTCCTCGGGATAAAAAATGTAAAAAGAAACAAGATGAAAGAGAAAACGAAACGAAATGAAATGTAATAAAGACAATAGAAAAACAAAGTTAAAAAAAAAAAAGAAGAGACGAAACGAAGACGGATAGAAAAAGCCGATTCAAGTTTTTAACCGACCGTTCCGAAAATGGCCATAAGCCAATTCTTTCTAATTGATCTGACTTAATATCAGTGTCACGTGTTCCTTTTGTCATCTTCTCATCAAAATCGACTGCCATTTTCTCACCTTCATTTCTACACATTTCGGGATTCATATCAATCTTTATATATACTAGCAAGAAAAAAAAAAAAAAGAAAAAAGAAGTCCCCTGGGCGGTGTAAAGATTTATTTTTGAAAGATATTGCCTGAGTCGGGTGGTGTTAAAAATTCAATGTCACAGGGTTTGTATCATAAGTAAGTAAGATCATCAAATTAATTAAAGGAGTAAAAAAAAAAAAAAATAAAACAATTTGAAATGGAAACTTAGATCTGCCTGCCTCAAATAAAATGTTGCACGCATCTATTAATTATTAATTTAATAATTATTTTGAATATTTTACACATAAATTTTTTACACAAAATCGCAAGTATCTATTTATTTGTAAACTTTTTGTTTCTACACATTTCGGTTTATATCTGTATATATACTAAGAAAAAAAAAGGAAAAAAAAGAAGTCCTCTGGGCGGTGTAAAGATTTATTTTTGAAAGATATTGCTTGAGACGGGTGGAGTTAAAAATTCAATGTCACAAGGTTTGTATCATAAGTAAGTAAAATCATCAAATTAATTAAAGGAGTAAAAAAATAAAACAATTTAAAATGGAAACTTAGATCTGTCTCTACTCAAATAAAATGTTGTACGCATCTATTAATTATTAATTTAATAATTATTTTGAATATTTTATACATAAATTTTACACAAAATCGTAAGTATTTGTTTATTTGTAAACTTTTTGTTACTGAAAAAAGGGCGAGAGTAATTAAGAATTTTTGAAATTACAAATTTCGCAAATAATTTTTTCCATTTAAAGTAATACAATTTTTAATCAATTTCATAGTTTATATAGCTTATCTGGTTAAATCGAACATAACGGACCTAAATTCCACCATTTCACTCCTATGAAAGAAAAAAATACCAAAAATCAGGAAATTAACCGAATTTAATGAAATTTTCAGTGTTGATATATCAATGACTGTTTTACGCCGTAACAATCCTTTTCAGATTATTCAATACCGAAATAAGTCATTTCGATAAAAGTTTCTATGTTTCAAGTTCTTAATATCTTCAAATTGGTATAAATAATTTTCATAAATTTAATTTGGTTTGGTTTGGTTCGATTTGTTTTATTTAATGGTATAATAACCCTGTGGATTATTTGATACCAAAAACTGTTAGAGCGTGAGATACAACAACAAGGTGTCCTTACAGTATATTAATATAGTAATTCCCTATAACCATATATTGCTTTTGAGCAAAATAATGACGTTTGAATTATTAAAAAAAACAAAACACATGTCGCATACCTTTCTGCATGATACGTTCCTTATCTAATATTTGTTTTTGTTTACATCGGCTTGTTTTAATCAATTTCAACCAGAATGATCCTGAAGATCCTAACAGAGAAACCTGGGTAGACATATTTCGATTCTATCGTTTGAGGACTTTTATGTTCATTCATAATTAATTCTGTTTCGTCTTTTTATCGACGGTAATCCTCTCTTCAAACACACACACACACATACCTCCCATATATATATATATATATATATATATATATATATATGAGAGGTATCCAAAACTTGGTAGTGAGGGACGATTCTATATGTGATTTCTAAGACACACTGTATTATTATTGTATGATCCAGTATGTATAAATACAGTGAATCTTTAAATCACTAAAGAGAGCTCAATGTATAATAAACTTTTAGAATATATACAGAGCAATATTTATCATAGAAAGGAAGGAAAAACTCAACACCGTAATTCCATTATAATTATAATAGGCCCTTTTTTGGTCGAAATAAACTTATTATGGAATTACGGTGTTGAGTTTTTCCTTCCCTTCTATGATATATATATATATATATATATTAAGAGAAAGAGAGAGACAGAGAGAGAGAGAGAGAGAGACAGACAGACAGACAGGCGAAAGGATTTGGGAAAGGCATGAACTCCTTAACCCCAGCTAGTAACACTACTGTTATTCTAATAGGCTTTGGTATTAAATAATAGAACCAAGTCGAACCAACTATCTCAGTCTGTTCCTATCTATCTATCTATCTATCTATCTATCATATCTATCTATTATAGATAGTAAGATCTTGGTAAATAGAGAGTTGGATAGATATCCAACTATCTATTTTCCTTAAGATCTTACTATCTACGATCTACCTATTTTGTATCTATCCTTTTTTATGTATATCTATCTGCTTCGTCCTCATCGTCTATCTCAGTCTGCTCATATCTATCTATCTATCTATCTATATATCTTAACCATTACAATCACGACGACGACGACGACGACGAGACGAAGAAGAAGAAGAAGAAGAAGAAGAAGAAAGGAGGAGGGGGAGGAAGAGGCACTCTTGAAGACAAACAAAGGAAATGGAGATACGACAGATCCATACTGGATTAAATTCATTTGCACTGGGATTATTTGAAACATTAGTCTGTCTGTCTGTCTGTCTCTCTCTCTCTCTATATAATATAGAGAGAGAGAGAGGAGAGAAGGGTGGAACAGATAGACTGACAGAGATGTATAGATAGATAGAGATAGATAGAAAGAGAGACAGAGATATATACATAAAGAGACATATATATATATATATATTATAGAGAGAGAGAGAACAGATAGACAGATATAATATATTATATATATATATATATATATATAAGAGAGAGAGAGAGAGGGAGAGAGAGAGAGAGAGAGAGTTCAAAGAGGGATATATATATATATATATATATATATATATATATATATATATATATCTGTCTCTGTCTCTCTCTGCTGTCTGTGTCTGTGTCTGTGTCTCTGCTCGTCTCTCTTTATATATTTATATATATATAGTATATATATATATATATATATATATATATATTATATATATATATATATAATTAGTATTTTCATATCTGTCTATCTATCTCTCTATTATTAAGCTATCTATCTATCTACTCTATCTATCTATCTATCACAATCTGTTCCTATCTATCTATCTATCTATCTATCTATCTAATCTATTCCACGCCTTTGAGAGATAATTGACCTTCAGACGTAGAAAATAATTCTTTTTATAGATCTTCAGTGTTTAAAAAGAAAACGTCGTATATCTTTTATTCTATTTTTCATCCTTGCTTGTTTTGCATAAACACTTCATTTTAACCAGAACCATTTTGTGTACAAGTATTTATGAACGACACAGATGTCTCCAAAATAATAACAGAAAGGAGAGAAGAGAGAGGCCGAGAGAGAGAGAGGAGAGAGAGAGTGAGGACTGGAGAGAGTATTGAGAGAGAGTTAATTGAGGTATAGAACACATGTAGTGTGTTGTGTTTCGAATTTCACTCTTTGGCACGTAAAGTCGCACCTTAAAACCAAAAAACCTTGCGGTCTGAGGCTTTTGACACAGAGGAAAGACTTTCCCTCATTCAAACATGAAACAAAATTTCAGTGTCTGCCCCAATTATCAACAATAAAATAAAATTACCGTACATTTCTCCAAATATTGTAGTTTATATATTATATATAGTATATATATTATATACTATAGATTATATATATATTATATATATAGTGAGCAAAGACTACGGATTCTTTGAAGCTTGACGCATTCCAGATATAAAATCTTAACCTCAATAAAATAACTTCGTATTTCAGAAAGCCCAATAACCAACATCCTGAATGCTTTACTTAGATTTTACACGTTCTACTTATACTATTATTATTAAGGTATTTATTATATCTATCATTATATATTTATATATAGTTAGGTTTTTTCATGTATATAGATATATATATAGATATATATATATCATATGTGTATGGTCTTGACACCTGATTTCTGAATGTAAGCGTAGTGTTTTAAAACAGCTTCGTTGCCCCTGAGACTGCTCGCCACCGAGCAAGAAACCACAATTAGCGGGCCAACAGAGCATCTAACTCCATGATCCATCGATAATAAACACTATCTCACACAATGACAATACTTTTTTATGGCCAAACCATTTACCTATTCCTCAAATCTATCCACTCATCTCTTCATTCTCCTCTTCTTCTGTCTCACATCTCTCTACGTCATTCTCTCTCTCTAGTTTAATATATAACATACTAACTAGTATATTACAATATTAGTTCATATAAATATGTAATGTGTGTGTGTTTGTGTGTGATGATGTGTGCTGATGTGTGACCACACAAACACCTAACCAACCACACCGCTAACTTATTTACCAGACACGAATAACATGGTAACGAGTATCAACACCTATCCACAGACTGATAACACACGACAACCTACATGCACTGCGCCTTCACCCACCATAACACACAGTTTAATCAGGCACGCAGGCTGTAACGCAAAAGACCAGTCTTTACGATTGCTATGTTGCTGGCGTGGTTGTGCGTTGTCTTGTGTGGTGTCATCCAGTGTCTGTGGCAGTTGCGTGTGTATTGATTCTCTTTGCTGGGTTTGTGAATACGTTCGGTGTAATATGAGGGCGTTATAAGTAGCAATCTATGTGTGGAGTTCTTAGGATCATCCTGTGGCTGTCACATCAGTGATGGGTAATGGGTTAACGTAGGTTATCATGATATATTATGTCTATATTATATATTCTATCTAGAACTAAATTTTCAGGCATCACAATACTTTACAACAAAGCAGTCTACCATACACACACTACTACACACTGCGTGCATCACACAATGATACACCACAAATATTCACGACAGCATTACTACGAAAGGTTCTACAGCGGGCAATGACATAATACACCACTCATCAATCAACACCACCTCAGACTTGTCCACCCCTCAGCGCACTACTAACGCAAACAGATGTACGGGGATACGCATCATCCATTCTATCTTTTTAGCAATAGACACACTTCCTTCCATTAATTTGCCTCTTTTCTACACACAGACACACACGACACACTACACGGACCTGAAACTTCAATAATCTGACACAACACAACACATTGTTTAACACCTATACTCATATCATCACCAAAAACAACATCAAGTTAACACCGAATTCCGATTCACTTAAATTTTCGGCACACTCTTTGCGGCGATATACTACACTGTTTATTCTTCCGCTTTAGCATAGCACTAGATCTACTAAGACCTTAATATATTACACTTATACAACATTGTTAACCAGTTTTAACACCTGAACTCACACAGAGATAGCTTTAGATCCGGCTTCTCATAAGGGCTGGACCATTCTGACATAATTAACTCTGGCTACCACAATTATACTAATGTGCAACTTTCAATGGCGCCATTAACTACACCGTTCGATCACACATGATACAACGCAACGTGGACGTTAGCTCTCTCAGTCCGTACGNTTTTATTTATGTATAATAACCCTGTGGATTATTGATACCAAAAACTGTTAGAGCGTGTGATACAACACAAGGTTTCCCTAGAGTATCGTATCTAGTAATTCCTATCCCCATATCTTGCTTTTGAGCAAAAGAATGAGTGTTTTAATTATATTAGTAAAAGCTAATTCAAAAGTAAAATTAAATGATAGCAGCATGTATTCTTTTGCATTTGATATTTTAATAGTAGACATTAATGTTTCTTTTTAATTTTTCTTTAATTTGGTTTGTTTGGTTCGCTTTTCTTTTTGTTTGACGGTTAATAACCCTGTGGATTGTTTAAATACCAAAAACTGTTAGAGGCGTGGATACAATGCAAGTTCTCCATACAGGTGTATTTTGTAGATGCATTCGTGGATGTGTCCTACATTATGATTCTCATTCTTCGGTACATTCTACTTCTCTCAAAGGGATAAAATGTCACCCATGCTAGATTCTCAAATAGATATATTATCTCTCGAATGCGTGGAATAGATAGATAGATAGATAGA
The DNA here is from genome assembly GCA_023376005.1 of Doryteuthis pealeii. Classification (NCBI taxonomy): domain Eukaryota; kingdom Metazoa; phylum Mollusca; class Cephalopoda; order Myopsida; family Loliginidae; genus Doryteuthis; species Doryteuthis pealeii. The sequence continues at coordinate 32,146,359 of CM042172.1, read as the reverse complement.
ACAATTGTAATAGATAGATAGATAGATAGATGATAGATTAATATTATCTTTATTGAAATATTTCTTTCTGATTGAAGCGAAAACGCTGCACTCCATGAGGAAATATTTGACAGTAAAAGGATTTGGTATGTCCAGAGCCGTGGTTGATCCTCCTGCTTGAGCATAAAAGAGCATAATTAGTAATTTATCCAAGAGTGCTGCATGCAGGAGAAATTGACTATCGCCATCTATACATATATAAAAAGTAGTGTGGTGTGTATGTATGTTCGGAGAAAACTACGAAAATAAAAAAAATTAACGACATTAAAGTAAATACACATACACATTCACTATCACCATATCTTGCATTTTGAGCAAAAATAATGAAGGTTGAATATTATTTAGTAAAGTTAGTTACAAAGTAAAATTTAATGATTTAAATGATTTTTGCATTTATTATTTATAATAGCAGACATTAATGTTTTCTTTTCAGAGCGGCTGGGTTAAGCAGTTCTTGTTTTTTACATAATGGTTTTAATGGGGCCATACTACGACGAACAACTCGCGTTCAATAATAATAGATCTGTGAGACTAAATTTTTATTTTACTCTCACCCCACTACTAGTCGACACGGGTAGCTTCTTCTAGTCTATACTAATTCTGAAGAACTATCAAATCAAAGATCGATATTTTGAACGGATATTGACTTAAACGAAAGTGACGTCACAAAGGTAAAAAAACAAAACACATGTCGCATACCTTTCTGCATGATAGTTCCTTATCTATATTTTTTGTTACATCGGCTTGGTTTTAATCAATTTCAACCAGAGTGCATCCTGAAATCCTAACAGAGAAACCTGGGTAGACATATTTCGATTCTATCGTTTGAGGACTTTTATGTTCATTCATAATTCTGTTTCGTCTTTTTATCGACGGTAATCCTCTCTTCAAACACACACACACACCACACACACACACACACCACACACACACCACACACACACACACACACACACACCCTCCATATATATTATAT
>CM042172.1:32137844-32140344 GCA_023376005.1 Doryteuthis pealeii | reverse complement strand
AAAATTTTTTAAAAAGGGGAAAAAGAGAAAAAAAGAGGGAAAGGGGAAAAAGAAAAAGAAGAGAAAAAAAGAGCGAAGGGGAAAACGAGAAAAAAAAGAAGAAGTTAAAAGTAGGAAAAGATGCGGAAAAGAAGAAAAAGGAGAAAGAAAAACAAGAGAAAAGAAGAGAAAACGAGAAATAGAAAGAAGAAAATTGATGGGAAAAGAAGAAAAAAGCGAAAGAGAAATTGTTGATAAGAAGAGAAAGAGAAAAAAGGCAAAAAAGGAGAGAAAAAGGTAGATAAAAAAAAAAAGGAAATATTAAGAAAAAAAGATGAAAAGTAAAAAGAGGGAAAGAAAGAAGTGAAAATAAGAGAAAGACGAAAAGAAATGAAATGTCTAGAAAAGAAAGAGAGAAAGAAAAGAAATGTCTAGAAAAGAAAGAGATAAAGGAAAGAACTGTATAGAAGAGAAAGAGAGAAAGAAAAGAAATGTCTAGAAGAGTATGAGAGAAAGAAAGAGATGTATAGAAGAGATAGAGAGAAAGAAAGAGTTATATAGAAGAGAAAGATAGAAAGGAAAGAACTGTATAGAAGAGAAAGGGAGAAAGAAAAGAAATTTCAAGAAGAGAAAGCGGGAAAGAAAAGAGTTATACAGAAGAAAAAGAGAGAAAGGAAAGAACTGTAGAAGAAAAGAGAGAAAGAAAGAACTGTATAGAAGAGATGGGGAGAAAGAAAAGAGATGTATAGAATAGATAGAGAGAAAGAAAAGAACTGTGTTTAGAAGAGAAAGAGAGAAAGAAAAGAACTGTATAGAAGATAGGGAGAAAAAAGAGATGCATAGAATATATAGAGAGAAAGAAGTCTGTATAGAAGAGAAGAAAGGAAATGTCTAGAAGAGAAAGAGAGAAAGAAAAAGAAAAGAAAGAAAGAAAGAAGAGAAAGAGTGAAAGAAAAGAAATGTCTTAAAAGAAGAGAGAAAGAAAAGAACTGTATAGAAGAGAAGAGAGAAAGAAAAGAACTGTATAGAAGAGAAAGAGAAGAAAAGAAAAGAACTGTAATAGAAGATAAAGAGAGAAAGAAAGAACTGTATAGAAGAGAAAGAGAGAAAGAAAAGAAATGTCTTGAAAGAAAGAGAGAAAGAAAAGAACTGTATAGAAGAGAAAGAGAGAAGAAAAGAACTGTATAGAGAGATGAGAGAAAGAAAAGAATGTATAGAAGAGAAAGAAAGAACTGTATAGAAAGAAAGAAGAGAGAAAAGAGAAAGAAAAATGTCTAGAATAGAAAGAGAGAAAGAAAAGAGTTATATAGCAGAGAAAGAGAGAAAGGAAAGAACTGTATAGAAGAGAAAGAGAGAAAGAAAAGAACTGTATAGAAGAGATGGGGAGAAAGAAAAGAGATGTATAGAATAGATAGAGAGAAAGAAAAGAACTGTGTATAGAAGAGAAAGAGAGAAAGAAAAGAACTGTATAGAAGATAGGGAGAAAGAAAAGAGATGCATAGAATAGATAGAGAGAAAGAAAAGAGATGTGTAGCAGAGAAAGAGAGAAAGAAAAGAAATATCTAGAAGAGAAAAGAGTTATATAGAAGAAAAAGAGAGAAAGGAAATAACTGTATAGAAGAGAAAGAGAAAGAAAAGAGATGTATAGAAGAGAAAGAGAGAAAACTCGAATAAAAAAGATAAAGAAAGAAAAGATGTGAAGACAAAAATGAGCGTTAAGCAGGAATACGAAAATAAACGAACAAGAACTTTAAAAATTAAAAAAAAAACTTTGGTCTTTTTAACTGTTGACATTAATGTCGGATATTTGATTGAATCAAAGGGAGAGAACTACGACAAAAAAGATCAGAAGACTCGGAGACAAATGGCAGAGCTTTCCAGGAAAAGAGAGAAAAAAAGGCGATCCGTAAAGAGACATGGTCGATAAACAGATCTAAAAGAAACCTCACAAATCAAAGCGAGGCTCGCGGAAATCTTGATGAATATGCGCTTGCGCACTAGCGAATTTTAAACTTTTCTATGTATGTACATGCGTACCCGACACACGTGTACTCAAACAATCTGTGTGTCTTCCTTATGGGTGTGTGTGTGTATGTGTGTGTCTTCCTAATCGTGTGTGTGTGTGTGTGTGTGTGTGTGTGTGTGCCTGTTTATAAACGCATTTCAATTTAGGATTAAAATAGTAGATGAACGAGAAAGATGAGGAATGCAAAAGGCATATGTAGTAGGTTTTTTTGGTCGACCAATACTGGTGTGTCCATGTGTAGGAGTCCATTGAAGAACATCACTTGTGGGTTCGTTTTTACTTCTCATGTCTTGCTCGTTTTACTTAGATGGTTTGTATGATGAGTGGTATGAAACCGTACAGCTGGTGTTTTGTAGAGTGCTTTAGTTCCCATTTAGCTTTTTCAACAATACAACATATTATATATATATATATATATATATATATATAATATATATATATACTAGCAAATATATGCACCCTCCGGTGCAAGTATTTAAGTTTTAATATAATAAA
>CM042172.1:32112844-32132844 GCA_023376005.1 Doryteuthis pealeii | reverse complement strand
ACAACGATTACTTTAAAAGGGGATGGGTATTAAACAATGTGACGGGTTGGTATTCAAAAGATTTTTAGAAAAGGAATTTTATGATTAATTATTTTTATATTTTTGTATTTCCTAAAAATGATTAATTATTTATTATATTTTTTTTTTTTATATATAAAGTAAAAATGTATTATATATATATATATATATATATATATATATATATCAAGTAAAAGGTATATATATATATATATATATATATATATATATATATATATACACAAGTTAAGAGTAAGGAAATGAATCCGACGATATATGTATAGATAAAGGGTATGAAAACACACAATGTTGTTAAATTAATATATTTTTTTATACATTTCATTGCTAATATTGACAATATTTCGATTCATAAAAAAATCATTCATCAGAGCATAATGTAATAAGGTCCGTTTTTAGATGTAAAAGTTTTTAATCCGGACTCATCGAGAGAGAAGCAGAAAATAATCTAAATTCAAACCAGAAACATTGTTTTTCTAAAAAGGGTGTAAGCCATGCGATCACTTCGTCTTTGTGCATTCGCAGCGTGTTTCGCTCTGGTGGTGATTCTTTATAAATCGAAATATTGTCAATATTAGCAATGAATATGATATAAAGATATATTCATTTTAACAACATGTGTGTGTTTCATACCCTTTTATCTACACACACACACACACACACACACACACAATATTGCCCCGTATACAATTAATTTATTGATTATCATACATTGACCTCTTTTAGGGGTTTGTAAAGTGTGTTTGTAAGTTTGTAAGTGTGCATCAAATTGAGCATGCATTGTGGGTGGACTGGGGATATTGATGATCCCAAATAGAATTATCCCCAACATACCAATCAATTTGATACTTTTTACCTTTATGTTTGCTACACAGCCTAGAAAAGGCAGCACGAAATGTCGGCCTATACGTAAACTCTGATAAAACTGAGTTCATGTCTTTCAAAAACAAAAGCGACATCTCCACCATCGATGGCAAACTCCTAAACTCGGTAGAACAATTTAGATACTTAGGCAATAACATCTCCTCCACAGAAAACCACGTTAATGCACGCATAGGAAAAGCATGGGCCGCTATAAATAAATTATCGGTCATATGGAAATCCTATCTCACAGACAAGTTAGAGACAGTTTTTCCAGGCCGTTGTCATATCAGTGCTGATGTATGGCTGCACCACCTGGACCCTAACGAAGCGACTAGAGAATAAACTAGATGGGAGCTGCACAAGAATGCTGTAGGTGATCCTGAACAAGACGTGGAAACAGCACCCCACGAGAAAGCAGTTGTACGCCACTGCCACATATCACCCAAACCATCCAAGTAAGACGCACAATACACGCGGGACACTGCTAGAGAAGCAAGGACGAACTCATAAGCGACGTCCTCCTGTGGAATCCAGCACATGGGGCACGCCAGTGTGGACCTACCAGCGAAGACGTATATTGACAGCTCTGCGCGGATACGGATGCTGCGACCTCAATGATGAGCGATAGGACGGATGGAGAGAGATTGTTCATGGATATCCGTGCCAACAGCTGACATGGTATGATGATGTGATGATGGAATACATATATTTACATAAGAAAGAAAGGCTAACAAACCGTCATTTGGCTATTATAAATTTATTTCGGCCGCTCTGTATATAATCAAATTATCAATTATCTTACATTGAGCTCTCTTAGGGATTTCAAATAATCCTCATATAAATCTATAGGTGTGCACCAGCATAAGCATGAATTGCGAATAAACAGAGGATATAGATGATCCCAAATAGAATCATCCTCAACTTACCAGTCGATTGGATACTTTCACGTATATATATATATATATTATATATATTATATTATATATATAATATATATATATAAAAGTAAGTAAGTAAGTAAAGTCGTCGGGGCGGCCTAAAGTCGGTATCAGCCAGTCGGCGAGGGAGTCTATCCCCTTTTTAATAGCGCTAGACCAAGGAGATTGTTTTTTGGCATCTGAGGTGGAGCGCAACAACTACCATCAGCTCCTTACTTTACTGCACAGATCCCTGTGCTACTCATACGCTGAGTTGGCGAGGACCGGTATCGAACTAGGAACCGTGTGGTTTCTAGCCGAACGCTCTACCGACTGAGTAACCCGGCCCACTCAACAAACCGTCATTATTGGCAATAATAAATTTATTTCGACCAGAACTCAATAAATATACTTTACTGAGTTCTACTAGAAATAAAATGACGGTTTGTTAAGTTTTTCTTTCTTATTGAAAGTGTACATATTGCTTCATATAAAATTAATTTATTAATTATCATACATTGAGCTCTCTTAGGGATTTGTAAAAACCCTTGTATGAATCTATGTGTGCATCAAATTAAGGACGCATTGTGGATATACAATTTCGCAGCTATGAACGCTGGTGCGTCGTTCATTAGCTGCGAAACTGTTTTCAACAGTCATATTTACAAAATGAACTCCTGCAGTTAGCTATAATTAATCAATATCTTGATTAGTTCAGTGGATTTAACCCTGAAGATTCTTATGGTAGGTTATTTCTGTACACACTATAATAATAAACCCGCTCTACTTACGTATTGAGCACTTTATATTTGTTATAACGCTGACTTATCCGAGTATCACTTGTACCAACCAAATATTGAGATCAACCCAATATTTCTACCGGTAAGTCATCCCTTATATATATATATATATATATATTATATATATATATATATATCAGGAGTAGATATAATTGAGTTGCTTTCTAGTTATTTTTAAACACGCAAATAAAGGAATAAAGAAACGTGAAAAGATCGAAAAGAAACTCGTCAGACATGAAATGTCCGTCTTGTTCAACATAGTATGCATGAAAGAAAAAATGCTGCCCAATTATATATATATATATATAAATATTTGACGTCATATTTCAAACCGTCTCCCCTTTTTTCAAATCTCAAAAATCTTTTAAACAGATGAATAACAAGGACTACCACTCGCTTTTCTCGTTATTCTGTGATAAAAAATTCTTATCACATTCCATATACCAACAAATGCCCTGAAGATGATCTAATTAATAGATCGAAACACTGCAGCGTCGGCCAATAAACTCGCCACTTAACCCATTTAAACCTGTGTTTTTTTTTTCATTTTTCTTAATATACTACATACCGTCGGATTCACTTCCTTTCTTCACACACACACACACACACACACACACACACACACACACACCACAATATATATATATATATATATATTATATAATTCTTTCCACACATGTGTACTGAATCATTTTCAAGAATATATTCACATCTGCTCTTGCAATTCTCTCTTTCTTCGCAAACTGCAACATCGCATTATTGTATCGGACAACTATCGTCCGTTTCACACCCCACCTGACTCCGCTCACCTACCTTCACTTTTTAACGATCGACGCCAATTCCCGCCTTTGTATGAGCATGTGACCGTTTTCTCTCGCCCTCTGTCGGCCATTTCGACTCGCCTTTTTCGAACCGGCTCTTAGATCCCCCCCCCACCGTTAACGTCATTAAACGGCAAGGCCACCATCTTTGCTGTCAACTGTAGACAGAAACCTATTCACATTGGAAGCACTAACAACCCTGACGCCAACACCATCGTCGCTGACACGATTACAATCAGAAACCACTCCACTATTTTCCTGCGAACGTTTCCCATCTTTGTCACCGTTGCTACTGTCAATCGTTATGATTTGGTCCGGTTTGATAGCGCACGGGTTACGACACTAAACACAAGACAATAAGTTAAATATCGTTCAATCTTTTATGATGACGGTAATAAAATCTAACAATATTTGTATGTTTATATTTATTTATTTCTATAGCAGAATAGCGCGCAAGAGGTAATATCATTAGATTACATATAAAAAGTATTACATTTCACGAAAGGTTAAAAAACCTTTGGTTTGGTCGGGTTACGACACTAAACACAAGACATTAAGTTAAACATCGTTAAATCTTTTATGATGACCGTAATAAAATCTAACAATATTTGTATGTTTATATTTATTTATTTCTACAGCAGAATAGCGCGCAAGAGATAATATCATTGGATTACATATAAAAAGCATTACATTTCACAGAAAGGTTTGGTCGGGTTACGACACTAAACACAAGACATTAAGTTAAACATCGTTCAATCTTTTATGATGACCGTAATAAAATCTAACAATATTTTCATTTTATATTTATTTATTTCTACAGCAGAATAGCGCGCAAGAGGTAATATCATTAGATTACATATAAAAAGCATTACATTTCACAGAAATAACAGAAAACTTTAGTTTGTTTGGGTTACGACACTAAACACAAGGCATAAAGTTAAACGTCATTCAATCTTTTATGATGACGTTGTAACACTATGCTCTCCTTTCGGAATGGAGAGATGACGTGTCAACGTTTGTTAAGTTATGACTCTTACTTCGAATGGAGTGGTGATGTGTTGATAGTAGAAATATTAGTAGTACACTTATCTCTGGACGGTATTGCATCGGAGAGGCTTGAATCTTTGTCGCTGGGTTGATGCTGGGGTTGGCTGACAATTTTCTAGAGTCTGTAAACCGAATTGGGGTACTGGGGAGGGGACAACATGCCTTGTGCCATTTAGAGTTTTTAGTAATAACACAAGGCCAATTCTTTTTCTAATGAGATTTTTATTTCCCCCAAGTCTCAACAGCTGAGAGCAAGAGCTCATGTCTTGCTCCCTCAGTGCATAATTCCAAACTCAATTCACACTCTGACCTCTCACTCCTATTTATACGTAAAATGCGATTCTAATGATCTCTTGCGCACTATTGTGCATTTGTACCATGATGACAATTATATATTTACCAAACCCCTCCGCACAAGTAGGATGTGACACAACAAAAAAGGACTTGATTCGGCATTAAATGACCAAAAAAGGGTTGGTATGCCGTAAAACAAAACAACCGACAAAAATGACTTATTTCAGCTTTAAATGACCCGAAAAGGGTTGGTATGCCGTAAAACAAAACAATCAACAAAAATGACTTGCTTCAGTTTTTAAATGAGCCAAAAAAGGTTGGTATGCCATAAAACAAAACAACCATCCAACCAACTAACCATCGTAGTATAATGGTTAGCAAGCTAGTCTCGCAGATCCATTACTAGTGAATAGCGAATTTGATCTTCATTGGATGCCTTATACTCACAACCTTGTGTCACATCCTACCCATGGTGAACGGGTTGGGTAAATACCTACTCTACCTAAGAGTGTCCCATGGTGGTGTAATTGTTAGCAAGCTGGCCTCGCGAATCAATTACTACTGAAAAGTGTCGGCAGGGGCAGTAGAATACACCTACACCGACTGCACCTCTGCAGAGGGGTAAGACCTCACAATGGGACCACCTATTGGCTGTGTGTGGCTACCAGTGCTACTTAAGAACGAAATCCTGGTGGCTGAGCACTCCATGGCATACAACTCCCCACTTTGGCCCTTACTTAGGCTAGACGGGCTGTCGGACAGGACCCCTTCGATCAATCGGCTGGTCACGTCAAATCCTAGCCCCTATATAATTATTATGGCAGGGGCAGTAGAATACACCTACACCGACTGCATCTCTGTAGGAGGCGCGTGGTGTAATGGTTAAAGTCATGGGAAATGGACTCGTCGCCCCGAGTTCAAATCCTGGACGTGGTAATTGCATTTCATTTAGCGCTGATATCCTTGGCAAAGGTATGAATCCTACTCTCCCTCCAGCTATGGGTAAATAGTAGGGCAGACTGGGCTCTTTAACCTTGGTTAGGCAACCGGTCTAAGAGAAGGAAAACTCTAAATTCAAACCTGTTGAACTCCGCTTAAAAAATTGACCTTGTGTCGCATCCTGCTCGTGCGGAGGGGTTGGTAAATATATATATGATTATTATGGCAAATCCCACACCCTTTTTATATAGTTATTTACTAAGCTTAGCTTAGATGTTGCACAAGGCCAGAAATATGGAGCACCCAATGAGATTCGAACTCAATATCAATGGTCTGTACATCTAGCTTGTTAACCATTACACTACCCAAAGTGTTACAATTTTATGGGCCATCCTTTAGGCTTTAAGGAAGAGCGCTTGCCCAGCGGAAATCCTTGATAAAGAATCCTTTGGTTCTCCCTTGTATTGTAGGTTCCTCCTCAATTGTTGCAAATGAACTATGGCCAGTATCAGTGTTTAAGTAGTGAATCAGCCACGCATTATGGCTGTTGATTGGCGGAGGAATAAACCATCTGACCTCGCCCAGTCTATACATTTAGGTGGTGTATTGCAGGACAGGTAATATTCCAACACAAAGTGACACACTTTTTATTATCCTACATGTGCTAGAAGTCAGTGGCTGGGAGTCATTGTGTTCTGGGTATGACGTTAAACTGCATCTAGTGGTGAGGTTCCAGTTCCGTAGCTCTGCGGGGTGTGGAGTACCCCTTCATTGCCATTCCCCAGAGTTCCAGAATTAGAACTTCACAACTATGTGAAGTTTAACGTCGTACCAAGGACATGACCGCCCTGTCGGTGGGGCGTTAGAATGCAACAACTGCACCTCTGCAGATGGGTAAGACTCCCCCAATGGGGCTACCTGTTGGCCGTGGGTGGTGACTCGTGATGCTTAAGATGGACGAGCAGTTCATGACATGCAATACTCCACTTTGGCCCTATCTTGGGCTAGACGGGCGGTCGGAGAAGCCCCCTCCGATCAATCGGCTGGTCACGTCAAGCCCTAGCACCTATATGATTTTCCCAACCCTATTGCCCTTATGGCAAGCCCCAACCCCTTTTTATCATATGGGTGCTAGAAGACGGTGGCGGCGGGTCTACATGTCCTGAGAATGACGTTAAACTCTATCTGATGATGAGATTCCAGTTTTGGAGGTTTGGGGAATGTGGAGCACCCCTTCATCACCATTGCTCCCTGGGCCACTCTGACCCGGAGTGGTAGTACCTGTTAGGGTCCCATCTATGGGTTAAATAGAAAAATGTATTTATAAAAACATGTATTATCCATTAAGTATTGATTTATTTCAAAACTTTATCGGCATTAAATGACCTACTGAGGTTGATATGCCGTAAAACAAAACAAACCAAACCAAACCAAACCAAGGACATGAAACTTACCCAACAAGGGTTGACATGCCGTAAAATAAACGAACGAACGAATGAACGAACGAACGAACGAACCACCAACCAACCAACCAATATCTATGGATATTTTGCCTATTTGATATGAGTTTGGTAGCAATTATTCAATATTTTGTTGTGTTTGTGTATGTGTGTGTATGTGTTTGTGTATGTGTGTGTGTATGTATGTGTGCATGCGTGTACTTCTCCCATAACATGTGCCGATATACGCATGCGTGAAGGTGCGTCACTAATTGCAGTTTACATTAAGAAAAGCCATGTGCATACCTCTTAAATGGCGGTATCGGTAGCAGAGTGATGGATGATTGCCGTGGGGTTCTGCTTCGTATAGAATCAGAAGAAAGAAAGTAAAGAAAAAAAATAGGGGACAGGTGTGTAGAAAAAGATCACTTAAGTGAAAACACGGATTCAGAAAATAGATCTAAAAACGCGGAAGGAAAAATTGTCGCTGACGGCGATATGGTCGTAAAAGAAAGACGTCGTTTTGTTTTCATTCAACATGGAATAAAAAAAAAATTGTTAGAAACTGCGATCTCTTCTTTTTCTTCTTCTTTGTCCTATTCCCATTCTTCTTCTTCTTCTTCTTCTTCTTCTTCTTCTTCTTCTTCTTCTTCTTCTTCTTCTTCTTTCTTCTTCTTCTCAGCGATTTCTTCTTCTTTTCGCGATTTCTTTCTTTCTTCTTCATCGCAACGATTTCTTCTCCGTTTGGACAATTTCTTTCTTTCTTTCTTTCTTCTTCTTCTTCTTCTTCTTCTTCTTCTTCTTCTTCTTCTTCTTCTTCTTCTTCTTCTTCTTCTCAGCGATTTCTTTCTTTTAAAAAGATATTTTTGTGGCATTTTTTTAAATGTCTATTTTATTGTTTTTTGGTTTTGTTTTTGTTTTTTATTCCTTTAATTCAGTCGGTAGAGCGCTCGCCAATGAAGGGCAACGTTCCTAGTTCGATACTAGTCCTTGTCAATCCAGATTATCTAAGCTTGGGTAATCTGAATGTTGTGGCAAAGTGGGGAGCTGATGGTAAGTGTGGTGGTTCACCTCAGACGCAAGATAATCTCCCTCGTTTAGCGCTAGTGAAAAGTAGATATACTCCCTCATTGATCGGCTGAGACCGACCATAGGCCACTCCACCTACTTTACTCTCTCTTCTCTCACTCACTCTCTCTCTCTCTCTCTCTCTCTCTCTCTCTCTATATATATTATATATATACTAGCAAATATATGCACCCGGGTGCAAGTATTTAAGTGTTAATGTAATAAAATATTGTATTAATTAGAAAAGGCTAATGAAACTAAATAAGAATACAGATAAAAAATTTGAAACAGAGGGAGTATAATAAAGATTTGAAACACAGGGAGTGTATAAAAAAAAAAATGGAACAACTGAAACTTACTCTTCCATCACTCTCGTCTTTCATTGTTATTTTTTCTAATTTAAGTATTTAGTTAAAAGAGGAAGTAAAGAATAAAATGACAGTTATTTATCTTGTTAATGGATTTCCTTTAAGATTCATTGAAGAGATTTTTGCTTATATTCATTAAAATAAAACCAACAGTTAGAAATCAATAACATAGCACATATTTATTAAATTCGATTTTTTATATTAATATGCAAATTAGCCTTCCCCTTCACACTGTAAACCGCTATTTTGTTGTATATATAAATATAATTGCATGTTGTCAGTATGTAGACATAGTTAACAGTATTAATAATGTAAGACAATTTTATTAATAATTGAGGTTTAGATAAAAATAAAATCATGGAGAATGTGATGTCAATAACAAAAGGAATTGTGATTTGAGTAGGAATATAGTTTCGGTTACAGACAGAAAAACACACAATCTCCATTATAATAAGATATATATATATATATATTATATATATATATATACTAGATGGGGAGCTTTTTTTTACTTATTTCTCTTCTGCTCTCGCATCTTTTCTCAATCACGTGATACCTCTGCAAAACGTCAACTCTGGCCTTAAATCACTTCTGTCCCTGTCTTTCTTCTGTTCCACTACTACTCCCAGATCCACTCAGACCTGGAGTGGTAGTATCTGGTGGGGTCCCATCTATGGGTTAAATAGAAGAAATGTGTTCGAAAGAAATGTGTTTATATAAAATCTAGAGTAAAAAAAAAAACAAAAAACAAAAATTGAATACACATCAAGAATGAATAAATCAAAACGCCTTCGGTATAACATAACCCAATAAGGGTTGACATGCCGTAAAAAAAACAAATAAACCAGCCAAACACTTTCTTCTATTCATCGTCCAGCTTTTAGATAGAACATTGCAAACTCTCTCATCCACCCTATCGCATTAAAAAAAAAGATTATTAATCTCATTTTGATTGATTGATAGATTCATTGATTTTAACGGCATGTCAACCCATCCAGGGTTATTTTATGCCAATCATTAGGTTGTGAGGGATGATCAAATTTTTTTCTTGATTTTGACAGAAGGGTGTTTGCAGTTGTTTGATGCTAAGTAGATTGGAAATCAGTTTTTAAAGTTCAAGTTTATTATAAGCGATACTTTGGTAGAAAGTTTTTTTTAAACAATTTTTATGAACAATTTGTTTCTATATAACCCATAGATGGGACTCTAACATGTACTACCACTCCGGGTCAGAGTGGACCAGGGAGCAATGGTGATGAAGGGGTGCTCCACATTCCCCATACCTCCAGAACTGGAAGCTCACCATCAGATAGAGTTTAACGTCATTCCCAGGGCATGAAGACCCTCAGCCATTGCTTTCTAGCACATATATGATAAAAGAGTTGGGGGCTTGCCATAAGGGCAATAAGGTTGGGGCAATCATATAGGTGCTAGGGCGCGTGGTCTAATGATTAGAGACGTAGAAATGGACTCGTCAACGCGAGTTCAGTTCCTGGACGAAACTGTTGGAATTTCACATGGCGCTAATACCCTTGGGAAAGGTATGAATCCAATTCTCCCTCCAGCTATGGGTAAATAGCAGGGCAGACTGGACTCTTCAACGATGGCTAGGTAACCAGTCTAGGAGAAGGAAAACTCTGAATTCAAACCTGTTAAACTCCGCTTAAGAAATTGACCTTGTGTCGCATCCTGCTCGTGCGGAGGGGTTGGTAAATATATATAAGCTAGGGCTTGACATGACCAGCCGATTGATCGGAGGGGCTTCTCTGACCGCCCGTCTAGTCTAAGTAAGTGTCTTAGTGGAGTGTTACATGTCATGAACTACTCATCCACCAGGATTCCATCCGTAAGCATCACGAGTCGCCACCCACGGCCAACAGGTGGCCCCATAGGGAGTCATTTTATTTCAGTTTTGGTTACCCATGGACAGACATCAAATCTCCATTATAATAAGGGTTTAAATCGAACTTAACGAACCTAAATTCCTCCATCGTATGTCACTCCACCGAAAGAAAGAATACCAAAAATCAGGGAATCAACCGAATTTAATGAAATTTTCAGCGATGATATATTAATGAATAAAAGATATAATGCCTCATTTATTTTATTTAAAAACTTTTACATTTTTCATGTCAGTTAACTTTGAAGAACGTATCTTTGTGGCCTAACACAGATTCTCAAAGATACGTGGTTCAAAGTTAATTGACCTGGAAAAAAATGTAAAAGTTTTTAAATAAAATAAGCGAGGCATTATATCTTTTATTCATTAATATATCATCACTGAAAATTTCATTACATTCGGCTAATTCCCTGATTTTTGGTATTTTTTTTCTTTCGGCGGGGTGACATACGATGGTTGAATTTAGGTCCGTTGGGTTAGATTTACCCAGATACGCTATATAAATTATGAAATTAATTTAAAAATTGTATTACTTTAAATGGAAAAAATTATTTGCGAAATTTGTAATTTCAAAAATTCTTAATTACTCTCGACCTTTTTTCAATAACAGTTAACAAAAAGTTTACAAATAAACAAATACTTACGATTTTGTGTAAAATTTATGTGTAAATATTATGTGTAATATTGAAAAATCTATTAATAATGGAGATTCGGTTTCCATTTGTCTGTAACCAAAACTCTGTCACTACTTACGCCAGAACACCCAAAATGGTGAATAAATAGAATAAAGAACAAGAAGAAATAGTCATTTTTTTCAGTATCAAGAGGTTAACTAAAAAGTTTACAAATAAATAAATACCAACGATTTTGTGTAAAAATTTATTCATTAATGATTAATAGATGCGTGTAACATTTTATTTGAGGGGGGGGGGCAGAACTAAGTTTCCATTTCAAATTGTTTTATTTGTTCGATTAAGTTCGATTTAACCGTAATAAGATATATCTCATTTTATCTTTAGTTTATTATTTTCATATCAGTTCTTTTAATATTCTTTGTATTTCACTTTGACCCTATCTTGGGCTAGACGGGCGGTCGGAGAGGCCCCCTCCGATCAATCGGCTGGTTGCGTCAAGCCCTAGCACCTATATGATTTTCCCAACCCTATTGCCCTTATGTCAAGCCCCAACCCCTTTTTATCATATGGGTGCTTGAAGGCGGTGGCTGCGGGTCTACATGTCCTGGGAATGATGTTAAACTCTATCTGATGGTGAGGTTCCAGTTTTGGAGGTTTGGGGAATGTGGAGCACCCCTTCATCACCATTGCTCCCTGGTCCACTCTGACCCGGAGTGGTAGTACCTGTTAGGGTCCCATCTATGGGTTAAATAGAAAAACATGAGTTTAAACAAAATTGTATTATCCATTAAGAATTGATTTATTTCAAAACTTTATCGGCATTAAATGACCCACTGAGGTTGATATGCCGTAAAACAAAACAAACAAACAAACAAATCTTTGTATTTCTTCTTTTGTATTTCTCTTTATTCCCCTGATTTCATTGGTATTTTCTTACCTTCATTTTCCTTCTTCTTCAAAATTTTTTTTATTATTACAAACAAGAATATGCAACCTCCGTGCGTAAGCATTTAAGTTTCGATATAATCTATTGATAATGGAGATTCGCTTCTGGTTTTTGTCTGTAACAAAAATTACGTCACTGCTTACGTCACTATACCCGAAATCGTCAAAACAGAATAAATATACTCAAAATTTGAGCATGCAACAGTAGACAGTCCTCATTGTTTTTTTTAAAACAAGTTTTAATAGATACATCCCCAGTATCATATATTTATATATAGTCTGTTTTATTCTAATAGATATTTGAAGTTAATAGAACTTAGTTTCGATTTCAAATTGTTTTATTTTTTTTACTTCTTTAATAAATTTGATGATTTCATGATTTATGGTTCAAACTCTCCGACATTTAATTTCTAACTTCCACCTCCTCAAGCAATATCTTTCAAAAAATTATTTTTTACATCGCCCGGGCTGTTTTGAGGCAAACCTGATTCATATCGACATTATTGATAAATAAGATTTATTCTATGTATTAATAATTTTGACTACAAATTAATTACTCATTGATAAACTTATGCAATTTTGCAGTGTATTATGATGAAACTAGTGGTGTAGTTTTGGTTACATACAGGCAGACACCGAATCTCCCTTATAATAAGATACATCTCATTTTATTTTCACAGCGGTTCTTTTAATTTCTTAATCTTCTTCGAATTATATTCTTCGCGCATTTCTTCTCTTGTTTCTCTCTTTCATCCCTGATTTCATGGTTATTTTCGTACGTTCATTTTTCTTCTTCTTCATGATTTTGTTGTTGATTTTCATAATTTCTATCATCTTTTCTTCTTTTCTGATACAATTCAATTGATATTATCATTTTTTTCCATTTTATGTTTCTATGTTCAATTCACTATCCGCTCACCGCTCTTTTTATGTTATTTTCGTACCTTCGTTTTTCTTTTTTTCTTCATGATTTTATCATTGTCGTTGATTTTCAAATCTTTTATCATCTTTTTTCTTCTTTGATACAATTCAATTGGTATTATTTTTTTTCATATTTTATCCCTATTTTCCCTCCCTCTGTTCGCTACCCGCTCACTGCTATTTTTATTTTATTTTTGTGCGTTCTTGTTCTTGTTCTTGTTCTTGTTCTTCTTGATTTTAACATTGTTCTTCATTTACTTATTTTTATCATCTTTTTTTCTTCTTTGATACAATTCTATTGGCATTATTTTTTTTTTTCATATTCTATCCTTATTTTCCTCCCTCTGTTTGCTACCAGCCTCTCACTATTCTAATGTTATTTTCGTACCTTCATTTTTCTTCTTCTTCATGATTTTATCATTATTGCTGATTTTCATATCTTTTATCATCTTTTTTCTTCTTCTTTGATACAATTCAATTGGTATTACTATTTTTTTCATATTCTCTCCCTATTTTCCCTCCCTCAGTTCACTACCCGCTTAGCGCTATTTTTATTTTATTTTCATGCCCTTCTTCTTCTTCTTCTTCTTCTTCTTCTTCTTCTTCTTCTTCTTCTTCTTCTTCGTGATTTCTTTCTTTCTTCTTCATCGCAGCGATTTCTTCTCCGTTTGGATAATTCTTTCTTTCTTTCTTCTTCTTCTTCTTCTTCTTCTTCTTCTTCTTCTTCTTCTTCTTCTTCTTCTTCTTCTTCTTCTTCTTCTTCTTCTTCTTCTTCTCACCGATTTCTTTCTTTTAAAAAGATATTTTTTGTGGCATTTTTTTAAATGTCTATTTTATTGTTTTTTTGTTTTTGTTTTTGTTTTTTATTCCTTTTTCATATTTTTATCATCTTTTTTTCTTCTTTGATACAATTCAATTGGTATTATTATTTTTAAAATTTTCTATCCCTATTTTTTCCTCCCTCTGTTCGCTATCCGCTCACCGCATTTTTATTTCATTTTCATGCCGACTCTCACTATTCTTATGTTATTTTCGTACCTTCATTTTTCTTCTTCTTCATGATTTCATCATTATTGCTGATTTTCACATCTTTTATCATATTTTTCTTCTTCTTTGATACAATTCCATTGGTATTACTATTTTTTTCATATTCTCTCCTATTTTCCCTCCCCCTGTTCGCTTTTCATGCCTTTCTTCTTCTTCTTCTTCTTTCTTCCTTCTTCTTCTTCTTCTTCTTCTTTCTTCTTCTTCTTCTTCTTATTATTATTATTATTATTATTATTATTATTATTATTATTGTTTGTTGTTGATTTTCGTATTTTCTATCATATTTTTCTTCTTTGATACAACTCAATTGGTACTATAATTTCTTTTCATTTTCTATATCTATTTCACCCCTTCCCCTGTTTGCTCCCTGCTCCTCCCTCTGTTCACTACACGCCTCTCCATATTTTCATATTATTTTCATACCTTCATTTTTCTTATTCTTCATGATTTTATCATTATTTTTCATTTTCATATTTTCTTCATCATCTTTTTTTCTTCTTCTTTAATTTGTTCCTCTCTCTATTCGCTACCCGCTCATCGCTATTTTTGTATTATTTTCGTACCTTCATTTTTCTTCTTTTTCATATTATTATTATTATTATTATTATTATTATTATTATTATTATTATTATTATTATTGATTTTCGTATTTTCTACCATCTTTTTTCTTCTTCTTTGATACAATTCAATTGGTACTATCATTTTTTTTTCATTTTCTATATCTATTTCACCCCCCTCTTTTGCTCCCTGCTTCACCCTCTGTTCTCTCCCCGCTCCTTGCTCCCGCATCTTTTTACATCTTCCCGCGTTTCTTTGCATCTCGCGCGACAGTTGAATCCACCACATTCTTTATCATTCAATTCTCCTTCTTCGTATAAAGTAAGGGTTCGTCACCTTCAGCCATCAGGGATATAGCAGGATCTTACAAAAGGGTCGAGCAGACGACATATTGAAGGAGTTCGACATTGTACGGCTTAAAGGTACAGCAAGCGACTTCCTCATTTCTCTCTCTTTTCCCTCGCTGAATTCCATCCTACCCCCCCCCCACGCACAGCCCACTCATCTTGCCAAACCTACACCTAATCGATCGGGGTTGCGATCGATCACTCCCCTTTTTTTATTCAACGACAAACTTCCAGCTTTTATGGCTCTGCATTTCGCTGGATCATTCTCTCCATAAAACCATTGCTACTACCACCATGACTACAACGAACAACAGCCATTTTTCTAACGTTCATAACGCTATTTCTAACAATACATTGTACACTGAAATGACATCTACCAACTACTAATTTCAATTAGTTATTTCGTAATCTATACCAAACTATTGAGACTGAATTTATCAAATAATGTTATAACACGTTCCTCATCGAGTACATAAATGGAAGAGAGAGAGAGTTATTAGTATATAAGAGAGAGAGAGAGAGAGAGAGAGAGAGAGAGAGAGAGAGAGAGAGAGAGAGAGAGAGAGAGAGAGAGAGATTAGAGTCGAAGAAGATGATAGTTCTCACTATTTACAGCTTTTATGGCTCTGTATTCCGCTGGATCATTTCTCTCCATAAAACCACTGCCACTACCACCATGACTACAACGAACAACAGCCATTTTTCTAACGTTCATTATGCTATTTCTAACAATACATTGTACACTGAAATGACATCTACCAACTACTAATTTCAATTAGTTATTTCGTAATCTATACTAAACTATTGAGACTGGATTTATCAAATACTGTTATATACACGTTCCTCATCGAGTACATAAACGGGGAGAGAGAGAGTTATCGGTATATGAGAGAGAGAGAGAGAGAGAGAGAGAGAGAGAGAGAGAGAGAGAGAGAGAGAGAGAGAGAGAGAGAGAGAGATTAGAGTCGATGAGAATGATAGTTCTCACTTTTTACAGCTTTTATGGCTCTGCATTCCGCTGGATCATTCTCTCCATAAAACCATTGCCTCTACCACTATGACTACAACGAACAACAACCATTTTTCTAACGTTCATAACGCTATTTCTAACATCTAACACTATAATGACATCCACCAACTATTAATGTCAATTAGTAATTTAGCAAAATCCAACCAAAACACTACTGTTACATTGAAATTTCTCTCAACCCAGTAATTTTGTATAGTTTATAAAAAAAAGATGAATATAAAAAGGAAAAAAAAATAGTCGAAAGGAGGGGGGATAATTAAATAAATAAAAATAAATAAAAAAGGGCAGTTTAATGTCGGTATCAGCCAAACAACGAGAGAGTCTAACCCCTTTTCACTAGCGATAGACCAAGGAGATTATTTTCGGCGTCTAAGGTAGAGCGCCACACCTACTCTCAACTCCTCAGTTTACCGCACAGATCCCCGTGCTACTCATACGCTGAGTTGGCGAGGGCCGGTATCGAACCTGGTTCCTAGTCCGACGCTCTACCGACTGAGATAAACCGGCCCTTATTATTATCATTGTTGTTATTAAGCAACTACTAATGTCAGTTAGTTTTTTTTACTAATCTATACTAACTAGACTGTTGTGACTGAATTTATCAAATACAGCATTGAAAATCCGAAAAAAAAAACGGTTTATTACTTTTTGTACAGGAATATGAATAATAGAGTCAACGCGCAGTTCTCCAACAGTACGACTTGCTCCTCGACTAGTAGTGACTCGACTACGAGTACTACTCATCAAATACAATATTGGATATCCGGAAAAAAAAGTCTATAACTTTTTGTACAGGAATATGAATAATAGAGTCAACGCGCAGTTCTCCAATATTATGACTAACTACTCGACTAGTAGTGACTCAACTACGATTTAAAAAGGTCGTCGAGGTGGCCTAAAGTCAGTATCTGCTAAATAGCGAGGGAGTCTATCCCATTTTCACTATCTTTAATTTTTTTTAACTGTCATTTGTGTGGTACAAGGAACTTGGGCAAATTGTAATGGTAGCTACATCTAGCTAATGTCTTATATTTTTTTAAAACTGTCACCTGTGTAGTGCAAGTAATTTTAGGTATGGTGTAACGGTAGCTCCATCTAGCTAATGTCATAATTTTTTGAAACTGTTACCTGTGTGGTACAAGTAATTTTAGGCAACGTGTACTGGTAGCTCCATTTAGCTAATGTCTTATCATTTTTTAAACTGTTATCTGTATGGTGCAAGTAATTTTATCAAGATCACAAAAGGGGTGCCTAAAGGTCATATGGTCCGAGTATTTTCCTCAGAAGTATCTGTCGTTGTGAGAGGATTAGTGTAAATAGAGGTGTAATGAACTTGATTCTCACTGGGTGCCACATTATTGTAATTTTGTGCCCACTGATTTACATAGAACAAAGCCAAATGAAAACCAGAATTCACACAAACATAAGAAAATGAGATTAAAGTGGGCCAAAGAGAATCAACCATGGCGTGTGAACAATTGGATGAAAGTGATATTCAGTGATGAATCAAGAATCTGCTTTAGTCAAGGCGATGATATTGGAACTTGTGTCTTTTTGATTCTCAATAATAACAATTATTCAAATAAAACATATAAAGATGAGTGTCCGAAGAAAAGTAAATTTCCCATGACCTACGACGGATACAGAGGAAGAACGTGAATAAGAGAAGAGAGAGAGAGAGAGAGGGGGGTTCCCTTGTGAGTTTAGAAGGAAAGTATGCATGGGAAAAGAGACGTGTATTAGAATGGAGAGAAAGAGAGAGAGAGAGAGAGGAGAGAAGAGAGAAAGAGAGAAAGAGAGAAGAGAGAGAGAGAGAGAGAGAGAGAGAGAGAGAGAGAGAGAGAGAGAAGAGAGAGAGAGGAAGCATTTGATTGAATTAAAGAACGAAAATGATGATAATCATTGAGGAGAGAGAGAACTAGCGAGAGAGAACAAAACGAGAGAGAACGAGAGAGGGAGAGTGAGTGTCGAAGCAATAAAGAGAAACAACCATGGCGTGTGGACAATTGGAGGAATGTGATATTCAGTGATGAATCAAGAATCTGCTTTAGTCAAGGCGATGATATTGGAACTTTTGTCTTTTTGATTCTCAGTAAAAACATTTATATAATAAAACATATAAAGATGAGGGTCCGAAGAAAAGTAA
This sequence comes from Doryteuthis pealeii, assembly GCA_023376005.1. Classification (NCBI taxonomy): domain Eukaryota; kingdom Metazoa; phylum Mollusca; class Cephalopoda; order Myopsida; family Loliginidae; genus Doryteuthis; species Doryteuthis pealeii. The sequence goes on along the minus strand of CM042172.1, from coordinate 32,114,722 downwards.
ATTTCCCAAGCCATTCCTGATATGGGATTGCATGAGGGATCAAGAGAGAGATGACAAACATGAACTTATTAATCAAGTAACATCTGTACACAGAAATATAACATCTATGAATAATGGAGATTCGCTTCCGGTTGTTGTTTGTAACAAAAATTATGTCACTGCTTACGTCGCATTACCCAAAATCGTCATAACAGAATAAATACACTCAAAATTTGAACATGCAGCATTAGACAGTCCTCATTGTTTTTTAAAACAAGTTTTAATAAATACATGACTGGTATTATATATCTATATATAGTTTGTTTTATTTTAATATATATCTAAAGTTTACATTTCAAATTGTTTTATTTTTTAATCCTTTAATGAATTTGATGATTTTACTTACTTAGGGTACAAACTCGCTGACATTGAATTTTTTACTCCCACTCCTCAGGCAATATATTTCAAAAATCTATTTTTACATCGTCTGGAGGGTGTTTTTTTTATTTTGTACTAATTAATCTAAATAATTTAATCTTTTTTATTTAAGGAATATTCTATGAAGAAAGAATGTTCAGCTATTAAATAAAAATATCTTGCGTTTTGTTTGCCATTAGCTTATTTACTGATAAATGAATAAAAAAAAAGTAAACCCTACATCATTGAAAAAAAAAAACCTCCTCATACAGCGACAAACGCATATACCATCAGTGATTTCCGAACCGTTTTTCATCATTCGAAGTCGATTTTTCCTATCATTGCGAAGTGTCGAAGCAATAAAGAGAAACGATCATGGCGTGTGGACAATTGAAGGAATGTGATATTCAGTGATGAAGTAAGAATCTGCATTAGTCAAGGCGATTACATTGGAACTTTCGTCTTTTTGATTCTCAATAATAACAATTATTCAAATAAAACATATAAAGATGAGTGTCCGAAGAAAAGTAAATTTCCCAAGCCATTCCTGATATGGGTTTGCATGAGGACCAAGAGAGAGAGAGAGATGACAAACATGACCTCACTAATCAAGTAACATCTGTACATAGAAATATAACATCTATTAATAATGGAGATTCGCTTCCGGTTTTTGTTTGTAACAAAAATTATGTCACTGTTTATATCACATTACCCAAAATCGTCATAACAGAATAAATACACTCAAAATTTGAACATGCAACATTAGACAGTCCTCATTGTTTTTTAAAACAAGTTTTAATAAATACATGACTGGTATTATATATATCTATATATAGTTTGTTTTATTTTAATACATATTTAAAGTTTACATTTCAAATTGTTTTATTTTTTAATCCTTTAATGAATTTGATAATTTTACTTACTTAGGGTACAAACTCGCATACATTTCTGATATGGGATTGCATGAAGGACCAAGAGAGAAATGAGAAACATGACCTTATTAATCAAGTAACATCTGTACACAGAAATATACCATTAATCTAAATTATCTAATTTTTTTTTATTTAAGGAATATTCTATGAAAACAATAAAAAGAAACAATCATGGCGTGTGGACAATTGGATGAATGTGATATTCAGTGAGGAATCGATGATGATGATATTGGGACTTTTGTCTGGAGCATTCAACTGTAATATATAAAGATGAGTGCCTGAAGAACCGCTGCTATCGAGTATTTTGCTAAGAGGTGAGAGTATTAATATCGAAGACAGTTGTACTGAACTTTATTCTCACTGGGTGCCACATCTTGTGACACCCAGTGGGAATGGAATCTTGTGCCAGAGGAACTTTAGCAGATGTTAAAAGACATTTTGTCGACTTTTTTGTTTACTTGCATTTTCGTCTTGAAAATAAAAATACAATTTTTTTGAAATGCAGAAGAAGAAATTGAGTATTGTGTATTGTGTCTCTATGTCGTCCTAC
>CM042172.1:32097844-32105344 GCA_023376005.1 Doryteuthis pealeii | reverse complement strand
GAGAGAGAGGGGGGGAGAGAGTAAGTGGGTGGGTGAGTGTCTGTCTATGTGTAAAACATTATTCTTAAAAAAATGGCTAATTTTATAATGCATTTGAATGTAAAATCGGCCATTATTTTGAAAAAAAAAACCCCACAATATGGTTATTCATTCATTTACCTTTTCTTTCTTTAGCTGTATATTCATTCATTGCTTTTTTCCTCAAACAGCTATATAATCATCCCTTAAACCTTTCCTTCTATGAATTCATATTGTTATTACTCGTTCAACATAGGATATCTATCTATATCTATACATATATAAAGGACAGTTGTGTGTATATGTATGTCCGGAAGAAACTTCGAAAATAAAACAATTAACGACAAAGGAAATATATATATACATCAAATATCACCAGGGCTGGGTTTTTGAGCAAAAATAATAGAGAATTGATTTATATTCGTGAAGATAATTAAAAAATAAAATTTAAATGATAACAGCATGGCCTTTTTTTTATTTAATATTTTAGATTGTAGACATTAACATTTCTTTTCAGAGTAGCTGGATCAATGCAAGGTCTATGTTTTTACATAGGGATTTAAATGGGGCATCTCACGAGGATTCAACTCACGATTCAGTAATAATGGATCTGCGGGACTAACTTTAACAAATCCCCCTTTCCTCAGGCGATGCGGGTACCCACTGCTAGTATATATATATATATATATATATATATATATATATATATATATATAAAAGAAAAAGAAGAAGAAGAAGAAGAAGAAGAAGAAGAGAGAGAAGAGAGAGAGAGAGAGAGAGAGAGAGAGAGAGAGAAGAGAGAGAGAGAGAGAGAGACAGACAGACAGACAGACAGACGACGATAAATGGTAGAGAATGTGATGATTGATGATGGCTCTTACTTTTTCCATTCTGCTTGTTGACTCGATGCTTATTGCTTCTGCTGATTCTAACTAGTCACCCATTCTCTCTGGGCTGACTTCTCTTCAGGGCTTCTGCTAGGGGCTGATCTTCTTTGTTGATTTCTCCGGGCTGTCGAATCTTGTTTTAAATTACTTTACAAGACTTGGTTGTTTTATGATAATAAAATTTTATTTCCAGAACCCAGCCCATGATTCCGCCACGGGGAGTTGCGATCCCTAAGAGACATTCTCTCTCATACGGTGCCGGCTTGCATCTGCCTAAACTTAAACTTATTTTCACGCCTGTACCGGAAGGTCAGTTGGGATCATCGTCCTGTCACTCATAACCCCAACGGGTATGGAAAATTCCCAACCTCCGATTTTAAATCTAACAGACTATATTTAATTATTCTAACTACAGGTACGCACATAATTCATAAGCTGCTCATAAATTATGTAACAATATCAATTCATAACATCTTTACTTCTACGACCCACCCTGTCGGCTGGGGCGTTAGAATACACCAACTGCACCTCTGTAGAGGGGTAAGACTCCCCCAATGGGGCCATTTGTTGGCCATGGGTGGCGACCCGTGATGATTAAGGATGGAACCCAGGCAGCTGAGCAGTCCATGACATGCAACACTCCATTTGGTCCTTACTTTGACTAGACGGGTGGTCGGAGAGGCCCCCTCCGATCAATCGGCTGGCCACGTCAAGCCCTAGCAATTATATGATTGCCTCAACCCTATTGCCCTTAAACTCTATCTGATGATGAGGTTCCAGTTTTGGAGGTTTGGGAAATGGGGAGTACCCCTTCATCACCATTGCTCCCTGGTCCGCTCTGACCCGGCGTAGTAGTACCTGTTAGGGTCCCATCTATAGGTTAAATAGAAAATATGTTAATAAAAAACTGAGTATGCATTAAGAATGAATTTATTTCAAAACTCTGTCGGCATTAAATGACTCAAACCAAACCAAACCTTCTACGACTTTATATTCATTCCTTGCTTTTTTTCCTTCAACGGTTTTATATTAATTCACGGCTTCTTTCGGTTTACTCATTCAGTGGAACTTCATCATTAAATGAAGTTTAATGTCAAACCGAGAACACTACTAAACTAGTGGTTATGTTAGATTTTTCATTAATTTTATGTGTTTAACTTCATATGTATAAACAATTGGTAGAAATAATTTTCATTAACTTCATGTGTATTAATATCTTGGTAGAATTAATAAACTAGTGGTTGACACTCACCCACCGCTTTCAAGCACCCATATGATAAAAAGGGACCACCAAGATTTTGTCCTGAGGTATTATGGGTCATCATCAACGGCCAAAAGGTGGCTCCATTGCCGGGGATCTTTTCTCTCTGTAGAGGTGCAGTCGGTATATTTTACAGCTTCAACTGACAGGGTGCAAAAGAGATGCGAACAGTTAGATAGATAGATAGCTATTAACAAACTGATATAGATAGATAGAGAGATAGATATGAAAAAACTTAGATAGATAGATAGATAGATAGATAGATAGTACAGACACTGTACATGGATGACATAAAATCTTTGCAAAAAATGAAAAAGAAATAGAAACCCTGGTACAAACCATTCGAATATACAGCCAGGATATAGGGATAGAATTCGGAATCGAAAATGTAAACCCTGATTATCTGGTGTTGCGTATCCGTCGAATTCTTATTTCATGACATGCAACAATCCAGCTTGTCCCATATTTACGCTAGACGTGCGGTCGGAGCCCCCCCCCTCCAATCAATCGGCTGGTCACATCAAGCCATAGCACCCAATTGTTTGTCTTGACCCTATTGCCCTTATAGCAAACTCCCCAACCCTTTTTATCATACATGCGTGTACATGGCTAAAATCGACAAATCATTTTTTGTGTTTTCTCCGATTTGTCGTTTGAGGTGTTCATATAATTGTTTTTCTTCTCATCTTTGTTTTCTGGTTTTCGTTGTTTTTTTAAATTTTTTTTTGTGTTTTTGGCCATATATTACATCTGCTGTTGTTGGCTGCCATAACTAATCTTTCTTTGCTCTTTTTTTGTGTGTATTCTTCAAGTCCTTGGATTGTGGCCTCAGCACCGTCCTCTATGTTGGCAAGACCTCTTCCACCTTATTTTCTTGATACATATAACCTATCTCTATCATCTCTAGGGTGTAAGGCCTTGTACATGGTCATTAATTTACCTTATCCTGTAGTCGATCTGTATGAGTTCTTCTTTTGTCCATTTAAAGAATGGTCCAGAGTATTTTATAATGGGGACGGCCCAGGTATCTATTCCTTTGATAAGATTCCAGGTGTTGAGCTTGGTTTCTAAGAGCTTTCTTGTTCTTCTGATGTATTCTTTTTTAACCTTTTCTTTCATCTCTGTTTGTTTGATATTGTCTGCTTCTAAAATTCCTAAGTATTTGTAAGTTTCTTTTTCTTCAAGTGATTTTATAATGTCTTGATTTGGCAGTTGTATTCCGTCCATTAATTTTCGTGCCCCCTTTTTTCATAACCCCCACTCAGACATCCCGCTCTGTCGACTGCAGTGGGGTAAGACTCCACCAATGAGGACACCTGTTAATCGTGGGTCGTCACCCGTGATGCTTAAGGATGGAACCCATGTGGCTGAGCAATCTCTGACATGCAACACTCCACTTTGGTCCTTATTTGGGCTTAGACGGGCGGTCGGGGAGCCCTGCGAGCAATTGGCTGGTCACATCAAGCCCTTGAACTTATATGATTGCCCCAATCCTATTGCCCTTATAGCAAGCCCCAACCCTATGGGTGCTAGAAAAGGGTTGAGGGTCTTCGTGTCCTGGGAATGACGTTAGAGTCTATCTGATGGTGAGGTTCTAGTTCTGGAGGTTTGGGAAATGTGGAGCACCCATTCATCCCATTGCTCCCATGTCCACTCTGAGCCAGCGTGGTAGTACCTGTTAGGGTCCCATCTATGGGTTAAATAGAAAAACATGAGTTTATAAAAATTGAGTATTCATTAGAATTAATTTATTTCAAAATTTAGTCGGTATTAAATGAACCACTGAGGTTGATATGTCTTGAAAACAAACCAAACCAAACCAAACTAATACCTTCTTCACTACCACCACCACCAATACAACAACATCAGCAGCAGCAGTAGCAACAACAACTATTTCGATTGTTGCTTCTGCTTTTTATAATTCTCCAAAATGGTTGAAAAATGTGGAAGGTCGTTCGTTGCAATGGCTGAAAATAAATAACAAAAACCACAGTTTTTCATTTAACTTTCTAAAATTCAATTCATTAGTACGAGTGGGGCCTCGTGGCCCTGTGACAAATGTAAGGGTGGGGTGAAGGGCGCGGTGGGGTATGAAAGGAGTCGGGTAGAGGTGGCGGGTGGAGGGCAGAATGGTCAGAAGAGAGCGATGGAAGAATGGGGGTGCCGGTAGAAAAAAAGAAAAAAGAAAAAGAAAAAAGAAAAAGAAAAAAAAAGATTATTTATTTCTCTTCTAAATTTTGCCCCCAGCGACAGTTATTGTGTCTCGGAGCACGAACTGCTTCCTTAATTGCCCCGTTCGCGCGACTTCCAAACTCAGCCCCCCCCCAATCCCCACTCACCCTACACTCTTACTATCACCTTCTTCTTCTTCTTCTTCTTCTTCTTCTTCTTCTTCTTCTTCTTCTTCTTCTTTCTTCTTCTTTCTTTCTTTCTTTCTTTCTTTCTTTCTTTCCTTTTCCATTCAATCATTCTTCTCTCCTTCCCTCTTTCTCTTCTTCTTCTTCTTCTTCTTCTTCTTCTTCTTCTTCTTCTTCTTCTTCTTCTTTCTTCTTCTTTCTTTCTTTCTTTCTTCTTTCCTTTTCCATTCAATCCCTCTTTCTCTCCTTCCCTCTTACCACTTTTATCTTCTTCTTCTTCTTCTTCTTCTTCTTCTTCTTCTTCTTCTTCTTCTTCTTCTTCTTCTTCTTCTTCTTCTTCTATCTATCTATCTATCTATCTATTGTTGTTGTTGCTTAGCAGTGCTGATAATAATTATAAATTTCAATACCGATTATTATTATTATTATTATTATTATTATTAAGTTTTCCCACCTCCCGTAGCTGGTGGTTCACTGGAGGCTGAGTGACAGCAAGTCTCCTCAGGTCTCCGGAACTCTTCTGAGTATTCTAGCCGATCTCAACAGAGCTGTACTTTGGATGGTCTCGATTCTTCCTCTGATTTCCAATTCACCTAAATTCTTTTTCCAGAGCTTTGGAGACCATTCCAAGGGCACCAATTACAATTGACACGATTCTTATTATTTTCACTCCCTTTGAGTTTTTCACATCAGCGTTAACCGATGGTATTTCACTGGGTGTGACAACAAGTCTCCTAATATCTCCATGACTCTTCTGAGTATTCTAGCCGATTGCATCAATGCAGTACACTGGATGGTCTCAATTCTTCCTCTGATTCCAAGTTCTTCCAGTCTTTTTTGCAAGCTTTTTGGGGCCATTCCAAGTGCACCAACTAAAATTGTTATTACTTTGACCCTCATATTCCACAGCTTTTTCAATTCTCTGGCAAGTTCCAGGTATTGTCTATCTTTACGTTTTCCTTCATCTTCACCCTGTGATCTGCTGGAACTTCAAAATCTACCAGTTGACAAGTTCTCTTTTTTTTTTTTGTTAATCAATACTAGATCTGGTCTCCGGATTATTATTATTATTATTATTATTATTATTATTATTATCCGAGTTTTTCGCACCAGCGTAAGCGGGTGGTCTTTCACTCGCATAATGATAATAATAATTAGAATTATTATGATGATTATTATCATTTTAGTTGTTGATATTCTTCTTCTTCTTCTTCTTCTTCTTCTTCTTCTTCTTCTTCTTCTCTTTTCTTCTTCTTCTTCTTCTTCTTCTTCTTCTTCTTCTTCTTCTTCTTCTTCTTCTTCTTCTTCTTCTACATTCTCTCTGCTTAAGTGTATCATTATAACCATCTTCCTTCCCCCCTTTCTTCAGCATCCCTATCCCAACACCCAGCACCCCGCACCCTGCACCCGCACCCCCCAATATTTCATTACATTTATTATATTTGGCCTATAATAAATACACGGTGAAGGGAATTGCAATAATTTTCATATAAATTATAATTAGATGAAATCTGATAGTGTCCACATTCAGGAAACAAAATCATAAAAACTAATAAGAAGAACAACGATAGAAAATTATCTTTCTTTCTCCATTAAATTTTGGCGGGAAAGTTGGGTGGGGGAGGGGAGGGGTTAATTCACTGAGTTGCCAGTTCGATTGCTTTCTTAGCATCGTGTTCACAACCATTTTGGATAGCATCTTCTTCGATGTCTGTTTCCTCGCTTTGGCATTTAAAACATTAAGAAAATTATTAAAGTGATTAAATCAGAAGGTTAGTTAGTTGGTTGGTTGGTTGGTTGGTTGGTTGGTTGGATTTTACGGCATGTCAACTCTTGTTGGGTAATTTTATGTCAGAACACGAACCTCACTACTAGATGAAGTTTAACGTCTTATTCTGTAAGAATTGGTTGGTGGGTTGGATTTTACGGCATATAAACCCTTGTTGGGTTATTTTATGCCAGAACTCGAACCTTACCACTAGATGCAGTTTAACGTCTTATTTTCTAAGAATTGGTTGGATGGTTGGATTTTACGGCATTTCAACCCTTGTTGGTTTATCTTATGCCGAAGAAGTTTTGTTTTATTTATTCTGGGAGTAATGCTGAAGAAGGGATACTTCACACTCCCCAGAGCTCCAAAATTCAAACTTCACCACTAGATACAGTTGAATATCTTTTTCTCTCAGAGTTGGTTGGATTTTACGGCATGTCAACCCTTGTTGGGTTATTTTATGCCAGAACTCGAACATTACCACTAGATGCAGTTTAACGTCTTATTCTCTAAGAATTGGTTGGTTGGTTGGTTGGATTTTACAGCTTATCAACCCTTGTTGGGTTATTCTATGCCAGAACACGAACCTCACCACTAGATGCAGTTTAACGTCTTATTCTGTAAGAGTTGGTTGTTTGGTTGTATTCTACGGCATGTCAACACTTGTTGTGTTATTTTATGCCGAAGACGTTTGTGTGTTATTCATTTCTTTGGTGATTACTATTGTTATTGGGCAGGTTATATTTAACCCATACATGGGACCTAACATGTACAGTTCAGAGTGGATCCGGGAGTAATGGCAACGAAGGAGTACTCCATACTCCCCAGAGCTCCAGAAGTCGAACCTCGACACTAGAAACAGTTTAATGTCTTATTCTCTAAGAGTTGATTGTTTGGTTGAATTTGACGGCATGTTGACCCTTGTTGGGTTATTTTATGCCGAAGATGTTTTTGGGTTATTCATTCTTTATTGAGTACTATTGTTATTGGGCAGATTCAATGAGATCTATTTAATCCATACATGGGACCCTAACATGTACAGTTCAGAGTGGATCTGGGAGTAATGACAATGAAGGAGTACTCCATACTCCCCAGAGCTCCAGAACCCGAACCTCGCCACTAGAAGCAGTTTAACGTCTTATTTTCCAAGAGTTTGTTCGTTATATTCTACGGCATGTCGACTCTTGTTGGGTTATTTTATTCCGA
>CM042172.1:32085344-32092844 GCA_023376005.1 Doryteuthis pealeii | reverse complement strand
ATGCAAATTAGCCTTCCCGTTCACACTGTAAACCGCTATTTTCTTGTGTATATAAATATAATTGCATGTTGTCAGTATGTAGACATGGTTAACAGTATTAATAATGTAAAATAATTTTATTAATAATTGAGGTTTAAATAAAAATAAAATCATGGAGAATGTGATGTCAATAACTAGGGGAATTGTGACTTGAGTAGGAATATAGTTTCGGTTACAGACAGAAAAAACACACAATCTCCATTTATAATAAAGAGATATAAAGGCAGTTTTGTGTATGTATGTCCGAATGTAATCTATACATATATAAAGGCAGTTTGTGTGTATGTATGTCCGAATGTAATCTATACATATATAAAGGGCAGTTGTGTGTATGTATGTCCGAATGTAATCTATACATATGTAAAGGCAGTTTGTGTGTATGTATGTCGAATGTAATCTATACATATGTAAAGGGCAGTTTGTGTGTATGTATGTCCGAATGTAATCTATACATATATAAAGGGCAGTTTGTGTGTATGTATGTGTAATCTATACATATATAAAGGCAGTTTGTGTGTATGTATGTCCGAATGTAATCTATACATATATAAAGGGCAGTTTGTGTGTATGTATGTCCGAATGTATCTATACATATATAAAGGGCAGTTTGTTGTATGTATGTCGAAGTAATCTATACATACATAAAGGGCAGTTGTGTGTATGTATGTCCGAATGTAATCTATACATACATAAAGGGCAGTTTTGTGTGTATGTATGTCCGAATGTAATCTATACATATATAAAGGGCAGTTTGTGTGTATGTATGTCCGGGGAAACTATGAAAATAAAACAATTAACGACAAAGTAAATATATATACACATTAAATATCACCAGGGCTTGGTTTTTGAGCAAAAATAATGAAGATTTGATTTATATTTGGGAAAATATCTAAAAATTCAAATTTGAAAAGTAACAGAAGGAAAGTCATTTGCATGTTATTTTGTTTATCTCTTTTTTTTGTATATTTTTTCGCTTTGAAATATAATATTGATTGATTGAATTAATTGCATCATTTATATCTTTTTTCTTTAATTGTAAATCATTGAATGGAAAGTTCTTACTATATTGTTATATATTTCCGTGGGGATTTTTATGGGGCAACCAGCAAGGATCTCACTCGCGATAAGTAATAATGGATCTGCGAGACTAACTTTTAAAAAATCCCCCCTCTACTCAGGCGATGCCGGGTAGCCACTTCTAGTTCATATATATGGCAGTTTGTGTGTATGTATGTCTGGAGGAAACTATGAAAATAAAACAATTAACGACAAAGTAAATATATATACACATTCACTATCACAAGATCTTGGTTTTTGGGCAAAAATAACGAAGGTTTGATTTATATTAGTGAAGATAATTAAAAAGGAAATTTAGATAACAGCATTTTTTAAAAAAAATTTAATATTTTAAATAGTAGACATGAATTTTTCTTTTCAGATTGTCTGGATCAACGCAAGGTCTTTTTTTTACATAGGGATTTTAATGGGGCATCCTTCGAGGATTCAACTCATGATTCAGTAATAATGGATCTGCAAGACTAACTTTTTTTTACTTCCCACTACCCAGGCAACGCCGAGTAGCCGCTTCTAGTTTCTAATACAGCGATACCTTGACTTACGAATGTCCCAACTTACGAGATTCACAATTTACGAGCTTCAGATACGCTTATGTTTTATTAACATAAACGTATCTAAAGCTCGTACTTATTCACTAAAAATATTAAAAACAATCAAATTCATTTTAAATAATGCGCAAGCACAATTAAGACACATTTTACGATATGTTCGTGTTAAAACATGCAGTTGTATTGAGTCGAACAAATTCGTATTTTAAGTGTAGATTTACGGTGAAATGAAAATGGCCGACCAAAACACACGGCTTTCTCAAAGTGAAACAAACTAGGGGAGGTTACTCTCAATTATGTAGCTAATGTTCAGATTACCTGAATCTGTGCTGTCGGCACGACCTGATGATGAATATGATGATGATGACGTTGATGATGATGAGTTGATATTTACTCGGCTTTGTTTAGTCTAACATACAGGCTTTAAGGTTGTTTAATGTACCTGCTGTTACGAAGTGGTCACCCATCTAAGCACTAGACAGGTTCATCAGTGCTTAACTTCTATACTGTGAAGGAAACTTTTTTTTCAGCTTCACTTGAGAGCAATTCAACGCCCTGTCGGCGGGGCTAAGAATACTCTGATAGTATCCCCCGCAGAGGACAGACAAGACACCCACCAAGAAGGGGTATTGAATATTATTTATCACCATGAGAGTTTTTTACAGAAACACATACGTAAAGCTGTGGTTCACCGGAGCTAAGATGACAGCAGTCTAGGGTCTTTTGAGTATCTAGTTGATCTTAACATATCAAAGCACCAATTCATTACGTTCTATTTCATTATGTGTGTACAACAATAGTATTATAGCGATTATCTGCTCCTGTTTGCTCTGGAAAGAGTTATCTTCCCTTGCTCGGGTTTTGTACGCTAGTGTCCCTGAGTATTTAGTCAGGAAAGCGCGAAGTTGACTCTCTTTCTCCAGGACAGCAACATGACACATGGGTTAGACATTTGCGTCTATACCTTTTAATGTGGGGTACTTCGCCCCCCCCCCCCAGCCTAAGTAAGTGACATTCTTCTGGACTCTCCATCACTTCTACAGCCTACTTTTTATAACACCTCGAGACCTTGTCTCGTATATGTGTTCGTTATGTATCTACCTTGTAAATTGTATATGTATTTCCTGTTTTAAATGTATTTCTATGTGCTCACTATTAAAGTCTATGTTTGTTATATCTTATAATTTCTTTGTCGAATATTTCTTGTACTTATATGTACCTCACGTTGGAAGGTCACTCTAAGCCTTCTAACTTATTATAATACTTTTAAGATTTAACAGTAATAATTGAGTCATGCGAATTCGTGCTGTCGGCGCAACTTGATGTTATGATGATGATGATAATGATGATGATGATGATGATGATGATGCGGTCTGGATGGTCTCAATTAATTCCTCTGGTTTCTAATTCCTCTAGCCTGTTATTATTATTTCACTCCACGTGAGTTTTCCCACCAACAAGTCTCCTCAGGTCTCCAGGATTCTTCTGAATATTCTAGCTGATTTTAACAATGCTATTGTTTGTATGGCCTCGATTCTTCTTCGGATTTTCAATTCCCCAAACTCATTTCCAAACTTTTTGCGACCCTTCTTCGGGTCCCAATTACAGATTGGTGCGACCTGGTACAAAATTGAGACTGAATCACCATCTATCTATGCATGTATAAGGGACAGTTGTAATGTATGTATGTTCAAAAAGTTGAACGGTGAAGCTGTGGCTTTTTAGTACAGCTAAAGTCTTGCACATCTTCCACATTCACAACAAGTTATTCCAGGGAGCACAGGGTAATTTTATTGGTCCATTTCGCGATGCACAGTTTGGTGACTCATCAGGCCGCTCTGCTCAGACACGGTCTTCCTCACTGGAAAAAAAATTCGTCGAACGTCGATTCCCTTAAGGGGCGCTCGGGTGTGGCAATAAACACCAGCCATGCCCCTTTAATTCGAACGAGTGCAGGTGTTGCCTGGGGTGGGGTGACAGCTCTGCGATCGACGCCTTAATTAACTCCGGCTAGTTCCGGCCGAAGCTCACTGGCCCGGCCGTAACCGAAAACCGAGTGTGCAAACTTCAAATCGTCTACTATGTGAAATAGCTTGCTTGTCTACTGCTTCATGAACATTTATCTCGTTTTAAACCGTTCATGTTGCATACGATTGGTCTCAAATTTCTTTGTGCCTTCCTGCAAAGTTTTTCCACTGCCCACGATCCAAAGCTTTACCCTCTCAGATTTTTTTGAACTTTTTGAAGCTCACCATTGTACTCTGACTTTTTTAAAACTATTTTTTTTTATCAAGCAATGGCGATAATCGAATACGAGTTTGCTGCCATCAGCATCATCATGTATGTATGTACGACGATATAAACATTTACTATCACCAGAACTTGTTTTTGTTTAAAAATAATGAAGATTTTATTTATATTCATGAAGATATTTTCAAATTAGGATTTGAATAGAAAGACAATGGAAAGATTATGGAAAACTAAAACAATCAACGGATCTGCGAGACTAACTTTTTTTTTATCCCACCTCTACCCAGGCAATGCGCGGGTAGCCGCTTCTAGTTATTAGTAGATATAACTAAGTCGAGCAAGTTGGAGTAAAAATTGTTAATACTAAAAACGACGACGACGGGGAGATGATGATGATGATGAATGATGATAGAAGAAAAGTGGTTTTGCTCTCTTTCTCCCCCCCCCCGCGCGCTAGTGAGAAGGGATAGACTTCCTCGCTGATTGGCTGATACCGACTTTAGGTCACCACCGACAACTTTTTCTTTTCATAACTTTTTTTTATATCCCACCTCTACCCAGCAATGCCGGGTAGCCGCTTCATGATATTAATAGATATTAAATAGACTAACTTTTTTTATCCCCTCTCTACCCAGGCAATGCGGGTAGCCGCTTCTAGTTATAGTAGATATAACTAAGACGAGCAGTTGTAGTAAAAATTGAAAATTCTAAAAACGACGACGACGAGGATGATGATGATGATGTTGATGATGATAGAGAAAGTGACGTTTTGCCCCCTTTCTCTTACCCCCACACCCACGTTTTTCTTTTCTTTAAAAAAAAAATTTGTCACTATCCTTTTCATTGACGGTCCCTTGCTCAGATCTCCGACCATCGAATTTGTGCAGTGGCGATTGAGACAATTCTCTGGACCCCCCCCCACCATTTTTTTTCATTATGGGGGTGGGGGATGGGTGTCGGTGTGAGTGGGTTTGGGCGGGGGGGGGGGGGGTAAGCTGAATCACGACACTTCCAAAATGCGCACCAACACTGTAGTCGAGACGCAAACACACACAATTTTACAGCCGGCGGGCAGGAGCAAAGTTTGAAGCCTTTCTCTTCGGAAGTTGCTCCGAGCAATGGGGGAGGATACACAACCCTTTGCTGACTGACAAGAGAAAAAGAAAAAGAAAAAAAGAAAAAAAAACAAAAGAAAGAAAAGAAAAGAAAAAGAAGAGCATACCACGTGAACTGGTGGGGGGAGTGGAGGGAGAGCAACGGACAGGAGAAGGGCAGAGAGTACTTGAAGGGGCGGTGGTCGGGGCTGCGCGTCTATATTTTATAGATTTTCACGAGCGTTGCCCCGATAACATACAAATGCGTAAATGTTGCTGTAGGTGCGGCTATATGATTTTAAACATGTGTACAAGTGTGTATATAACCTGGAGTGTGTGTGTGTGTGTCCGTCTTGAAGAGTATGCGGCTACGTGGTTTGTGTACTTTGGAAATACGTTGTGTTTATTCGTGAGTACGTACGTAGCTACTTAACGGGAATATAAATACAAATGCTATTGTAGATTTTGCAAGTAATATAAATAAATACGTAGACTATTGGATTTCTGGATGACACGATAGTCGTTGCCTCAAACTTGAACCCTGATCTATCGGTGGGTCTTAAAATACACTGACTGTATCATTACAGAGGGGGAAAGGTGCTCGCTATAACTTGCAAATGCGGTCGGAAAATTAGGATGACCCAGAAAAAACAAGAACCCAAATTATTAATTTATTTTCCAATTAAACTAACGCTAAACCCAACCCTAACCCTAACTCTAACCTAAAACATTAAACTCTAACCCTAAACCCCCTAGTTAAAATTAATAGTTTTATTACAAAATTTTGTGGTTCTGTTTTTTTTCTGGTCACCATGTATATCAGGGTGACTCAGAAAAAACAGAATCCAAATTATTTAATATTATTTTCCCCATTAAACTAACCCATAACCCTAACCCTAAACCCTAAACCCCGTAGTTAAAATTAAAGTTTTATTACAAAATGTGTGGGTTCTGTTTTTTTGGGTCACCCTAATTTCCGACCGATTTGCAAGTTTTGCCGGGTGCTCTTCTAATATGTGATCTACCGAATGGTTTCTAATTCAATATGTGATCTACCGAGTTGTTTATATTCCAATGTGGGATCTACCCATTAACTACCCATTTATTTTCCCATTAAACTAACCCTACACCCTAACTACTAACCCTAACCCTCTTATACCCTTCTTCTTTTTTCCTAGTAGATCACATGACATGAAATAGTAGATCAATAATAGATCAAACCTTCGGTAGATCACATATTGAAAGAGCCCCTGAGTAAGAAACCCCCATCACTAACTGCCAAAGGGGTGTGGATATGACTACTCAACTGCATCTGATGGCAAGGGTCCGGTTCAGGATGTATGCAGCGTGTGGAGTACCCGTAATTGCATTACTCCCAGTTCCACTCTGACCTGGAGTGGTAGTACCTGTTAGGATTTCATCTATTGGGTCAAATATATCTTTAAAAAATTATTCATTGTCTCCTCGCGCGGTGATATGGCATAAAGATAAATAGAAAACTTGATCAAAGTAACAAAAATGTCTTGTAGTTCATTTAATTAAACACAAGCAAAGCCCAACAGAAGCCCTTAGAGGAACTCAGAAAGAAGTAGCTATAAAGGAAACTAGACATGAACATGGCAACTGAAGAGTAAAAAGGTCAACAAGTGGATAAAGTAAGGCCCAAGTCCTAACCAAATAAGTATCTACTATTTCTCTCTTACTCGCAAATACACATGCACAAGCCGAATCCTTGCTACACACCCTAGAAAAAGCAGCACGAAATGTCGGCCTATACGTAAACTCTGATAAAACTGAGTTCATGTCTTTCAAAAACAAAAGCGACATCTTCACCATCGATGGCAAAATCCTAAACTCGGTAGAACAATTTAGATACTTAGGCAGTAACATCTCCTCCACAGAAAACGACGTTAATGCATATATAGGAAAGGAATGGGCCGCTATAAATAAATTATCGGTCATGTGGAAATCCAATCTCACAGACAAGTTAAAGAGACACTTCTTCCAGGCCGTTGTCGTATCAGTACTGCTGTATGGCTGCACCACCTGGACCCTAACTAAGCAACTAGAGAATAAACTAGATGGGAGCTGCACAAGAATTCTGCGGGTGATCCTGAACAAGACGTGGAAACAACACCCCACGAGAAAACAGCTGTACGGTCACCTGCCACATATCACCCAAACCATCCGAGTAAGACGGACAAGACACGCGGAACACTGCTGGAGAAGCAAGGACGAACTCATAAGCGACGTCCTCCTGTGGAAGCCAGCACATGGACACGCCAGTTTGGGCCGACCAGCAAAGATTTCTCTCTAATATCTCTTTCTATCACTGAAGAACTTTCTCTAATCTGAGAACTCTCACTCTCACCAATTAGCGATGTCAATGTGGGTATGTAATAGTACCACAATTGTCTCAAATGTGAACGTTGACTTGTCGGCAGGACCTTAAAATGCACTGACTCTATCTTCTGCATTGGGATAAGACCCCC
>CM042172.1:32067844-32080344 GCA_023376005.1 Doryteuthis pealeii | reverse complement strand
TCACCATTATAACGTATATATATATATATATATATATATATATATATATATATATAGAGATAAAGGAGAGAGAGAGAGAGAGAGAGAGAAGAGAGAGAGGGGGAGAATAAAACCAATTTTATTTACAGGAATAGGACTCCATGATGATGATAATAAACAATATATATATAATGTATATAAGGAGAGAGAGAGAGAGGGGGGTAGAGAAAGAGAGAGAGAGGGGGGGTAGAGAGAGAGAGAGAGAGAGAGAGAGAGAGAGAGAGAGAGAGAGAGAGAGGAGATTACATACAATTAAAATTTACTTGAATAGGACTCGATGATGATGATAATAAACAATATATATATATAATGTATATAGGGAGAGAGAGAGAGAGAGAGAGAGAGAGAGAGAGAGAGAGAGAGAGAGAGAGAGAGAGAGAGAGAGAGAGAGAGAGATTAAATACAATTGAAATTTACTTGAATAGGACTCGATGATGATGATGATGATGATGATGATGATGATGAACAATATCATATAATGTTTAGAGAGAGAGAGAGAGAGAGAGAGAGAGAGAGAGAGAGAGAGAGAGAGAGATAGACAGACATACAGAGAGTGAGGAAAAGGGAGTGGAGAGAGGGTGGTAAATAGAATCAAATTTCCTCGAATCTAAATGAAGGAACAACGCACAGGCGGGAAAAGCTAAAGGTTCACCGGAAGTAGAAACCATGCTCGATGCATCGACGGGACGGTAGGAGTTTAGGGGGGTCATCAGGCCCGAGGGTGTGAAAGTTTTTTTCAGGGAGATGCTGGTTTTGCACAATATTCCAAGATCGGACAGGGAGTCTGCTGAAGTGATGAGGATCTCATTACAGTCATCTTTTGGGGGCAAAGGGGGCTTTTTTGGCGGAAAGACACCGTCAATGTGTCCGCCATCTTTTCCATTGAGACCATCACTGGCCACCTTGCCGCTTGGACGTACACTAACGAAGACCTTATTAGCGTTGTGGCGTTCTAATTAAACAACAAGGAGGGGGGGAGGATCGACACTGAAAAGCAATACGGCGGGAACATTTAACAGGGATTAAGACGGATATGGAGTAGGGGGATAGAATGTGGGTCTATTTTTTTTTCGTTTTTTTCATGTTTTTATTTTTATTTATTTATATTTATTTTTTGTGCCCACCAGAGATTTGTTATTGTTGTCTCTTTTGTATGTGCTCAAGTCGTTTTTCAAGCTACTGAATTGGAACTTCACCATCAGATAGAGTTTAATGTCATACCCAGGACACTAAGACCCTCAGCCACCGATTTCTAGCACATATATGATAAGCGTTGGCCGTTTACTATAAGGGCAATAGGATTGGGACAATCATATAGGTGCAAGGGTTTGACGTGACTAGCCGATTGATCGCGAGGTGACTCTCCGACTGACCATAAGTAAGGGCCAAAGTGGAATGTTGCGAGTTGTGGACTGGTCAGCCACCAGTATTCCGTCCTTTGGCATCACCGGTCACTACGATCTGCACCTCTGTAAGTACAGAGGTGCAGTCGGCATACTCTACAGGCCCAAATGACAGGGCGATTTTGTTATTCCTATCTTCACAATCTATACATATATAAAGGGCAGTTATGTGTATGCGTATGTCCGGAGGAAACTTCGAAAATAAAACAATTAACGACAAAGTAAATATACATACACATTAAATATCCCCAGGAATTGGTTTTTGAGTAAAAATAATAGAGATTTGATTTATATTTGTGAAGATAATTAAAAAATAAAATTGAAATGATAACGGCATGGAAGTTTTTTTTTCATTTAATATTTTAGATAGTAGACATTAACATTTCTTTTCAGAGTAGCTGGATCAATGCAAGGTCTATTTGTTTTTACATAGGGATTTAAACGGGCATCCCACGAAGATTCAACTCACGATTAAATAATAATAGATCTGCGGGACTAACTATAAAAAATGCTCCTCTACCCGGGGCGACGCCGGGTAACCGCTGCTAGTTATTAATAAACTCATAAGTACAGAGGAATCTATTTCAAGCATGTTCATCTCTTAACTTTTTTCCTCCATCATATCAATTATTTCTCCCTATTCTCTTTTCATTTGTTCTTGCCAACTTTACAGTCGATGAGGCTTAGAATATGCACACTATTAACATTTTATCGTCGAAACACGCGTGTCAGCACGTACTATATCATATTCCTTCATATAGATGAACAAAAAAGGCGCAATGGCTTGAAAACAACTTGAGCTCGATGGAAGGAATATGATATACAGTGTGTCCACAAAGTCTGGGTACATGAGGATTTCACTATTGTATTTATTTATGATATTTTTCCGAGAAGGCAGATATGGTAATTTAGCAGTTAATAAATCCTAACATAAACAATTAAATATAAGAAATGATAATTTTCTTTTTTTTAAAAATTGTTTTGTTTTAAAAGTATGTGTTAATCCCTATGTAGTCAGACTTTGTGGACACCCTGTATATATACTTCCATTGGGCTCAAGCCGTTTTTCAAGCCCTTGCGCCTTTTTTGTTAATCTCTTAGCTTTTCTTTCCTCCGCCATATCAATTATTTCTCCATAATACATTTTATATTTGTAAAGCTAGTTTTATGGTTGTAAGATCTTTTTTTATACTATCTTGTTTCGAGCCTTTTTATATTTCCTTGTCTAAACACGAAAGCCCAGGACTGGGTACAATATTCTATGAGGTCTTATTATAGTCAAGTTGTTAATCCTAATTTCTCTAATCTCTCTCTGTAACTGTAATCTTTTACTCTTTTTATTAGTTTTGTCACTCTTCTTTGTATACTCTTCAATCTCCCTGTAACTGTAATCTTTTACTCTTTTTATTAGTTTTGTCACTCTTCTTTGTATAGCCTCCAATCTCCCTGTAACTGTAATCTTTTACTCTTTTTATTAGTTTTGTCACTCTTCTTTGTATACTCTTCAATCTCCCCTTGTAACTGTAATCTTTCACTCTTTTTATTAGTTTTGTCACTCTTCTTTGTATACTCTTCAATCTCCCCTTGTAACTGTAATCTTTCACTCTTTTTATTAGTTTTGTCACTCTTCTTTGTATACCCTTCAATCTCCCCTTGTAACAGTAATCCTTTACTCTTTTTATTAGTTTTGTCACTCTTCTTTGTATAGTCTCCAATCTTTCCCCTAACTGTAATCTTTTATTCTTTTTATTAGTTTTGTCACTCTTCTTTTTATACTTTCTAATCTCAATATTGCACTCCAAGTTCTATATTATAGATTCAATTATAGATTCAAATAATTCTTAATACAAATAATTTGCACACAGTTATCTGCTATTAAGCATTTCTATCTATATAGATATATAGCATAATGGTATAGTCATAAAGACTACTCAGCTATACCATTTTACTAAACCTGCTCTACTAACATATTGAGCACTTTTATATTCATTCATAACACAGACTCATTCAATTAATTACTTTATCTAAGGTCAAATTTGCAGCTTACTCAATTCTGACATGTTGTAATACCTGCTAGGATCCCATCTATGAGTCAAACATATATATCTAAAAATTATTCGATAAATATACCTGCGGAATAATTCCACTGTTATTCTACTTATAATTAAAGATGATATCTATACACCTATGATGATATCTATACATATATATATATATATCAAAAATATACATACATGCATATACACATGTATAAATACATATATATATACATACATATATATATATATATATATAAACATAGATACATATATACATACATATATATACATACATACATACACGTACACATATATATGTATATATATATACACATACATATATATACATATACATATAAACGCATATAAAAATATATAGCTATATATACATATATATATATGCATGCATATATATACATATATGTGTATATACATATATACATATACACATACATACATATATATATATATATACATACATATACATACATATATATACACACATTTATACATACATATATATATACTCATAGATACATATATATACATATACATACTTATATATACATACATATGTATATTTCATAAAAAAAACAAAAACACCTGTTTAAAAGACTAATGTTAAAAATGAAATTCCATTCCACTCCCACAAAAACAGGAAGAGGAGGTGAAATACTCATGTGTATGTATATATATACACATGCATGTAAAAATTCATTTTCATATTATCAATCAAAGCCTGAAGAAGATACCAGAAGATCTGAAACACGTGTTGCATATGTAAAACAAAAAGAATTTTAAAAAATTTTCTGAGAACAAAATACATTTTGCGGACCTTCTTTTTTTATAAAATATTGAATTTTCTCCCGTTGGAACCAGAACAACATTTTTTATATACATATGTATATATATACATACATACGTCTATAAAATGTGCACATCTGATTAACTATATAAGTTGCTCAGATCAATAGATATAGTGTCTATGCGTCTACAAAATGTTCACCTTTGGGCAGCTCACATAATAAAGTCAGCATGCCTTTTTCTAAACTGAAAACTCGAGTAAACAGTAAGATCTGAGGACATGGAGGGCATTAAGATAAATATAATGAGACAGGTTTCCACCCCACTCTCTCTCACCACCATTCTCAATTGGTCTCCGCATGGCATCCAGTATCTGCATAGAGCTGACTGACGGAGCTTTTTGCTGATCAGCCTATACTGGTGTGCCCACGTGAAGGTGTCCACAAGAGAACATCACTTATAAGTTCATCCTTGCTTATCCAGCAGTGTCTATTATGTCTTTTTTGTCTAACTTGAATGGTTTGTGCGATAGGAGGTAAGTGGCCATACAGCTGCTTTTTTGTGATGTGCTGCTTCTAAGATTTGTACAAGACAGCATTCTTGTGTAATTCCCATTTTAAAAATTCCTTGTGTTAAAAAGTACTTAAAATTTTTTTAAAAGTATTAAATTTTCATGAGGTGGGGGCTAAAGAATTTTGTCCTCCTGTGTAAATATAACCAGATAGCAGTAAGTGGAGTGAGTGGGGCTGTTAATAAAAATTGTTTGAGTTAAGCCTTTGATACTCAAGCTGTTTGGGGGATAGGAGGTAGGTAGCCATACAGCTGCTTTTTTGTGTGGTGCTACTTCTAAGATTTGTTCAAGACAGCACTCAGCATTCTTGTATAGTTTCCATGTTAAAAATTCTTTCTTCCATTAAAAAGTACTTACATCTTTTTTTTTTTAAGAATTAAATTTTCATGGGAGGGTGGGACTAAATTATTTTGACCTCCCCTGTAAATATAATTAGTCGCCAGTGAGTGTATGTGTGTGTGTGTCTGTGTGTGTGTGTGGGGGGTTCTATTAATGAAAATTGTCTAAGTTAAGCCAATTGATACTCTAGTTGTAAGATTTTTCAACTCTACTCCTAGAGGCCGTAGCCCAATATATCATACCATTTTGGAGCCGACTAAAAGTGAAAGCATTTGCCTGTTTAGAAAGAGAGTGAACTTCTCAAAATTTTCAACTTTATTCCCAGAGGTTTTAGACCAACATATCATACCATTTTCGATTTAGGCCGACTGAATATGAAGCGTTTGCCTGTTTAAGAGGATAATGAACTTCTCTAATGATGGATATGAACATTAGTGTGTCAGTATGTCATATTTTTCAACTTACTTCTCAGATTTGTTCAACAGCATGATTTGATCCCTGTGTAGTTGCCGTGTTAAAAATTCTTTTGTCTGTTAAAAAGTACTTAAATTTCTTTTTTTAAGAAGAATTAAATTTTCGTACTAAATCATTGTGCTGAATGAAAAAGGTTACAATTGGGAATAGAAATAACGTATGTTTAAAAAATGTATTTAATACATACTGTTTTCATCCATCAACCTATTTTTATCATTTCTTCTTCATCAAACTAGTTCGATATTTTTGTCAATCAACTGTTAATCAACGTGAACGGCAAAGTTGAAGTTCTTTGTATTTGCAAACCAACTGTGTCTCATTTACAAATGATTTATCGACGACATGCTAATTCTAGCCGTGTGTCCCAAGGCAATTCCTGTTCGTTTACCGAGACAATTGCCTCATCACACACACACACACACACACACACACGCACACACACGCACACATATATATATATATATATATTGGTTAGTAGGTTGATTTAGAAGGCTATCACAATGCAGGTGTAAAGAAAAGAAAATAATAATACGGTAACAATGGTGTGGTGTGTTAACCTGTATTTTATTCTTGAATTTTCGAGATAAAATCTCACTAGAACTGAAGTATTCTAGTTATGGCATTTCTTTTTAAAAAGAAATGTCATAACTAGACTAGTTCAGTTCCAGTGATCTTTTGAAAAAGAGATTTTATCTCGAAAATTCAAGAATAAAATACAGGTTAACACACAACACCATTCTAAATCTTTGAAAAAGAGATTTTATCTCGAACATTCAAGAATAAAATACAGGTTAACAAACAACACCTTCTAAATCAACCTCCTATCCAATATATACACAATGCTTCAAGCAAATTATAAAACTCTCTTATATATATATATATATATATATATATATATATATATATATATGCATATATATGTGTGTATATATAAATGTGTGTGTGTGTGTAACAAGGTAATTGTCTTTTATGTATGTATACATATATATACACACATATACATATATATATACACACACATATATAGATACATATATATAGATAAAAAATATACATACATGCATATACACATGTATAAATACATATATATATATATACATATATAAATATAAACATAGATACATATATACATACATATATCTACATACATAAACGTACACATATATATGTATTATGGACTCTCTCGTCGATTTTCGACGCATGAGGGTTCACACACACAATGAACACCCACACAGTGACTTGTTCATAGTGGTGAAGGCTTGTGTTGGACCATCCACACTTTTTAGCACAGTCGATAGGAAAGAACTGGTGCATCAAGGGTTGCCAGAAACCCAATCAACAACCGACCCCAGGTATTTTGAATTCAGAGTTTTCCCTCTCCTAGACTGGTTACCTACCCAAGGCTGAAGGACCCAGTCTGCCCTACTATTTAACCCATAGCTGGAGGGAGAATATATGGATTCATAGCTTTCCCAAGGGTATTAGCGCTATGTGAAATGCCAACAGCTTCGTTTAGGAATTGAACTCGAATCGACGAGTCCATTTTCCACGACTCTAACCACTAGCCCACGCTATATATATACATATACATATAAACTCATATATATATAGATAGATAGCTATATATACATATATATATATATATGCATATATATACATATATGTATATATGCATATATACATATACACATACATACATATATATACATACATATACATACATATATATACACACATTTATACATACACACATATATATATATACTCATATATATATCCATACTTATATATACATACAACATATATATACATATATCTATACAACATACATATATGTAAAGATACACATACACGCAGATATATATATATATATATATATATATATATATATATATACTCATGTATATATATACATACATATATGTAAACATACACATACACTAAGATATATATATATACTCATATATATACATACTTATACATACATATATATACATATATATATATATATATGTATATATATATACATACATATATGTAAACATACACGCAGAATTATATATATATATATATATAATATATATACTCATACATATATACATACTTATATATACATACATATATATATGCATATATATATACACATACATACATATATGTAAACATACACATACACGCAGATATATATATATACATATATATATACTCATATATATATATATACATACTTATATATATATATATACATATATATATACATACATACATATATGTAAACATACACATACACGCAGATATATATATATATATATATATATATATATATATATATATATATAAAACCACATAACATGACAACAAATTGATACCAACCGAGGGCGTCTATCAACGAAACTAATCAAACCTTTTATTACTGAGCGCGGTCCTAGCATCGAAAATGGAGTCGTGATTTCGTGATCTTCGGCGTCGGTTAATGAGCTAGTGTCAGAGTCGGAGTCTTTGAAAAGGTTTCACTTTGATTGCAATTGTCCATCTTAGTAACCAAATTGATGAGAGTGGCCCGGCGACCCGATCATACATTCAGGGCATTTTCTATTGAAGACGATTAAATATTTAATAAGAAAATAAGTGATCGGCTGTTGGTGTTAATTATACTTGCATTCCAATTCTGTTGGTGTGAAAGCGCGCGAAATGAATACACAGACTCACATACGCCTGCGCGGACTCACGCATGCGCAGATAGTGCTTGATTGAAATACCCGTCGATGCCTGGTAATACAGAGTTAGTTAGTTGATGTTTAAAAACCATATTAACCCTTGTGTGTTATTTAATGGAACATATATATATATATATATATATATATATATATATATATATATATATATATATTTGGGAGAATATGTGCCTTTTAATTTTAATTTCTTCCAAATATACTGTCGGCTGAAAATAGCTAAAAAGTTGTTTACACACACACACACACACACATATATATATATATATATATATATATATTATATATAATGTGTGTGTGTGTGTGTGTGTGTGTGCTCCCAGCCCCATGGTTGAGCACTGCAGGAGGGTCATCAATTGAAATTTCACCGTTTGGCGTAAAGCCGTTACCCGTCAGTCCGCTGTTTACAGTCTTGAGTTCTCTAGTGATTGTAAAAACATTCCACGTAGGGATGTATCAATTAATTGTTCACTATAGACTGACAGCCGCTGATAGCTGCAAAGGTAAGGGACTTGGCAGACGAAAATTCTGTTGGGTTTCGATCCCGGCTAGAGGTAGCTTTCATTTAAATTTCTTAAGCGAATTTTAACAGGTTTGAATTCAAAGTTTTCCTTCTCTTAGACTGGTTGAGAAGTCATGGTTAAAGAGACCAGTCTGTTCTGCTATTTACCCATAGCTAAAGGGAGAATTGGATTCATACCTTTCCCAAGGGTATTAGCGCCATGTGAAATGCAAACAGTTTCGTCTAGGAATTGAACTCGGGTTGACGAGTCCATTTTCCCATGAATTTAACCATTAGGCCACGCGCCTCCTCCCTTCACCGAAGAGCATAAGGCCTGGGTTTGTTATTATTCACTCAACGTTCCCTTACCTCATATGGTAGAGACGTATCAGTATCATTGACAGGTTAATTTCGCAAGGATTATCCCGTGCTGTATCGTGGCCGAGGGAGTATGGTTTCTGACTATCCTTCTGAAGTCTCGGTTTCGATTTCTGTCGAAGGAAATCGTTAGTATACATCGCTGATGAGACTTAATAAAGTTGAAACAGTCTGTACGATGTTCTACACACCGAATAATTCTTTACCGAAATTCACTTGTCATTATTATCTTCTATAATTATCGAATTTTATGCTATATACGCATTGTAATTGCCTTCAAGCAAAAATATAAATTATATATATATATATATATATATATATATATATATATATATTAGGTATACCCAATTTGTCGAAAATTATTTGTTATACAAAGCATTATATTTAGGGCGCAAAATAGCAGTGGGGTTATATAGATTCGAAATCAATTACAGTATAAATAAAAAGACAAAAGATCAAAGGTGTGAATAGAGCTTTAAAAAAATAAGGGTGCTATCCTAGTAGAAAATAAGTACCGAAAATCAGAAAATAAAATGAAAATAATAACTAAAAAATAATTTTTGATATCTTTTTTTTTTTACTCTTTTCTATAATTATTCAATTAGCTCTTATCTTATAAAAGAAAAAAATTACATCGATATTTGTTTTGTTTAAAAAGAGGGGCACTAAATTTTCAATAGAGTTTAGGACCAAAAATTATTAGAATTCGATAAGTAAAGTAATTATTAAATAAATATGTTTTTAAAATTTTAAAATATGACATATTAAAGTTAACATTATGCTATTCATATTTTAAATGAATTTTATATATCAATTTAACATAGGAGAACTATCTAATCAAATCAGAAAGTTTTAACATATTAAACTTAACATCATGCTATTCATATTTTAAATGAATTTTATATATTAATTTAACATAGGAGAACTACCTAATCAAATCAGAAAGTTTTAAAATAGAATAATTGATGCATTATAAAATTCATTCATTGCTAAATCAATACTGAAAATTTCATTTAAATCGGATAATTCCCAGATTTTTGGTAAATTTCTCTCAATTGGAAGCGTTAAATTTATTTTGTAAACACGGATTTTTCACCATCTTTAGACAGCGTTTACACCCATATTTGAGCTAAATTGTCCGAGAAAATAGTTTTAAAGGTATTAAAAATGAATTACATGCGTAATATTATTTTGCTTTTTTTAACTGATGCCCATTATGTTACTACTTTTCGACATAGATAAAGATTTGACCTTAAATAATCGATTTAACAGGTTTTAATTCTTTTTTTTTTTCATATAGGTGCTAGAAGAGGTGACTAAGGGTCTACATGTCCTGGGAACGACGTTAAACTCTATCTGATGGTGAGGTTCCAGTTTTGGAGGTCTGGGAAATGTGGAGCAACCATTCATCGCCATTGCTCCCTGGTCCACTCTGACCTGAAGTGGTAGTACCTGTTAGGGTCCCATCTATGGGTTAAATAGAAAAACATGAGATTATTAAACAAAATTTGATTATCCATTAAGAATGAATTTATTTCAAAACTTTGTCGGCATTAAATGACCCACCGAGGTTGATATGCCGTAAAACCCAAATCAAACCAAACCAATTTGAATTTGAGTGAATGAGTATCACAGATTAGGTAATTTGATCTGTGCGATATACTGGGGAGCTGGCGAAAAACAATCTCCCTTGTCTAGCGCTAGCGAAAGGGGGATATACACCCTCACTGTCCGGCTGATACCGACAATAGGTCAGGCTGCCAACTTCACTTATATATAAATATATATATAATTAAATAATCACGACAAGCAAACTCGGCGAATACCGTGCGTGATATACAGAATACACTAGACAGCAGTTTCGACTTATATCATCAGAAGTATATACCGTGACCCGTCCCACTACAGAGATCGAGTAATATATATATATATATATATATATATATATATATAATATATATATATAAAACCTTTATATACACGTTTGGCTTCTTATTTTAATTGAATCCTATCATGGAAATATTTTGATATTATTCACACACACACACACACACACACACACACTCACACACCCACACACTCACACACACACCACACACTCACCCCACCCACCCCACACATGCACACGTACATTCACACACACATACATATATAATTTATATATATATATTGTATATATATATACATAACCACAGTGTATGTTATCATCATGTGAGAGAGTAGTATGCCAATATATAGAGTATTATTAGGAGAGTCCTCAATATCTGTGTTAGAGGAATTATAATAACAATGACACACACACACACACACACACACACACACACACACTCACACGCACATATATATATATTAGTGTTGGTATATATTTAATGAGCATCCATGTAATCAAATATATACCAAAACTAATATATATTTGTTTATCATTATCATATATATGTGTGTGTATATATGTGTGTGTATGTTTATACATTCATATGTACACACACACACACACACACATATATATATATATATATATTAAATATATATACATATTAGTTTTGGTATATATTTAATTTCATGGATGCTTATTGAATATATACCAAAACTAATATATATATATATATATATATATATATATATGTGTGTGTGTGTGTGTGTGTGTGTGTGTGTGTGTGTGTGTGTGTGTGTGTGTATTAACAAATTTCAAGATGATAAAATCAAAAGAATTGTTAGAAAACCTTAATAAAAAAGAAATAATATTTTATCCAAATTTGTTTGAATATATATATATATATATATATATATATTATATATATATATATATTATACAAGGTGTGTCATAAAAGTATCGAAGTTGAAGATGTAGTTACAAAGATAGAAATAAACAATGAATCGAACGTTCATGAATGGATTTTTTAGAATACAAGGAGTGTCAAAAAGTACCAAAGAATCTCGATAGATTTTGACACACCTTGTATATGTAACTTTCAAGGAAAGAAAAACTTAACAAACTGTCACACTATATATACAGATATAATATATACTATATTGAAAATTAGACTCATCATATATATATATATAATATATATATATATATATATATGGGAGTAACATCAACATCTTTTAAGATTAAATAACCACAAATCCACAATAAAACTCAAATCCCCGCATAGTACAATAGCATTTCACTTTAACACCCCACCACACAACCTTACACACCTCAAATGCATTCTAATA
>CM042172.1:32052844-32060344 GCA_023376005.1 Doryteuthis pealeii | reverse complement strand
GCTTTAACTTGTCAGTGAGATCGGATTTCCATATGACTGATAATCTGTTTGTGGCGACCATACCTTTCCTATTCGTGTATTAACATTGCTTTCTGTGGATGAGATATTACTACCTAGGTAATGTGAATCGTTTTACTGGATTTAGAGGATTACCGTTGAGAGTGGAGATGTCTCCTTTCATTTTGAAACACATGAACCCCCAACTGGTTGATCGTCATATTTAGTTAGATACGCCATCTTCTCGCTTTCCGCCATTTTTCTCGTTTTTATTTTCTTAATGTGACATTTGAATGTGTTACTAATGCGTCGCAGGGAAGATGGGAATATAAAATAGATTCTGCTTTTTCTTAATCATATCAAACAAAAAGAGGTTGGTTGGTTGGTTGAATTTTACGGCATATCAATCCTTGGGTTATTTTATGCTGAATACGTTTTTGTTTA
Organism: Doryteuthis pealeii; assembly: GCA_023376005.1. Taxonomy (NCBI): domain Eukaryota; kingdom Metazoa; phylum Mollusca; class Cephalopoda; order Myopsida; family Loliginidae; genus Doryteuthis; species Doryteuthis pealeii. The sequence continues at coordinate 32,059,903 of CM042172.1, read as the reverse complement.
ATCCATTCTTGTTGGCTTATTGGTATCTTTTCGTCTACTAAAGACGATGGCGTAGTGTTCTATATTTTATCTGCATCTGTACAAGTGGCTGGGCAGGCCAATTTTTGAATGGCAGTATCTGGTGCACTGACTGCATACACACAGAGGTTGGTTGAATTTTACAGCATGTCAATCCTTGGGTTATTTTATGCCAAATACGCTTTTGTTTAATCCATTCTTGTTGGCTTATTGGCATCTTTCTCTCTCTACTAAAGACGATGGCGTAGTGTCCAATTTTTAAAAGTTTGCATCTGTACGAGTGCCTCGACAGGCAAATTTAATCCATTTAGCAGACACCTTTTTTAAAACTCATTTTTATAAATGAATAAAACAAAAACACATTCGGTATAAAATAACCCAACAAGAGTTGAAATGCCGTATAATCTAACCAACCAAACAATCAGCCTGACTTAAACGGGTCTATATTGTCTAAGCCACAAGTTAGTTATTTGAAATCCGACAATTTCTTCCATCGTGAGAATGTGCTGTCAAAATATCAACGATTTGAATAAGAAAAGAAAAAATATAAAACTATTGTTCAATATTCAAAAAAATTCTTTTTTACAAGAGAGAGGTATCTTGATACCAGAAATATTTTCTTTTTTACAAGAATTTTTTTCTTGATACCAGAAATATTTTCTTTTTTACAAGAATTTTTTTCTTGATACCAGAAATATTTTCTTTTGATATTTTGATGAATTGCTTCATGAAAACTTCTCAAATCGAAATAGAATAAAAGCATTTTGATTGAAGAGATGTTTTTGCTTGTTTTATAGAACACTGAAACTTAGTTTGAAGCACTATATCATCATATGTAAAGTTTATAAATGCCATCCTTGGCCAATTGAAAAGGGCTTAAAGTAAGTCCTGAGTTATGGAATCCTTTGGTAAGCGTATAAGTCCTATCCTGCGTATTGGTAAAGGTCCTGTGATTTAATCCTATGTCTGTCGTCAATTATTGTCAACGTAGTTATGGCCAGTAGGGTCGGTTAAGTATAGTATCAGCAGCAGAGTACTGCCAGTGATTGGCCAAGAGATAGATCACATGGTTTGGCCTAGTCTATAAGTAGGAGCGGGGATCTATCACACACCTTATATGCGAAATTCTCTCAACAATCATCATCATCATGCCATGGCCCTTAATCAGACGAGACGGGCGGTCGGAGAGGCCTCTGCGATCAAACAACTGGTCATGTCAAACCCTAGCACCTATATGATTGTCCCGACTATATTGTCCTTATGACAAACCAGCAACCCTGTTTATCATATATGAGCTAGAAGGCGGTGGTTTAAGGGCATCAGTGTCCTGGGTATGATGTTAAATTCTATCTGATGGCAAAGTTCCAATTCTGGAGCTCTGGGGAATGTGGAACTTTGCTATCAGATAGAGTTTAACGTCATACCCACTTCAGCATAGAATAACCAATCAAGGATTTATACGCCTTAAAATCCAACCAACCAACCAACCAACTATCATGTCACACTGACACCACGGGTACCCATGACCTCCCTCCCACCAACCGTTCCTTTTGTTGATCGTCCCTAGCAGGTCTTATAGACAGCATCCAGAATTTGCACAGTGCTGATTGATATAATTTTTTTTACCTAATTGGCTCGAACTTTGGTGAGTCTATGTCTATGTGTCTACAGGAGAACGTCACATCTATCTATCTATCTATCTATCTAATTGTACTTCTATCTATTGATTTATCTATCTCAATCCATTCATATCTATCTATCTACCCTTATGGCAAGCCCCAACCCCTTTTTATCATATGGGTGCTAGAAGGCGGTGGCTGCGGGTCTACATGTCCTGGGAATGACGTTACACTCTATCTGATGGTGAGGTTCCAGTTTTGGTGGTTTTTTGGGGAATGTGGAGCACCCCTTCATCACCATTGCCCCTGGTCCACTCTGACTCGGAGTGGTAGTACCTGTTAGGGTCCCATCTATGGGTTAAATAGAAAAATGTATTTATAAAAAAATTGTATTATCCTTTAAGAATTGATTTATTTCAAAATTTTATCGGCATTAAATGACCCACTGAGGTTGATATGCCGTAAAACAAAACAAACCAAACAAACCAAACTATCTATCTATCTATCACTCTATTTATCTATCTCAGCCTGCGCATATATATATTTACCAACCCCGCACGAGCAGGATGCGACACAAGGTCAATTTCTTAAGCGGAGTACAACAGGTTTGAATTCAGAGTTTTCATCTCCTAGACCGATTGCCTAACCAAAGTTAAAGAGCCCAGTCTGTCCTACTATTTATCAATAGCTGGAGGGAGAGTAGGATTCATACCTTTCCCAAGGTTATTAGCGCTAAGTGAAATGCAATTAGCACGTCCAGGATTTGAACTCGGGGTGACGAGTCCATTTCCCATGACTTTAACCATTACACCACGCGCTTCCTACCCTGCGCATATATATTATTGGCACACTGTGTGAATACACTGAATACATATATATATGCCATACACAGATATATATTTTTACAATTTCATGGGCCATGCTTTAATCCTTAAGCAAGAGCACTTGTCCAGCGGAAATCCTTGGTAATACTCGATAAAGTATATTTTGCTTCTTCTTAGTATCGTAAGTTCCTCCTAAATGATTGAAAGTAAAGCTATGGGAAGTATCAGTGTTTAAGTAGTGTATCAGCCACGCATTATGGCTATTGATTGGTCGGAGGAATAAACCACGTGATCCCGGCTAGTCTTTAATTTCAGGCGGGGAATTGTAGCACACCTTATATCCACCATTATTCCAACACACACACACACACACACACACACACACACACACACACACACACATATATATATATATATATATATATATATATATATATATATGTATATGTGTGTGTATGTGTGTGTTTGTATGTGTCTTTTTGAATAACTGGGTATATCACTGGATGGTTAAAAAATAATGTACGCAATTTCAAATAGTATGCCAGACTTGACTCTTTAACCTTGGTGTGGCAACCAGTCTAGGAGAAAGAAAACTCTGAATTCAAACATGTTAAACAATTGAATCTGCACGGAGCTGATTGTTGTAGTTTTTTTTCATGGTCGACCTACTCTGGTGTGTCCATGTGTAAGTGTCCACAGGAGAACGTTACTTATGAGTTCGTCCTTGTTTTCTCTAGCAGTGTTTTGTGTAATAGAAGGAAAGTGGCCGTACAGCTTTTTTATGAGGTGCTGCTTCCAGGATTTGTTCAAGACAGCATGCACCATCATTTTGTAGTTTCTCTAGCTTTTTCTCCAGGCGTTTTGTCCAAGTAGTGCAACAACACTGACACGGCCACGGCTTGGAAGAATTGTCGCTTTATATTATCATAGGAATTAGATTTCCATATAATCGATAATATGTCTATAGCAGTCCATGCCTTTTCCCGCTAGAATATGGACATAGCTTTCTGTAGATATTATTACCAAGGTTTGTGGTTCCTTATGAAGTTTCTCGACCGTAGAGATGGCGTTCAGTAAATTCTTATACCTTACAAATAAAACCATTGAGTGATAGATGGGCGTAGAAGAAGAAGAAGAAGAAGAAGAGAGAAGAAGAAGAAGAAGAATGGATGGGTGACACAGATGAAGAAGAAAAGGAAGAAGAAGATGAAAACGAAGAAGAAGAATGAAAAAGAAAAAGAATAGAAAGGAAACAAAGAAGAAGAAGAAGAAGAAGAAGAAGAAGAAGAAGAAGAAGAAGAAGAAGAAGAAGAAGAAGAATGGAAACAAAAAGAATGGAGAACAAATGAAGAAAAAGAAGAAGAATGGAAAAGAAACAAAGTAGTATTAGTAGTAGTAGTATTAGTAGTAGTAGTAGTAGAAGAATGGGTGGGTGGGTGACACAGATGAAGATGAAAACGAAGAAGAAGGAAAAAGAAAAAGATTGAAAAAAAAAACAAAGAATGGAAAAGAAACAAAGAAGAAGAAGAAGAAGAAGAAGAAGAAGAACAACAAACAACAACAACAACAACAACAATGAAAGAAAGAAAGAAGAAAGAAGAAGAATGAAAGAAAGAAGAAAGAAAGCTAATCGTCGCCATTAAAAAAAGACTTCTTCGTTGTTTGCTGTTGTTGTTGAATTGAATGTTCAATTTTCTCTTTGAATGTCACAACTGATTCCAACTTGACATTTTCATATTTGCCGTTTTAACAACGAAACGGTCGCCATTTTGATTTCAATTCATTAATTTTTCAGGTCAATAAACTTTGATTCGAAAAATTCCCGCTTTTTTTGCGTAACAGCAAATATTTTTTGCAAACTATTTTTGCAAATGTGTTAGTAGCTTGCAGTGAAAAAGGTGTGTGTGTGTGTGTGTGTGTGTGTGTGTGTGTGAGAGAGAGAGAGAGAGAGAGAGAGAGAGAGAGAGAGAGAGAGAGAGAGAGAGCAACCAGGGACAGACAGACAGTGTGGAGTGAGAGTGAATATAAAGAGAAAGAAATTGAGATAAAGAGGGCGCACCCAGAGAGAGAGAGAGACAGACAGACAGACAGACAGAGCAACCAGAGACTGACAGACACTGTAGAGTGAGAGAGAATGTAAAGAGAAAGGGATTGAGATAGAGAGAGAGAGAGAGAGAGAGAGAGAGAGAGAGAGAGAGAGAGAGAGAGAGAGAGAGAGAGAGAGAGAGAGATTGCTTTTCCGTGCTCTGTTTCTCTCTTTCATGAATTCCCTCCTTCTCCTCCTCCTCTTCATCCTCCCCTTCAGTAACTTTTTCCCGCTCTTTTCTTGTGTTGTCATTTTTCCTTCTTTTCTTTATTACCATCATCAGACCGATGATGATGATGTTAAAAATAATGATAATGATGATGATGTTGATGATCGTTTAAATTCATTATATTTTTATTTTCACAACTTGAAATCAATTTGAGCCGCTGTAATCTTTACTGATTGCCATATTTGGGCGGTCGGATCAAAGAAGACAAAACTGGACAGACCGACCTTTTGATGTTGAGCCTATTAAAAACAGTCAACTGCACCCAAATGTTTGAGCAACAAATAGAAAAAAATAATTAAAACAAAACAAATAAACAAACAACATACCCATTTTTCTTTTCCTCTTTGCCCTCATCGATTCTTCTTCTTCTTTCTCTCTTCTTCTTCTTCTTCTTCTCTTGCATTCTTCTTTTTCTTTCTTATTGCTTCTTCTTCTTTCTCTATTGCATTTTTTCTTCTTCTTCTTCTCTTCTTCTTCTTCTTCTTCTTCTTCTTCTTCTTCTTCTTCTTCTTCTTCTTCTTCTCTTGCATTCTTCTTTTCTTTCTTTTCTTCTTATTCCTTGTATCCATTCTTGTTGTTGTTGTTGTTGTTCTTCTTCTTCTTCTTCTTTGTCTTTTTCTTCTTCTTTTCTTCTTCTTCTTCTTTTCTTTCTTTTCTTCTTCCTTGTTTTGTTGTTGTTGTTGTTGTTGTTGTTTCTTCTTCTTTTTTCTTCGCCTCCCTTCTTCCTTCTCTCTTTCTTCTTCTTCTCTTCTTCTTCTTCTTCTTCTTCTTCTTCTTCTTCTTCTTCTCTTGCATTCTTCTTTTTCTTTCTTTTCTTCTTATTCCTTGTATCCATTCTTGTTGTTGTTGTTGTTGTTGTTGTGTTGTTGTTCTTCTTCTTCTTCTTCTTCTTCTTCTTTCTTCTTCTTCTTCTTCTTCTTCTTCTTCTTCTTCTTCTTCTTCTTCTCTTGCATTCTTCTTTTTCTTTCTTTTCTTCTTATTCCTTGTATCCATTCTTGTTGTTGTTGTTTTTGTTGTTGTTGTCGTTGTTGTTGTTGTTCTTCTTCTTCTTCTTCTTCTTCTTCTTTTCTTCTTCTTCTTCTTCTTCTTCTTCTTCTTCTTCTTCGCCTTCTCTTCTTCTTTCTTCTTCTTCTTGTCTTCTTTTCTTCTTTGTCTCTCTTCTTCTCTTCTTTCTTCTTCTCTCTTCTTTTCTTCTTCTTCTTCTTCTTCTTCTTCTTCTTCTTTTCTTCTTCTTCTTCTTTCTTCTTCTTCTTCTTCTTCTTCTTCTTCTTCTTCTTCTTCTTCTTCTTCTTCTTCTTCTTCAAAAGAATATATTAGTCCATTGGTTTTCAATCAAAAGATGATGAAAAACAACCAAAAACAAAAATACAAAAACAACTAAAACCGTCAGAATTACAAACAAAATGGCGACGATGCGTTTCAAAATTCAAAACAGCGAATGGCATTAGCGACAATTTGACCAATTCTCGTCTATTTCACTTCAAATGAATTTTTCACCGATCAAATAACGAAATGATCAAACAGGAGAGGTCACATGACTTCACTGTATTTCCTTTTCCCTTTGGAAGTGACAGTCATTAAATAAAAATGCGTTTACTTAGCCAATGAACAAAATGGCGTCCAGTTTAAGTGAGGCATTTTTGTCATTTACACATTTTGACTAATTTTTGTTCTTCCGTTTTTTTTTTTTTTTTTTAGTCCGGCACAAAGGCATCTGATTACTTGATCTTGCTAAGTGGTCACTCATCCACTTCCTTTCTTTCTTTTCTTTCTTTCTTCCTTCCTTTCTTTCTTCTTTTCTCCCTTCCTTCCTTTTTTCTTTCTTTTCTCTTCTTTTCTTTTTCTTCTTTTTCCTTTTTTCTCTCTTTTCTTTTGTTTTTCTTTCTTTCTTTCTTCTTTTCTTTCCTCTTTTCTTTCTTTCTTCTTTTCTTCCTTCCTTCTTTTTTCCTTCCTTCTTTTTTCCTTCTTTTCTCTCTTTTCTTCTTTTTTCTTTCTTCTTTTCTTTCCTCCTTTCTTTCTCTCTGTCTTCTTTTCTTCCTTCCTTCCTTTTTTCCTTCTTTTATCTCTTTTCTTTCTTTCTTCTTTCTTCTTTCTTTCTTCCTTTTTTTTCGTTCTTTTCTCTCTTTTCTTCTTTCTTTTCTTCTTTCTTTCTTTTCTTTCCCCCTTTTCTTTCTTTCTTCTTTTCTTCCTTCCTTCTTTTTTCCTTCCTTCTTTTTCCTTCTTTTGTCTCTTTTCTTATTTCTTTCTTTCTTCCTTCCCTCCTTCCTTTTTTCCTTCTTTTCT
>CM042172.1:32040344-32047844 GCA_023376005.1 Doryteuthis pealeii | reverse complement strand
AAGCTCCTGAACACTAGACACGACCGTGCCTGGCCAGAAAAAAAAAGAAAAAGGTAAGGTACCCGCTGGTTGTGCCCCCGGCACTTTGCAGTCCCTGCCCACAAAAGTCAGTCGTCACCCAGCGTCTCTCTCCCACGATTTAGCTTTTAGTTCGACTTTTTTTTTATACAGCAATATCGTTTATTTATTAATTTATTTATTGTTATTTTATTTTATTTCATTAACCTTTGAGGCGAACTGGATTGTTTTGTTATTTTTTATTTTTTGCTCTTTTTTTATTTATTCATTATTATTATTTTTATATATTTATTTGTTTATTTATTGTTTTTTTGTTCCCGGGCTGTTGGCTGTCTTTTGTCCAATCTTTCTGGCTGACGGTCTTTTTTGCCTTTCCTTTTATTCGCTTACCACCTGGCAACGGACAGTAGTTAACGTCCGAGGGATTGCCGGAGAAGAGGTGGGAGCGAAAAAGGAAAAAGGAAAGGATAACAAAACAAAGAACAAAAGAGAGGAAAAAACCGAAATAATCGATGTTAGAACCGCTGTTATTTCGTGGTCGGTAGCGGTTAATATATATATATATATAAAAGAATCATTATCGCTCCCGGCTGCAGTAATGAATATTTTCATTAGAGGTGGGGAGGAGAATGAAAACCAAAACAATAACACTGATTATAATTCCTTTTATGGGATTTGCTTTGATAAAGTTTGTTTAAGAATTAACCTATAAGTAAATTTGTATGTACTATTTAGATTTTTCGGACTGTTGTCCTCATCTTTATACTTATATACACAACATCTCTTAATAGTACTATACATTGGACCACTACTGCCTCTTCAAGTGTAATAGTGCCAACGGCCCTCGCCAACTCAGCGTACGAGTAGCACAAGGATCTGTGCGGAAAAGTAAGGAGCTGATGGTAGGTGTGGCGCTCCACCTCAGACGCAAAAACAATTTCCTTGGTCTAGCGCTCGTGAAAAGGGGATATACACCCTCGCTAATTGGCTGATACCGACTTTTGGCCACCCCGACAACTTTACTTTACTTACTTTACACACACACACACCCAACACACACACACACATATATATATATATATATATATATATATATATATATATATATATCAACGTGTATAGTTGGCACTATTATACTTGAAGAAGCTGTAGTAATCCAACGTACAGTGTTATTAGAAGAGTGCTCAATATCTGTGATAGAGCGTTAATAGATGAATAGATAAATAAATGTTTTAGATTATATTTATTTGCATTGGAACAATTTTGCTACCATTGGTTTCTTGCTGTGTAGCAGTCATCAGGCAACGAAAGTGTTTTGAAAATTACACACGCAAGCACGTAAACAAACAAGTGACACGCGAATACAGTTAACCAAACGCACACATTTTACCATATTTATATCATTTGCGTCATTTTCAAATCACTTTCGTTGCCTGATGACTGCTACACAGCAAGAAACCAATGGTAGCAAAATTGTTCCAATGTAAATAAGTATAAACTAAAAGATTTCTTTCTTTCTTTCTGTCTGTCTGTCTCTCTCTCTCTCTCTCTCTATATATATATATATATATGCAGATTTAAAAAAAAACCCAAAAAAACGACGAATGCGTTAGCAGGAAACCATGGTTGTAAATATTGTTCCCATGTAAATAAAAAAGCCAAACCTTTTATTTGTTCATTCATTCATATATATATATATATATTATATATGTGTGTGGTGTGTGTGTGTGTGTGTGTGTGTATACACCCAGTTTCCCCATTACAAGAAGTGCAATAAATGATTAACATTTAGCTATTTGCAAAGGGATATAAAGCTTATATATATATATATATATATAGTTTTAACTGACCGGAAATGTTCTCGCCAACCGCAAGTGGTATTCTGGGGTGCCATCTCATTAACATAGACTTTTTCCTCTAACAATACAGGAATATTTTTCAAGGTACCTTTTTCTTTTTCTCCTGGGAAAACTTTGCTGGCCTTCTAAAAAGCCCTTTGACGTGTTTCCCGATCAATTATAATAATTAATCATTGATTTTTGTCCATAACACCTGGATAGGTGGGGCGCGTTGTCACCCCAGCGATACGCCTCTCATCGATCCGTCTCAGACTCGTTATTAAAAAAAGATCGATATATTTGTTTATTATAAAGTCGGTAGGATGGCTCATTGTCAGTATCAGCCGAACAGCGAAGGAGTCTATTCCCTTGTCGCTAGAGGGTAGTTCCAAGTCAAATCATCCCGGCCATGTCACCCGCCACCTTCAATTTTTCTGAAATTTTGTCCAGGTGAGGACTGTGTAAAAGTTAGACAATCCCCCAAATTCCAAAAATTGGCCGATTTTTAACTCTCCAAATTTCATTTTGTCGGGAGGGGTGACAATTTTACTTTTTTCTGGGTGATTTGACATGGAATTACCCCAGCGCAAAACCAGAGAGATTGCTTTTGCGTTTGAGGTAGAATGCCACACATACCATCAGCTCCCCAAGTAAAGTGGGTGGAGGGGTCAATAATCGGTACCAGCCTGACAGCGACAGAGTCTATCCCTTTTTCGCTTGCGCTAGACCAGTAGGATTGCTTTTGCGTTTGAGGTAGAGCGCCACACATACCATCAACTCCCAAATAAAATTGATGGAGAGCGCTTAGATAGATAGATAGATAGATAGAGAGAGAGAGAGAGAGGGAGAGAGAGAGAGAGAGAGAGTGTGTGTCTGTGTGTGAGAAGTAGTAGAAGAGAGAGAGAGAGAAAAAGAGAATTTATATATATATAGAGAGAGAGAAAGAGAGAGAGGGGAGAGAGAGAGAGAGAGAGAGAGAGAGAGAAGAGAGAGGGAAAGCACAAAAGAGAGAGAAAAGTACACAAGAGAAAGAGAGCACAGAGAGAAAGAGAGCACAGAGAGAAAGAGAGCAGTGAAAAGCGAGAGCGTGCAGAGAGAGAGAGAGAGAGAGAGAGAGAGAGAGAGAGAGAGAGAGAGAGTGTGTGTGTGTGTGTGCATATGTCTGTAAATACGTAGAGAGAGGGAGAGAGAGAGAGTGAGAAAGAGAATGCATATATATATATATTATAGAGAGAGAGAGAGAGAGAGAGCGAGAGAGAGAGAGAAAGGGGGAGAGAGGGAGAGAGAGCGTGAAGAGAGAGAAAAGAGCACAAAGAGTAAGAGAGCAAAGTGAAAAAGCGAGAGCGTGCAGAGAGATAGTGAGTGAAAGAGAATGAGATTGGGAGAGAGAGAGAGAGAGAGAGAGAGAGAGTGCATGTATATTGTGTGTGTATGTGTGTGTAGAAAGAAAGTGGGCAAAGTTAGAGGAGAGAGAGAGAGAGAGAGAGAGAGAGAGAGAGAGAGAAGAGAGAGAAGGGGATAGAAAGAGGGAGAGAGAAGAAACAGATTTTTTTCCTAGTTACATGAATTACAACGACATTTACCTGGCCTTCGGCTCCAGTCAGATCTCAAAAGTTAAGCAATTATAAGCCTTTTTAGTAGTTGAATGGCTGACCACTTAGAAACATTAAGTGATCAGAGGCATTTGTACCAGACTAAAACGGCCAAGACGGGCGGTCAGAGAGGTTCCCTCTGATCAAACGGCTGGTCACATCTATGGTCCTCTGCACAGCATCCAGGATCTGGGCAGAGCTGGTCGATGTAGATATATTCTGGGCGGCCAACACTAGTGTACCCATGTGCTGATTTTCATAGGAGAACGTAACTTATGAGTACTCCTTGCTTCTCCAGCAGTGCCCAGCATATATATATAATATATATATATATATATATAATAGGATTATAATAGAAAAGTTGCAGAAACACACACAACCTATCAAATATCGGACATATTCTGCCTGAAGAAGACAACAGATCAGAAACACGTGTCGCATATGTAAGATAAAAATAATTAAAAAAAATTTTCTGAGAACATAATACACTTTGGGGACCTTCTTTTCTTATAATATATATATATATATATATATATCTTATTATAATGGAGATTGTGTGTTTGTCTGTCTGTAACCGAAACTATATTACTACTCAAATCACATCACAATTCCCTTGATTATTTACATCACATTCTCCATGATTTTATTTATATTTAAACCTCAGTTATTAATAAAATTGCTTCACCTTTTTATTAGTGTTGTCCATATCTACATACTAATAACATGCAATTGTATTTATATATACAGAAAATAGCGTTTTACAGTGTGAATGGGAAGGCTAATTTGCATATTGATATTAAACATTTGATTTTATTAAATATGTGCTTAGTATTATTGATTTCTAATTGTTTGGTTTTATTTTAATGAATATAAGCAAAAATCTCTTCAATGAATCTTCAATGAAATCCATTAACAAGAAAAAATAAGTGTAATTTTATTCTTTATTTCCTAATTTAACTAAATAGTTAAATAAGTAAAATTCAGCAATGAAAGACGGGAGAGATGGAAGAGTAAGTTTCATTTCTATTTTTCTATTATACCCCCCACTGTTTCAAATCTTTTTATCTGCCTTCTTATTAGACTTTCTAATTTAATACGATATTTCAGTACATTAAAACTTAAATACTTGCACCCGGAGGGTGCATATATTTGCTAGTATATATAAAAAGTTAAACCTAATGAGTCAGATATACCTACTAACAGTTTCGCTTAGTAGCTCATCGGGGCAAGGGTCAGATTCTTGTCCTGATGAGCTACTAAGCGAAACTGTTAGTAGGTATATCTGAATCATTAGGTTTAACTTTATTATTTGCTCTACTTAGGTATTGAGCACTCTTTACTTTTTAGCTTTAGATAATCCTGGCGGTTTATATGTATATGTTTCATATATATATAATTTTTTTCTTTTGGCCAAGTGTTATAGTTTCAACCGATTATTTCCAGTTTAGCTCAGTTGGTAGAGCGTTCGGCTAGGAATCCCAAGTTTTGGTTTGATACTGGCCCTCGCCAACTCAGCGTATGAGTAGCACAGGGATCTGTCCGGTAAAGTGAGGAGCTCATATTAGGTGTGGCGCCCCACCCAGACGCTAAAATAATCTCCTTGGTCTAGCGCTATTGAAAAGGGGATATACTCCCTCGCTGATTGGCTGATACCGACATTTAGGCCGCCCTGACGACTTTACTTTACTTACGACCCTTTTGGTCTTTTGTCCTTTTCATTTTTCCCCAGGTGAAGTTTGGTAGAATTTTTTACTATCAAACTATTTGCCGGGTTTTTTCTTACTGCAAGGGTTTATATATATATATATATATATATATATATATATATATATATATTATTTAAAGCAAATAACTGAAATATAATATGAAACCAAGAACTGAAATCCTAAACGTATGTAGACAAAAAAGACATGGCTCCTTAGCCAATAAGAAATAATTATATCACAGTCTTTTTACGAATTTTTGATTTTGATTTTTTAATGTTAATTTTTACCCACCCGGGTATCCATTACCATAATAAAAACGCTTGTAACAGCCTCTTTCAGTCAGAATTATCCTGAAGAATCGTTCGAGTGAAACCTAGGTAGATAAATAATGTCTGGCTCATTTAGCTCCTTATATATATATATATATATATATATATATATATATATTATATATATATATATCATTGTACTTCGTCCGAGAAAGCCGAGCATGAAACCTGAGCTCGCAGAAAAATTATTAAATGTATATACAAAACTAATATATGTTTTTATTTGATATTACTATATATATATATTATATTATATATATTATATACGTGTATATATATATTGCGTGTATATATATATATACCGTTATATATATATATATAATGTATTATCCGTAAATTGATTCATCTCCATCATTCTTTTTATAAAAAAATGAATAAATTATCTTCAAGACTAAATATATGAGGATGTTATCATTTCTAAATAATATTCAACTCATATTTTGATTTATTTAACCCATAGACGGGACCCTAACACGTACTACCACGCCGGGTCACAGTTGACCTGGGAGTCAATGTCAATGAAGGGTCGGTATCCATGTCGGAACCTTGTCGTCTCGAGCCGATGCTATACCGACTGAGCTAAACCGGAGAAGCCCTGTCATCGTAGAGAAGTAATCAGTGTATATGACAAGGATTTCTTTTAAAAACCGTGTGATTAAAATTTAACGCCAATATGACAACGTTTTTGGGGGTGATAAAACTGAAAAATCCGATCGACTGGATACGTGTCTAAATGATTGATGATGCTTTAGCGAAAAACATTGCGATATCTTTGAAATGTCTCCTACAATATTGACAGTGGATCATAAAGTACATTACCCCCCACCCGTACTCCCCCCAGAATCCAAGCACCTGCAACAGGTGATGGCTTGACATGATGAAATTTGATAAACAGGCCGCCCGAACAATTAAAAGGTTAATATATGAATAATCAGTTTTCATTTTATGCTTATTTAGGGATATTAATAATAAATAAGAACATGATACACGATACGCCCGTTGACAGATAAGACACGAGCAATATATTATATATATATATATATATATATATATATATATATATTAGGAAAAATGAAAAAACACAGGTTTAAATGAGTTAAGTGGTGAGTTTATTGGACGAACGCTGCAGTGTTTCGATCTATTAATTAGATCGTCTTCGGGCATTTGTTGATATATGGAAGGTGATACACACACACACACACACACACACACACACACACAACCTTAAGGTTTATTTCCGCTGTCGTTTATCGCAAAAGATTTACAGACAGACAGACAGACACACACACACACACACACACACACATACAACCACACACCTAAAAAATGCACAATGTTACCTTTCGATACACACACATACACCGTCCATACCCACGCCGTAAAATAGAATATTTGACGTCACATTTCAAACCGTCTTCGCTTTTTTCAAACCTCAAAGTTTTTTTTTAAACAAGATGAATAACAAGAACTACCACTCGCTTTTCTCGTTATTCTGTGATAAACAATTTCTTATCACCTTCCATATATCAACAGATGCCCTGAAGATGATCTAATTAATAGATCGAAACACTGCAGCGTCGGCCAATAAACTCACCACTTAACCCATTTAAACCTGTGTTTTTTCATTTTTCCTAATATACTACATACCGTCGGAATCACTTCCTTTCTTCACACACACACACACACACACACACACATATATATATATATATATATATATATATATATATATTATATTGCTCCTGTTATATATATATATATATATATATATATATATATTATATATATATATATGCATGTATATATATATATATATCTGTGAAAAGGATGTGTCTTAATGGAGAATACAAAAAAATCAAACGAATCGCAGTTTTGACTGTCAATGAAAAATAATCAACCAATTATGTCGAAATTATGAATGAATATCAAAGTGCTCAATACGTTTGTAGATAGAATTTGTAGAGCTGATATGTATGTGCATATGTATGTGCGTATTAAAGAGCGTATTTGTGTTTGG
>CM042172.1:32027844-32035344 GCA_023376005.1 Doryteuthis pealeii | reverse complement strand
AGCAGTCCATGTCTTTCCTATGCATATATTGACGTCACCTTCTATGGATGAGATATTACTACCTAGGTAATGTGTCTATAGCAGTCCATGTCTTTACCATGCATATATTGACGTCACTTTCCGTGGATGAGATATTACTACCTAGGTAATCTGTCTATAGCAGTCCATGTCTTTCCTATGCATATACTGACGTCATTTTCTGTGGATGAGATATTACTCAGGTCCTGCTAGTAATAATAATGATAATGTACAAACCAGAATAGGCCCAAGAAAATGAGACGCATAAAATTCTCGGGGACTTTGAGATACAGACAGATCACCTAATCCCAGCCAGGAGACCAGACCTAGTATTAATCAGCAGGAAAAAAAACTTGTGGATTTTGCCAAAAAGACAAATACTATATGAGGTGATACCAATTATACTGGGTGCCTTGGAACGGTCCCAGACGATTGGAAGGGAGACTTCAGGAGTTGGAAATTAGAGGTAGAATCGAGACCATCCAGATAACAGCTTTGTTAAGATCGGCTAGAACAGGGTTCCCAACATTTTTCAGCTCATGGCCCACTTTGAAACCAGAATTTTTTGTGGCCCATGAAATTATTATAATGGAAAAAATATTTCTTTCCATTTTATATAAGATATTTATTCAATCATAATACAACCATATTGACGCACATACTTTATCTCAAGTATCTAAACTACATGTACTTTTCAGTTCCAATCTAACGATTACTTATTATCAATTTAATTTTACAATTTTCCTATATATATGTATGTGCAAAAAACAAAGCTTTCACAAATAAAAAATAAGACTTAAAGAACAATTCTTCACCTTTAAAATAATCAACCAATTTCAAACTATGAATTATCATAAGAAAGGAACTTGATTTCAAATACACTTATTAAATGAGACCCTTGTCCCTGATGCGTCTTTGAAAGTTTATCAATACTAGCAAATATATGCACCCTCCGGGTGCAAGTATTTAAGTTTTAATATAATAAAATATGTTAAATTAGAAAGGCTAATGAAACTGAATAAGAATGCAGATAAAAAGATTTGGAACAGAGGGGGTATAATCGAAAAATAGAACAACTTTGAAACTAACTCTTCCATCATTTTCCCTTCTTTCATTGGTAAATTTTCCTACTTTAACTATTTAGTTAAAATAGGAAGTAAAGAATAATAGTACAGTTATTTCTTCTTGTTAATGGATTTCTTTTAAAGATTTATATCCGAGACTTTTGCTCATATTTAATAAGATAAAACCAAACAATTAGAAATCAATAATACTAAGCACATATTTATTAAAATCAAATTTTTAAGATCAATATGCAAATTACCCTTCCCATTCACACTGTAAACGTTATTTTGTTGTATGTATAAATACAATTGCATGTTTTTAGTATGTAGATATGGTTAACAAAATTA
Source organism: Doryteuthis pealeii (assembly GCA_023376005.1). Classification (NCBI taxonomy): domain Eukaryota; kingdom Metazoa; phylum Mollusca; class Cephalopoda; order Myopsida; family Loliginidae; genus Doryteuthis; species Doryteuthis pealeii. Next base: position 32,033,914 of record CM042172.1, on the reverse strand, counting down.
ATAATGTAAAACAATTTTATTAATAATTGAAGTTTAAATAAAAATAAAATCATGGAGAATGTGATGTAAATAACAAAGGGAATTGTGACTCAAATAGTGATATAGTTTCGGTTACAGACAGACAAACCCACAATCTCCATTATAATAAGATTTGGATTCATGTTTGTCAAATACAGACGCAGGTCTCCTCTTCTGGTCACTTCAAAGTGTATGCTCTAAAATCATATAGAATTATAATATTTCCTTAGCCCACCTGAAATTTGTTGTGATCCATTTTGGCCAGGTGGCCATAGGTTGGGAACCCCTGGGCTAGAATACCTAGATGAGTCTCGAACACATTAGGAGACTTGCTGTCACTCAGACTCCAGTAAATGACCTCCAGCCATCGAAGCCCTGTTTGGTGCTGTATTATACGTCCACCCTGAACCGGAGTGGTAGTTAGGGTCCCATCTATGAGTTAGATAGATTTGAAAATGATTTTAAAAAAATGTGTCAAAATGAGTATTAAAAATTGAATACACTTAGACGTTTATAAAATGCCACGAGAAAAAGCTAGATACACCTCAAACAAGAACAACAACCTCAATGTGGAACATGTCAAACACCTTTGACAGTTAAGCACTTATTCATGGAATGCAGATTTTTTGCTCACATCAGATATGTTGTGTGGTGGTTTGTAAGATCTGTTTGAAAACGTAAACATGGAGGATATTCTCTCTTTTTTGAGAGAAATAAAATTATACCATAGAATATAGACATGAAACAAATCAATACCATACAACACAATCCCCCAATAATGCTAACACATTGTTAAAACCAATTACTAAAAAGTATAAATATAAATACACGATGTGTATTACTTCCTAACCGTTAGGCATGACATAACCCAGACGGGTTGATATGCCGTTAAAATCAATAAACAAACAAACAAGAATCCGGCATGCTGTTTTAAAGACATCTTGGAGCAGCACCCTAAAAACAGCAGCGGCATATAATTTTCCCAACCCCTCACATGAGTTGGCGAGGGTTGGTATCGAACCCAGAATCTTGGGATTTCTAGTCAGTTGCTCTACTGACTGAGCTAGTATCTTTATATTACACTGTATTCTAACCAAAATGGAGACAACACCACACTTGATGGCAAGACTCTGATATTAGTAAAGCAGTTTACATACCTAGGTAGTAATATCTCATCCACAGAAGGTGACGTCAATATATGCATAGGAAAGACATGGACTACTATAGACAGATTATTGATCCCTAGTAGGACCTGTGGATATGCCACAGTATGATAATTCAATTATTACAATATATTTATCTAAGTGCTATTGCGAAATAGTTCAATATGTAAAAAGTATAATAATCTTGATTTAACTCTCTCTCTAACTCTTTTTTTTCTTTCGTTCGTTCTTTTCATTATGCTAGATTAAAAAAGATTAGCGTTATTGTTTCTATGCACTCACCCTTCTCAAACTTCCCATATTCTCTTTCTTTCTTTCTTTCTTTCTTTCTTTCTTTCTTTCTTTAAACTAACACTGAATAAAACATTTAAAAACACGATGTCCTTCCTTAATCTTAAAGTACATAAAGCCATGATCCTTATTTGTGTAATTCTACGTGCTCAAACCTTCATTGTAATTGGTCAGTTAATGTCACGTGAAAAAAAAAAAACAACAAAAAAAAAACAGAAAATAAAATAAAGAAAGAAAAACCAACAAAAAGCTGAAAACACACAGATGAATACAAACTCTGGGCTATTAGACAATCAATACCACCACCACCACACAATTATTATTATTATTATTATTATTATTATTATTATTATTATTATTATTATTATTATTACTCCTTTTGAGTTTTCATATCTGCATTAGCTGATGGTCTTTCAGTAACAGCAAGTCTCCTCAGGTCTCAAGGACTCTTCTGAGTATTCTGGCAGATTGCAGCAGTGCAGTGTTCTGAATGGTTTCAATGCTTTCTCTGATTTCCAAACATTCCAGACCCTTTTGCAATCCTTTTGGGACTGTTCCAAGTGCCCAACTACAATTGGTATCACTTTCACTTTCATATTCCATAATTTTTTCAGTTCTCTGGCAAGGTCCAGATATTTGTCCATTTTTTCATTTTCCTTTAGCTTCACCCTGTAATCTGCTGGCACTGCAAAATCCACCAGTTGACAAGTTCTTTCTTTTTTGTTAATCAACACTAGGTCTGGTCTTCTTGCTGGGATAAGGTGATCCCTTTTTATTTCAAAGTCCCAGAGAATTTTATGTGTTTCGTTCTCAAGAACAGATTCTGGTTTATGCATATACCATTTTTTTGCATGGTCACAATTAAATTTTTTGCATAATTCCCAGTGGATCACCTTCCCAACCCAGTCGTGTCTAGTTTTATATTCTCGTTGTGCTAGTTTGTTACATTCGCAGAGTATATGGTTTACAGTCTCATCTCTATTCCCACAAATTCTACATTTATTATTATTATTATTATTATTATTATTATTATTATTATTATTATTATTATTATTATTATTAGTAGTAGTAGTAGTACTTTATCACCATTACAGCCATGTTCACTGGGACCCGGTGTGGTAGTACATGTTAGGGTCCCATATATATGGGTTAAATAGAAAAACATGAATCTAAAAAAATGTGCTTAAAAATTGAGTTAAAAAAAGAATAGAGTACCCATCAAGAATGAATAAAACAAAAACGTGTTTGGCATAAAATAACCTGACAAGGGTTGACATGCCGAAAAATCCAACCAACCAACCTACCTACCAACTACAACTCCGCGTCTGAGTAGACCAGGGAATAAAGGCAATGAAGGGGTACTCCATAAACCCCAGAGCTTCAGAATTGTTATAAAGCAAAATATTTGTTCTTTTTAAGAAAATCTATGTTTTATCAATTCATTTGCATAATTTGATGAATTTCTTATTCTGTCTAGCATGAGACATATCATTGAGATAGATAGATAGATAGATAGATAGATAGATAGATAGATAGATTGATATTAACAAAATGAGATAGATAGATATGTTGTATACCCTTTCTTTACTTCTATTATTCTTCTGCTCATCTTTGGTATCTTACGTTCTTCTAGCGTCTGGACTTTGTCTTGGCTGGTCTTGCTTGATTCATTTCTTCTTCTAGACCACTCTTGTTGCCAAGACATTCATCAACCACAAAACCATATTATTTATTTAAACCTTTATTTACTTAACTAAACATATTCCTCTAACTAAACATAGCGAGCGTGTGCCGTGAGTTCCAGCTAAGGTAGACACATCTTCTCTGCTTGATGTCCAAGCTGAAACTGAGAGCCAACCAGGTCCCACGTGACTTCACGTATTTCGCGGGCTTTCTGTAATATTCCATGGAAAGTCCCACCCGTGATACGAAAAGGCGCCAACCCTTCAGAAATACAGGGGGTCGACAATAATCTATGCATAGATTATGTAACAGATAGATAGATAGATAGATATGAATTGACTGAAAAATAGATAGATTTGAACACAATCATATATATATATATATATATATATATATATATATATGGGAGAATATGTGCTTAATTGAAGTCGAACCTAATTTTATGACAGTTAATTCATTAATAATTAATTAGGCGGGATTTACCTATTTAAATGTAAGGCTAAACAAATCGAGAAAAATCAATCTCTGTATGTACATTTCGGCCTATTAGGCCTCATCAGCAGAGCCATAGATACGAAGACCGGAGGCCTAATAGGCCGAAATGTACATACAGAGATTGATTTTTCTCGATTTGTTTAGCCTTACATTTAAATAGGTAAATCCCGCCTAATTAATTATTAATGATTTAACTGTCATAAAATTAGGTTCGACTTCAATTAAGCACATATTCTCCCAAATACTGTCGGCTGAAAATAGCCATATCACAAACGTCGTCTGTTTGTTTACTTCTCATATATATATATATATATTATATATATATATATATATATATATAGAGAGAGAGAGAGATAGAGAGAGATAGATAGATAGATATGAAGAGACTGAAAAAGATAGATAGTAACAGATTTATAGAATAACTTTAGGCCAATCTAAGATTAATTTAGATTATAGAACTTAATGTAAGTAAATCATAAAATGTTGGTAGCTGTCTTCTCATTATTAATATGTCGTCTAGCATCCGTTGCGAGGGATTACTCAACGTTGTATTTTCTTCTTTTTTATTTTTATTTTTTTACACTTTATCGTTTATTTAAAGTTTTAGGAGTTCGTTGTTGTTGTTGTTGTTGTTGTTGTTTATGTGGGTCAAATCGAAGATTGGAACCTTCTGCTGTGGGTGCCCTTCCGATTGTTTGGCCTGACGTTTGCAGAGGGTCTGCATTGTTCCGTGTTTGTGCACACACGTGTCCAGTAGGAAGAGGCCGACCATCCGCCTCCTGCTCGCAAGACTTCATGACAAGACGAACAGATGGAAATCGTTCGACAGTCATTGCTGGCTCGGTCCAATTGACCAAGCATGGAAATATTAGTCGTAAGGTTCTCGCTATCTTAAGTTGAACGTAATTTTTGGTTAGGTCTGGTTTGGTTGGGTTTTTTGTACGGCATGTCAACCCTCGTTGGATTAATTTATACTAAAGATGTTTTGTTTTATTTTGCTCCAAAAGTGTTTTATTTCTTTTGGTTTGTTGGATTTTATGGCATGTCAACCCTTGTTGGGTTAATTTATACCGAAGATGTTTTGTTTTATTTTGCTCCAAAAATGTTTTATTTCTTTTGGTTTGTTGGATTTTATGGCATGTCAACCCTTGTTGGGTTATTTTATGACGAAGACATTTTGTTTTATTTTGCTCCAAAAGTGTTTTATTTAGTTTGGTTGGTTGATTGGTTGTTTGGAGTTTACGGCATGTCAACCCTTGTTGGGTTATTTTATACCGAAGACGTTTTGTTTGATTAATTCTTGATGGGCACTCAATTATTTTAAAACACATTTTTAAAACTCACTTTTCTGATGAGACCCTAATTCTTAAATGGATACTCAATTTTTTTATAAACACATTTTCTCTTTAACCCATAGATGGGACCCTAACAGGTACTACCAATCAGGATCAGGGTAGACCTGGGAGCAATAGTGAGGAAGAGTGATCCACATTCCCCAAACCTCCAGAACTGGAACCTCATCAGATAAGGTTTAACGACATTCCTAGGACATGAAGACCATCAGACACCGCCTCCTAGCACATATATGATAAAAGTAATAGTAAAGGAGTAATGTCAATGAAGGAGTACTCCACACTCCCCAGAGTTACAGAACTGGAGCCTTACTATCAGATGCAGTTTAGTGTAATGACCAGGTCACGTCTTTTTTAGTGTTGTTGTTGGTGGGGTGGTCTCACCCCTCTGTAGGGGATACAGTCAGTAATGGCGATGTAGAGATACTCCACACGCCGCAAAGCTCCCAATTGAAACTTCACCATTAGATTGCAGTTTAACATCATGCCCAGGACATGGCTTGATTTGGCTCATTTGTTTAACGACACATCAACTCTCTCTGGGTTATTGAAAAAAAAAAACATTTCCGTAACCTCCTACCCGGCTGAATTGACACGAGCACATTTTAACGTGTGAAACCACATGGCCAATGAATTAAGTGTGTAATTCCTTTGGCATTCCCCTTTAGGGGGTACCTCAAGCACCGAGCAATAAATCCGACCTTGCCCTTTTTAAACGTGGGGGAAGGTGTTGCCTGGGGTACAGCCCTAGGGGGGGTATTGAATGCCGTAATTTGATTCACTTGTTAATATTTGGTTTGGTTTCTTTGTTTTAATGGCATATAAACCTTCGCGGGTTATCCAATGCCAAAGCCATTCTTGTAGAAGAACAATGGTGTAATATCTAACCCATAGCTGGGAAGATGAGGGGATTCATACCTTTCCCAAGGGTATTAGTCCGAAAGTGAACGTAATAGCGCGACTGGAGTTCGAATCACTAGTCTAGTAAAATCACACACATACACACATTCACACACACATACTCACACACATTCACACAATCACACACACTCATACACACACACACAC
>CM042172.1:32017844-32022844 GCA_023376005.1 Doryteuthis pealeii | reverse complement strand
AGAATTTATGATCTATTCGTAAAATACACAGAGCGAATCTGGAAAGGAGACAGCCTAATAACATGCCAAGTCTACCAGTGGAACAGATATAATGTTCCGAAACCCGAAATCTGTAAGGATACTGGTGTAACATCCCCAATTGTCCTCCTTTGATACATCTCAGCGATGTTTTTCAAAACTTGGGCACCTCATGTGGTGTAATGGTTAGCAGACTAGATTTGCAGACCATTGTTAGTGAGTTCAATTCTCTTTTTGCGACCCATACTTCTGGCCTTGTGTAAATAGCTTAGTAAATAACTATATATATGCTATATCACTGGATAAGACCACCGCCACATACTTAATTAATTTCTGGACATAAACGCCGCCTCCAAAAAATTCCACAGAAAAAAATGTACATATAAACTCCCATGAATTCTGTTTACCATTTCAATAGAATTGGCGGTCTGACGAAACTCATACGTATATACAGATACCTATGGGTAGAAATAGATCTATTACCACTAAAAAGGCTGATTTTAATGCTTTTTTACCAATTATATATATATATATTCGAGTCCGGGTTCCGATGGCTTCGGCCACTGGACTATTTGCGATAATTAAAGTGATTTAATGGGGTAAGGGTGGGTTTATTGCCCAGTACCTGAGGTGCCCCTCGAGTGGATCGCCGACGGGATTGGCGCATCTTTTTCACCCACCATCCCATGAGCGTCGGTTCATGGGTGGTCCCACATTAAACGACATTGTTTCATACCTACATACGTGGGAGGCGAGGTAACCGCATCCCCAAAGATCTACTGTATGGCGAATGAGTAGAAGGCACCCGACCCATAGGGAGACCACGCATGTCTGCAAAAAGCACATGAAAATATGCCACATCAACAACAACACATGGGAAGTTAGTGCAGAAAACCGAGCAACCTGGCGCCTTCTCGTCAAACAAGGGACGAAAAGGAGTGACAAATTGAGGAAAGAAAAGAAAAGAGAGCCAGAAGGAAGGAGAGACAACAGCAACCCCAGCAAGCATCACTGTTTGTTATCTGTAGTCACTGCACCAGAGATTGCCATTCAAAAATTGGTCTGTTCAGCCACTCACACAGATGCAGATAGAAAGAAAAAAAGTAGACACTACGCCATCGCCAGACGGAAGGATGCCAACAATAAGGGCCGGTTTAGCTCAGTCGGTAGTGTGTCCGGATGGGAACCTCAAGGTTCCTGGTTCGATATCGGCCCTCGACAACTCAGCGTGTGAGTAGCACAGGGATCTGTGTGGTAAAGTGAAAAGCTGATGGTAGGTGTTGCACCCCGTCTTAGACGCTAAAAACAATCTCCTTGGTCTAGCGCTAGTGAAAAGGGGATATACTCCCTCGCTGTCTGGTTGACACCGACTATAAGCCATCCCGACGACTTTATACACACACACACACAAACACACACACACACACACACACACACACACACACAAATATATTATATATATATATATATATATATTATATATATATATATATAAGTATAGATAAAAGGATATGAAAACACACAATGCTGTTAAAATGAAAATATTTAATATCATATTCATAGCTAATATTGAACAATATTTCGATTTATAAAAATCATCTTCAGAGCTTGTTTTTTTTTATTCCGGACTCATCGAGAGAGAAGCTGAAAATAATTTGAATTCAAAACGAATACATTGATGTTCCAAAAAGCCTACAAGTCATGCGATCGTTTCGTCATTAGCACATCCGCTACGCGTTTCTCGGTCAGCGATAATGTGTATCTTAGTGTAACAGTTTTTGAAAGAAGAAGACATATTTTAAATTCAAAAATAGACCAATTCTCTTTTCCAAACAGGAAGAGTTTTAACCCGTTCATGGTCAGCCTGCAACGGATTTTTTCAGAAAAACTTATACCGTCGGATTCATTTCCTTACTCTTAACTTATATATATATATATATATATATATATATATATATATAAATTCACTGATGAAGGTCGTAAAAAATCTCTCTGTGTACGGAATATTTCATACATTTTTCCTATTTTTATTATTATTATCATCATTTCAACTCCATCTGATTATTTTAATAATAATAATAACGTAAATCCGTATACATTTTGATAAACAGACCGAAACACATGTGTAAGTGATATCGATTAAAAGTGATATCGATAAAATTCATTTTTATCCATCTACATTTCTTTTCTTTTCTCATTTTTTCCTCATATTGCGATTCATTTCCATCTTACATGTAATATATATATATATATATATATATATATATATATATATAAAGATAAATCTAATGAGTCAGACGAACCTACTATTAGTTTCGCTTAATGCTCTTCAGGGCTAAGATCTGACTCAGAGTCAGATCTTAGCCCTGAAGAGCATTAAGCGAAACTAATAGTAGGTTCGTCTGACTCATTAGATTTATCTTTATTATTTGCTCTACTTAGGTATTGAGCATTTTTTACTTATTAGCTATTCTCCTAGCGGTTATATGAATATATATATATATCTTATATACATATATATACATATAAATTGTTTTTTCTTTTGGCCAAATACTGTACCAATAGATTATTTTTTGTTGGTACGACTATCTTGGTCTTTTCTTTTTTACAAAATTTTTTTTCTCCCCGGTTGATGTTTGGTAGTATATTTTTACAATCAAACCATTTGCCGGGTTTTTTCTCATCGCAAGGATTTACCAACACGCTTGGTATATTATATATATATATATATATATATATATATATATATATATATATATATATATATATATATGCGTGCGTGTAATCGTGTTGGTGTATTTGATTAATGGACAAATCTTTTTTGATGTCATTTTATTTTGATGTATTGGTCCCCGGATTGTTATTTGATTCACCTCATTTAATTATTGCTATTTTTTATTCTCGCATTCTGACTCGATAAAAATCTTATACTATAAAACTGATTCCTCTGTGTGTATGTGAGCATGTCTTTCTGACTTCTCAACAGCTACACACAATTAGAAGCACACTTCCTCTCAAGCCCGCCCCCCCTAAAAAAACATATATATTCTGGTTCAGCTTCTTTCATGGAAAAATATATTTTATTTTTTAAATTCTTCTTGAATCAATTTTATTCTTTAATGTTTTTATCGTAAATAATACTATTTACAATATGGTGTAATATATATATATATATATATATATAATATATATATATATGTATATATATATATATAAAAGCAATTGGTAATTTGCTTGAAGCATTTTTAAGTATGTTATGATATATTAATAATTTGAAGGCAAATACAATGCGTATGAAAAATAAAAACAAAAAGATGTTATTTTTGTCCTATTGATTTCGAAGTATTAAACTTCATCATCAGAGGTTCGTATCAGAAATGGATGTGCTTACGTTTTTCTTTGTGTGATGATGAAATTTATGCTTCGAAATCGATAAGACAAAAATAACATCTTTTTGTTTTTATTTTTCATAAGCATTGTATTGGCCTTCAAATTATTATTAATATATATATATATATATATTAATAATTTGAAGGCCAATACAATGCGTATGAAAATCAAATCAAAAAGATGTTATTTTTGTCTTATCGATTTCGATATATATATATATATATATATATATATATATATATATATATATATATATATATATAAGATTTTTTGGATGTTTGTTTATTTTTTAGAAGCATTGTCGATAATATTTATATTTTTGCTTGAAGGCAACTACAATGCGAATATCGCATAAATTCGATATGAGTTTCTCGGTGCTGTATCATGGCTGAAACAGTATAGTGTTTAACTATCCTGCTAGAGGTCACGGTTTCGATTCCTGTCGGAGGGGGTCGTTAGTATATATCGCTGATGAGACTTAATAAAGTTGAAACAGTCTGTACGATATTCTACACACCGAGTGATTCTTTGCGGGATTCACTTGTCATTATTATTATCTTCTATAATTATCGAATTTATGCGATATTCGCATTGTAGTTGCCTTCAAGCAAAAATATAAATATATATATATATATATATATATATATATATATATCGAACACCAAACATTTTACTCTGATGAAAGCCATTATTCTCTGTATACCTAAAGATTTTGTAGTTTTCTATTATTATCATCATTCTATTTCATATCTAAAATAGAATGCATGTATACATGAACAAACTCCTGGCCGAAACACGTGTTAGTAAAATAAGATCTATTTTATCCATTCATCATTTTCTTTCCTTTGTTTATCTTTCCTTTCAACATACCGTCGGATTCGCTTCTATTTCAACTCGTATATATATATAATATATATATATATATATATATATATATATATATATTTACATTGTATAATAGAATTTAAGGTGCCGTTATTATCATTGGTTTCCAAGCAGCATGTTAGCCACTTTTCTTCAAGACAACACGCCTATTAAGAAATACAGTGAATGTCAATTCATTTATATATGCATGTGTTTTGTTTTGTTTTTTTTGGGTGGGTGGGCGGAATCTTCTTATTTTCCCGAAAAACATCCAATATTGTTCAATATTACCTATGAAAATGATATAGAAAATATTTTTATTTTTAACAGCATTGTGTGTTTTTAAAACCATCTTATCTATCTATCTATCTATCTCTCTCTCTCTCTCTCTCTCTCTCTATATATATATATATATATATATATATATATATATTATAAAGTGTAAAGTGAAGTTAGCAGAGTGGCCTATTGTTGGTATCAGCTGGACAGCGAGGGGGTCTATGCCTTTTCGCTTCTCATTTACCGCACAGATCAGATTATCCAATCTGTGCTACTCATGCGCTGAAAATGTCGGGAGACTGCTATCAAACCAGGAACCTTGTTATTAATACCGGAGTTCTGTACCGACTGAGCCTAACCGGTCCTGATATATATATATCTATATATATATATATATTATAATATATATCCAATTAGAACATGCCTAGTTCAGAACAAGATAGCATACA
>CM042172.1:31951085-32017744 GCA_023376005.1 Doryteuthis pealeii | reverse complement strand
TTATATTTCTTTTGGTTTGTGGATTAATATGGCATGTTCCAATCCTATGTAGGGTTATTTTTTATTGCGAAAGACCATTTGTTTTTATGCTCCAAAGTTTTATTATTGGTGGTTGATTGGTGTTTTGATTTTACGGCATGTAGGCCCTTGTTGGGTTATTATATAACCGAAGACTGACATCGTTTGTTTGATTCATCTGATGGGCACCTCATTTTTTAAAAAACATTTCTAAAACCCAACTTTTCTGATGAGACCCTATCCTTAAATGGGGCATACTAATTTTTTATAACAACATTTCTCTTTAACCATAGATGGACCCTAACAGAGGTACTACAATCGGATAAGGATAGACTATTGGGCATATGAGGAAGAGTGACCACTTCCCCAAACCTCCAGACTGCGACCTCATCAAGATTAAGGTTTTTAAACGACATTCCCATGACATGCAAGACCATTCAGACAACCGACTCCTAGCACATATATGATAAAAGTAATAGTAAAGGACAGATAATGCAAATGAAGGGAGTACTCCACATCCCCCAGAGCTACAAACGTGGGGCTTTCTATCAGAATGAGATATAGTATGTAATGACCAGGGGTCATGTCTTTTTTAGTGTTGTAGAGTGGTGGGTGGTCTCACCCCTTGTAAGGGGTACATCTAGTAAATGGCGATGCTAGAGATACTCCACACGCCCCAAAGCTCATGGAAAATTTCACCATTAGATTGCAGTTTAACATCATGACCGCAGCCAGGACATGGCCTGATTTGCATTTGTTAACAACATCAACTCTCTATGTTATTGAAAAAAACCAACAACATTTTCCGTACCTCCCTACCGGGCCTGAAAATTTGACACAAGAGCACATTAACGTGGCGAACCAACCGTGGCCAATGAATCAAGTGTGTGATTCCTTATGGCATCCCCTTAGGGTGTACCTCAAGCACCGGGCAATAAATCCGACCCTGCCCTTTTTAAAACGTGGGGGAAGGTGTTGCCTGGGTACAGCCCCTAGGGGGGGTATTTGAATGCCGTTTAATTTGAATTTACTTGTTAATATTTGGGTTTGGTTTCTTTGTTTTTAATGGCATATAAACCTTCGTGGGTTATTCAATGCCAAAAGCCATTCTTGGTAGAAACAAGAACACTGGTGTAATATTACTAACCCAAGCTGGTAGATGAGGGGGCGTTCATACCTTTCCAAGGGTATTATAGCGAAAGGTGAACGTAATAGCGCGACTGGGGTTCGAACTACTAGTCTAGATAAAATCAAACACATACACACATCAACACACACATTACTCACACACATTCACACAACCACACACCACTCATACACACCACACACCCACACTCACACACACAGACCCACACTCACCACACACACACACACACACACACGCCACACTCACCCACGCACTCCCCCAACACACTCACGCATACACCCATCCACACTCACATGCACACATTCACCACACTCACACATACACACCCACACACCCAACCACACACACACTCACGCATACACACCACCCACACTCAACATACTCACCCCATACACTCACACACACACTCACGCATTAACACACCCACCACACTCACATACACACATTCACCCCACACCCACACTCACCACATACACATAAACACCCCACCCACACCTCACACACACCACCCACCACACACACACACACACACACAAAAGACTAATCAGCAGCCGAATGAACGATTTGTGAATTAATGATCACAGAAAAGATCGATTGATAGAAAGAAAATTAGAAATATTTTTTGGTTAAATCGAACTTAACGAACCTAAATTCCACCATCGTATGTCACCCCCGCCGAAAGAAGAAAAAATACCAAAAATCAGGGAACTAACCGAATTTAATGAAATTTTCAGTGTTGATATATTTATGAATAAAACATATAATGCACCAGTTATTCTATTTTGAAAAAAATATTCCATTTTTTCAGGTCAGTTAACTTTGTACCACGTATCTTTGAGAATCTGTGTTACACCTCAAAGATACGTGGTTGAAATTAACTGACCTGAAAAATGTAAACATTTTTCAATAAAATAACTGGTGCATTATATCTTTTATTCATTAATATATCAACACTGAAAATTTCATTAAATTCGGTTAATTCCCTGATTTATTTTCTTTCGGCGGGGTGACATAAGATGGCGGAATTTAGGTCCGTTAAGTTCGATATAACAATATTTTTTAATGTAAGGACTGTAATACAATGAATAAATCTATCTATCTTATCTATCTATCTATCTATCTATCTATCTATCTGTCTCTCTTAAGGATTTTTTTAAAAATTGTAAAAGTTTTTAAAAGGCTTTTGAGCTTTTGGTCAAAATGAATTTATTACGGATTGACGATTTGTTAAGTTTTTTCTTTCTTTGAAAATTAAATATTACTCTGTATTTAATCAAATTTATTGATTATTATACATTGAGCTCTCTTTAGGGATTTATAAAAATCCTTGTATGAGTATATGTTTGCACCTACAGGAGCATACAGTATGGTTATACAGTGAAATGTTGAGGATCCCAGGTGGAATCATCCCTTACTATCAGTCATTTGGATACCTTACACCCACACGCACACATATCTCTCTCTCTCCCTCTCTCTCTCTCTCTCTCTCTTATATTATATATTATATATATATATATTATATATATAATATATATTAGGGAAAATTTTTTGAAGATTCAAGACAAAATGATGACTCTTGTGTTCTTAATCTTATTTATTTACCAATATTTCGAGCTACATCTCTCTTTCTCAAATGTTTAGCACACACACACACACACACCACACACACACACACACACCACATACACACAAATATATATTAAGCTTATTTTCAGTTCTGTCTCTCTGTCTCTCTCTCTCTGTCTCTGTCTCTTCTTTTCATCCTATCGGTCAAACACACACACACACACACACACACACACACCACACACACAGACACACTTGCCTTCTTCATCTTCATGTTTCTAACTTAATCGCGGCTGGTTATTTTCAACCCGGTCCCTTCATCGCCACCAGCCTCCCTTTCTCATCCTTAACCAAATTCACGGTAGCATCTTTCCGACCCCTCCTTCGTTGGCATCGCTGACTCTCAATCCCCACCCTCATCGCCCAGTTCCCCAAAAACTCACCCGTCACCCCTGCTAATCACGTTCGTCTCTCATCTGCATGGCGGAGTCGGAGTCGGAGTCGGAGTCGACCCTCGTTTTTCCATCTCCGTCGTTTTTTTTATTGGTTATTTTCGATTAGTTGTTTTTTGGTGAGGTGGGATAATTCGGAAGCGCGAACGCTGGGTGGCCGTGTCCCATCATTTAATTTAGCCCCCACTGTCACTACCACCCCTATCTCGCACCAGCGTCTTACCCAAGCCACGCCCTTTGTTTTTATTTATTATTATTATTTTATTTTATTTATTTTTATTTTTGCACTTTACGCGCGTTTCTTCCGTTCATTCATCGATTTAACTTGTCTTCTTTCTTTTTTTTCGTCTTTTTCTGAAACACACAAGAATACGTATACACACACGCACACACTAATGTATTAGTGTGTGCGTGTGTGTATACGTATGTACGTGTATACGTGTGTGTATGCGCGTATGAGTGTGTACATGTGTGTATGCGTGTGTATGTATGTATACATACACAGGCAAACACACACGTACACACTCATACGCGCATACACACACGTAGATACGCACACACACGTACACACTCATACGCACATGCACACATGTACATACGCACACACACGTACACACTCATACGCGCATACACACACGTACATACGCACACACACGTACACACTCAGACGAACATACATACACACACACGCACACACATAATACATACATACACACACACTTATACGCTCACACTCATACGCACACACATGTATACACACACGTACACACACACTCATACGCACATACATACACAGACATGTACACACTCATACGTACACGTACATGTACACGCACGCAAGGACACACTCATACATACATACACACGCAAACACACACGTACACACCCATACGCGCATACACACACGTACATACGCACACACACATACACACACTCGTACGAACATTCACACACACTTATACGCACACACTCATACGCACATACATACACACATACTATACGCATACACTCATACGCACATACATACACACACACGCACACACATAATACATACATACACACACACTTATACGCACACACTCATACGCACACACATGTATACACATACGTACATACACACACATACGCACATACATACACAGACGCGCACACACTCATACGTACACGTACATGTACACGCGCACAAGGACACACTCACACGCCCATGCATACACACACTCATACGCACATGCACACACACACACACACACACACACACACACTCATACGCACATGCACACATACACAAACACACTTAGAGAGCCGGTTACCTCAGTCGGTAGAGCGTTCGGCTAGGAATCCCAAGGTTTCTGGTTCGATACTGGCCCTCGTCAACTCAGTGTATGAGTAGCACAGGGATCTCTGCGGTAAAGTAAGGAGCTGATGGTAGGTGTGGCGCCTCACCTCAGACGCTAAAATTATCTCCTTGGTCTAGCGCTATAGAAAAGGGGATAGACTCCTTCGCTGATTGGCTGATACCGACTTTAGGCCGCCCCGACGACATTACTTACACCCACACTCATACGCAGACGTACTTCCACACATACAAAACGCTTAATTTAACTCACACGCACACACACACACTTAGTCACACATACATACGCACTATTTGACACACGCACACAATCACACACACACAATTTAACACACACGCAAAATTTACATATAGACCCACGCACACACGCATACCCACAATTTTATATATACACACACGCATACACTAACACGCATAATTTAACACACACACATACATACACACAAGCACAACTTAATATACACACACATACACGCACACATGCACACATACACAATTCAACATACTCTCTCACATACAAACGCACATAGGCTCAATTTAACATACACACACATACACATACAATTTAACACACACAAAACACATGCATATGTACAATTTAACGCACACACACGCACACACACATACATACACACGCACACTCACTCACGCGCATCATTTAACACACACGCACATGCTATGGTTGCTTTTTACCATATGGTCATCAGATTTTATTGATGATGAAAAAGTATCATTTACACCGAGGTATTTCTCTACCCCCTCTCTTTATCTCTTACTCTCTTTCTTTCTCTCTCTCCCTCTCTCTGTCTCTAACATACACACTCTTACTACCCTCTCTCTGTATCACTCTGCGTGTTCTCTCTCTCTCTCTCTCTCTCATACACTCTCTATTTGTCACACACACACACACACACACACACACACACACACACACATACACACATTTATAATAGTGTATTCTATATTTATTAGAAAAGAGCCGAATTAAAGATCATTCTATAGCCATTATATATACTAGCAAAAAAACCCCCTCCGGGCGGTGCAAAAGTTGATTTTGAAAGATATTGCCTGGGAGTTAAAAATTCAATGTCAGAGAGTTTGTACCATAGTCGTCGGGGTGGACTAAAGTCGGCATCAGCCACACAGCGAGAGAGTCTATCTCCTTATCATTAGCGCTAGACCAAGGAGATTAGTTTAGACTCTGATGTGGAGCGCCACACCTACCATCAGCTCCTTACTTTACCGCACAGACCCCTGTGCTACTCATACGCTAAGTTGGCGAGGGCCGGTATCGAACCGGTGACCTTGTGGTTGTTGTCGAACGCTCTAAAATCATCAAATTTATTAAAGGAGTGAAATAAGAAAACAATTTGAAATGGAAAATTAGTTCTGATAACTATGTTTGGACGTTATACTTACTTGCATATATATATATATATATATATATATATATATATATATATATATATATATATAATAAACGTAATAAAGTGCCTACATATTTAATGACTAACTTTTATTTTAAGTATTTCCTTCAAGCCTCCTATTGTATAGGAGTACCGAGCAAGTCTCTGCGTGGCTCTTACGAATCCCTGGGCCAATATATAAGAATTTATGATCTATTCGTAAAATACACAGAGCGAATCTGGAAAGGAGGCGGCCTAATAACATGCCAGGTCTACCAGATATAATGTTGCGAAACCCGAAATCTGTAAGGATACTGGTGTAACATCCCCAATTGTCCTCCTTTGATGCATCTCAACGATGCTTTACAAGATTTGGGCACCTCATGTGGTGTAATGGTTAGCAGATTAGATTTGCAGACCATTGTTAGTGAGTTCAATTCTCTTTTTGCGACCCATACATCTGGCCTTGTGTCACATCTAAGCTTAGCTTAGTAAATAACTATATATATGCTATATCACTGATACTGAACACTGTTTATTGATAAACATAGCAAACTATAACACACACACACACACACATATGTATATATATGTGTGTGTGTGTGTGTGTGTGTGTGTGTATGTATGTGTGTGTGTGTGTGTGTGTGTGTTTAAGCGTAGATAAGACCACCGCCACATACTTAATTGATTTCTGGACATAAACGCCGCCTCCAAAAAAAAAAAAAAATGTACATATAAACTCCCATGAATTCTGTTTACCATTTCAATAAAATTGGCGGTCTGACGAAACTATGTACGTATATACAGATACCTATGGGTAGAAATAGATCTATTACCACAAAACAGGCTGATTTTTAATGCTTTTTTACCAATTATATATATATATATATTCGAGTCCGGGTTCCGATGGCTTCGGCCACTGGACTATTTGCGATAATTAAAGTGATTTAATGGGGTAAGGGTGGGTTTATTGCCCAGTACCTGAGGCGCCCCTCGAGGGGATCGCCGACAGGATTGGCGCATTTTTTTCACCCACCATCCCATGAGCGTCGGTTCATGGGTGGTCCCACATTAAACGACATTGTTTCATACCTACATACGTGGGAGGCGAGGTAACCGCATCCCCAAAGATCTACTGTATGGCGAATTAATAGAAGGTA
Organism: Doryteuthis pealeii; assembly: GCA_023376005.1. Classification (NCBI taxonomy): domain Eukaryota; kingdom Metazoa; phylum Mollusca; class Cephalopoda; order Myopsida; family Loliginidae; genus Doryteuthis; species Doryteuthis pealeii. Next base: position 32,010,641 of record CM042172.1, on the reverse strand, counting down.
CCCAACCGGTAGGGAGACCACGCCTGCGCTTTAAAGATGTCTGCAAAAAGGACATGAAAATATGCCACATCAACAACAAAACATGGGAGGTTCGTGCAGAAAACCGAGCAACCTGGCGCCTTCTCGTCAAACAAGGGATGAAAGGGGGTGACAAATTGAAGAAAGAAACCGCCACAGAAAAGAGAGCCAGAAGGAAGGAGAGACAACAGCAGCTCCAGCAAGCATCACTGTTTGTTTTCTGCAGTCACTGCACCAGAGATTGCCATTCAAAAATTGGTCTGTTCAGCCACTCACACAGATGCAGATAGAAAGAAAAAAGTAGACACTACGCCATCGCCATCGTCTTTAGCAAACGGAAGGATGCCAACAATAAGGGCCGGTTTAGCTCAGTCGGTAGCGTCCGGATGGGAACCTCAAGGTTCCTGGTTCGATACCGGCCCTCGACAACTCAGCGTATGAGTAGCACAGGGATCTGTGTGGTAAAGTGAGACGCCAAAAACAATCTCCTTGGTCTAGCACTAGTGAAAATGGGATATACTCCCGTGCTGTCTGGCTGACACCGACTATAAGCCATCCCGACGACTTTACACACACACACACACACTCACACACACACACACACACACACACACATATATATATATATATATATATATATATATATATATAAGTATAAATAAGGATATGAAAACACACAATGCTGTTAAAATGAAATATTTTATATCATATTCATGGCTAATATTGAACATATTTCGATTTATAACAATCATCTTCAGAACTTGTTTTTAATCCGGATTCATCAAGAGAGAAGCTTAAAATAATTTGAATTCAAAACGAAAACATTGATGTTCCAAAAAGCGTACAAGTCATGCGATCGTTTCGTTATTAGCACATCCGCTACGCGTTTCTCGGTCAACGACATAATGTATATCTTAGTGTAACAGTTTTTGAAAGAAGAAGACATATTTTAAATTCAAAAATAGACCAATTCTCTTTTCCAAACAGGAAGAGTTTTAACCCGTTCATGGTCAGCCTGCAACGGATTTTTTCAAAAAAACTTATACCGTCGGATTCATTTCCTTACTCTTAACTTATATATACTCTTTTCCTTACTCTTAACTAATATATATATATATATATATATTATATATATATATATTATATATATAAATTCACTGATGAAGGTCGTAAAAAATCTCTCTGTGTACAGAATATCATACATTTTTCCTATTATTTTATTATTATTATTATTATTATTATTATTATATTATTATTATTATTATTATTATTATTATTTCAACTCCATCTGATTATTTTAATATAATAATAACGTAAATCCGTAACGTTTTGATAAACAGACCGAAACACATGTGTAAGTGATATCGATTAAAAGTGATATCGATAAAATTCATTTTTATCCATCTACATTTCTTTTCTTTACTCATTTTTCCTCATATTGTCGGATTCATTTCCATTCTTACATATATATATATATATATTATATATATATATTATATATATATATAAAGATAAATCTAATGAGTCAGACGAACCTACTATTAGTTTCGCTTAATGTTCTTCAGGGCTAAGATCTGACTCAGAATCAGATCTTAGCCCTGAAAAGCATTAAGCGAAACTAATAGTAGGTTCGTCTGACTCATTAGATTTATATTTATTATTTGCTCTATATAAATAATTATATACATATATATAAATTATATATATTTATAATATATAAATTATATACATATGTATAAATATAAATTGTTTTTTCTTTTGGCCAAATACTGTACCAACAGATTATTTATTGTTGGTACGACTATCTTGGTCTTTTCTTTTTTTCAAAAATTTTTTTCTCCCCGGTTGATGTTTGGTAGTATATTTTTACAATCAAACTATTTGCTGGGTTTTTTCTCACCGCGAGGATTTACCAACACGCTTGGTATATTTATATATTATATATATTATATATATATATATATATATATATATATATGCGTGCGTGTAATCGTATTGGTGTATTTGATTAATGGACAAATCTTTTTTGATGTCATTTTATTTTGATGTATTGGTCCCCGGATTGTTATTTGATTCACCTCATTTAATTATTGCTATTTTTATTCTCGCATTCTGACTCGATAAAAATCTTTATACTATAAAACTGATTCCTCTGTGTGTATGTGAGCATGTCTTTCTGACTTCTCAACAGCTACACACAATTGAAGCACACTTCCTCTCAAGCCCCCCCCCCCTAAAAAAAACCATATATATTCTGGTTCAGCTTCTTTCATGGAAAAATATACTTTATTTTTTAAATTCTTCTTGAATCAATTTTATTCTTTAATGTTTTTATCGTAAATAATACTATTTACTGTACGGTGTAATATTGCATATATATATATATATATATATTATATATATATATATATATATATATAAAAGCAATTGTAATTTGCTTGAAGCATTTTTAAGTATGTTATGATATATTAATAATTTGAAGGCAAATACAATGCATATGAAAAATAAAAACAAAAAGATGTTATTTTTGTCTTATTGATTTCGAAGCATTAAACTTCATCATCAGAGGTTCGTGTCAGAAATGGACGTGCTTACGTTCTTCTTTGTGTGATGATGAAGTTTATGCTTCGAAATCGATAAGACAAAAATAACATCTTTTTGTTTTTATTTTTCATACGCATTGTATATGCCTTCAAATTATTGATTACATGAACAAACTCCTGGCCGAAACACGTGTTAGTAAAATAAGATCTATTTTATCCATTCTTCATTTTCTTTCCTTTGTTTATCTTTCCTTTCAACATACCGTCGGATTCGCTTCTATTTTCAACTCGTATATATATATATATATATATAATATATATATATATATATATATATTACATTGTATAATAGAATTTAAGGTGCCGTTATTATCATTGATTTCCAAGAAGCATGTTAGCCACTTTTCTTCAAGACAACACGCCTATTAAGAAATACAGTGAATGTCAATTCATTTATATATGCATGTGTTTTGTTTGTTTTTTTTGGGTGGGTGGGCGGAATCTTCTTATTTTCCCGAAAAACATCCAATATTGTTCAATATTACCTATGAAAATGATATAGATTATTTTCATTTTTAACAGCATTGTGTGTTTTTAAACCATCTTATCTATCTATCTATCTATCTCTCTCTCTCTCTCTCTCTCTCTATATATATATATATATATATATATATATATATATATATAAAGTGTAAAGTGAAGTTAGCAGAGTGGCCTATTGTTGGTATCAGCTGGACAGCGAGGGGGTCTATGCCCTTTTCGCTTCTCATTTTACCGCACAGATCAGATTATCCAATCTGTGCTACTCATGCGCTGAAATGGCGGAGACTGCTATCAAACCAGGAACCTTGTTATTAATACCGGAGTTCTGTACCGACTGAGCTAAACCAGTCCCTGATATATATATATATATATATATATATATATATATATATATATACCAATTAGAACATGCCTAGTTCAGAACAAGATAGCACATAACTAATCCATAGAACGATAGCACACCGTCAGTTCGTTGTAAGATAGCACACAGTCAGTTTGGAATAAAAGGTACCAGCCGAGCTACTCAAGTAAGAAAAGACTTAAATATACGGAAGACACATACGAATTCCTCTTATCTCCCCGAGAGGAACAGAACTCTCTTGCCATTTATATAGCCATAACACACACACACACACACACATACACACACACACACGCACACACATATATATATATAATATATATATATATATATATATATATATATATATAGGGACTGGCAAAAAAATCAGCTTCTACGAGTTTTAAAAGCGAATTAAAATTAATTAAATCTATTATTTAAGGTCAAACTTTGTCTAAATCGCTAAGTAGTAACATAATATCATTACATATGTAGTAACAAAATATCATTACATATGCAGTTTATTTTAAAAAGATTTAAAACATTTGTTCTGGTCAATTTCGACGCGATCCGCCATTGTCTCTTTTTCAAGGGTTTTAAGCGCTTGTTTACAATTTTAATATAACATTAGCGATAGAAAAAATTTACCAAAAATCAGGTAATTATCCGATTTTTAATGAAATTTTCAGTATTGATTTATGAATTAATGAATTTTATAATGCATTAGTTATTTTATTTCAAAACTTTAATTTAGTATTTTTGCTAAGAAAATTAATATATAAAATTCATTTGAAATAAAAAATATTCGGATTTTAAGTTTAAAATGTTATATTTTTAGATTCTAGAAATAAATATCATACAATGAACAACCCACACAGTGATTTGTTTATAGTGGTAAAGGCTTGTGTTGGACCATCCGCACTTTTTGGCACAGTCGATAGGAAATAATTGGTGCACGAATGCCACAAACTCAATCAACGACTGACCTCAGGAATTTTGAATTCAGAGTTTTCCCACTCCTAGACTGGTTAACTATATATATATATATATATATATATATATATATTATATATCAAATCTATATATCAATACGCGTATTCCTTAATTGTACGACTTTTTGTTACACACACACACACACACACACACACACATATATATATATATATATATATATATATATATATAATATATATATATGTATAACAAAAAGTCGTACAATTAAGGAATACGCGTATTGATATATAGATTTCACTGATGATGTTTGAAAGGTAGAAAACGAAATATATTGATAGAAAAGAAAGATGGTGGTTGGCAGTTTGGAGGAAAGTACAAGAGAAATTAAGAAAGGACCAGGAAAAGAGAAAAACAGGAAAAGGAGAGCAAGTAGGAAGAGCAAGGTTTTGCGCACCAGGAGGCCAAGATGGGGAAACAATACAATATAATACAACCTTATACAAACATGGTATTACAATAAGATGATGTAAGGAGCGAGACTAAGACTAAAGATTAAACAAACGGCGCATATAAAAAAAAAACACACACAAGAGAGAATTCAACACCCTTGTAAAAAAAAAAAAAAAAAAAAAAAAATAACGTTAGGGTGGGGTATTCAGAGTTTTTGGGTGGGGGGTCGGGGAAGTGTCAGACCAATCGTTTTTTATGACCATGTTATGTTGTCAACCGATTGTGCTAGATATTAAACGCGCGGACCATATGGAAAGCAGTCATCACGTCTCGACCTCCTCCCATTTTCTTTTCATCATATTCAGCTCCTCTTTTCTCTTTACCCCCCCTCTCGCAATTCTCCCGCGCCTTTCATTTGTCACCTTTTGACTTCTATCCCGGGTGGCTCTTGTCTCTCTCTCTCTCTCTCTCTCTCTCTCTCTCTCTCTCTCTCTCTCTCTCCTCTGTGTCTCTCCTCTGTCTGTCTGACTGTCTCTCTGTCCAGTTCCCCCCACCACCACACCCACACGCCGTGCCTGATTAAGATCAACCTTGTCCCTCTAATAATCTTCATTGGATCACGTGGTGCGACATGTTTTTATTCTCGCCTGGTATTTCTTTATTGTCCTTTACATTCACCCTTTCTTTTCCGAATTGCAGTCTTTGAGTGTATTAAATCATTTTCTGATATTTTGTTTGTTTACAGGAATTAGGCGGGCTGGACAGCACGATTGAAAGCGATAGTTTTCCTTACAGTATTCGCAGGCACAGCCCAGTGGTAAAGTCTCGCACATTATCATGAGTCAATTTCAATAGAGACATGGCTTAGTTTCTTTGTTTAATGGCATTACCAACTATCATGGGTTAATTAATGCTTCAGCCATCCCTCTAGACCAGAGTTTTTCAACCGGTGCGCCGCGGCCCTCTAATAAAGTTAATTATTACTAAGGACACGATTTATGGTATTTTTCAGTTAAATTTTAACCGCTAGTTGTGTTTTTAACCGCTTTTCATTGGACGTTATTTTCCTTCAGAGGGCAGCAAGAGAACTAATTTTTAAGGGAGATAAATATTTTCCGAGAATTTATCAACATAAAAAACACGGTTTATAACTTTTGCGGGACACATATACGAATGCCTCTCATCTTCTCAGTTACAGAACTAGACCATTTAGAAGAAATGTTTTGGATTATTTTAGATATATAAGGTATGCTGAAGTCCACCACTTAAACTTATAGACTCTGCGTGAGTGCGTGGATTAAAGCCAGCCAATCAACAGATCGAATACTTGGTTAGTTAACTATTTAATCGCCGATCTTGAAAGCCGTTCATTTGCACGTAATCGACACGAACTGCTCATCCTAAAGATTCTACCCAACACTAAGGGATACTGAGGAACAACCAAAGGATTCTTCACTAAGGATCAGCCTCCGCTTAACACAAGGGATCTCCACTGTAAAGTGGTCTCACGTAAAACCTAAAAATGGCCACAAAATCGTAACAAAAGGAAGAAACAGAAAACAGAAATAAGGTTCCAGCCGAGCTACTCAAGTAAGAAAAAACTTAAATATTGATTGGCTGGCATTTATCCACGCAGAGTCTATAAGTTTAAGTGGTGGACTTCAGCATACCTTATATATCCAAAATAATCCAACACATTTCTTCTAAATGGTCTGGTTCTGTAGCCTGTAACTTGACTTTAAGATGCTGGCCTGACTTCGTGTGCCCAAGGTTGGCATTACTCAGAGACAACACGAGGCTTATTTTTTAGTGATCCCATTTTTTTATTCAGGTCCAGATTTTCTCAACCACGGCCGAGTCGAAGCGGAGATGATGCTTACATCACCCGCTCAACTGAGAAGATGAGAGGCATTCGTATATATTTAAGTCATTTCTTACTTGAATAGCTCGCCTGGTACCTTATTTCTGTAGTCTGTTTCTTTATTTCTTCAAACTGGTCTGGTCTGTGTTTAAGATAATGGTCTAACTTACTCAGAGACAACACGTGGCGTATTTTATTTAGTGATCACATTTCTTTATTCAAATCCACATTTTCTCAACAGGGCGGAGTCGAAGTGGAGACTATGCTTACATTATGGCGTCTCCCGCTTAACTAAGCTCTGAGCATTCGTTTTCTGGCCAGTCTGTGTGTAAATGGAAGGAAGTTTACTTAAAGTTTAATACCTATCAATCACCTAACCCTACGGATTTTGAATTTCAACGACTTTTAATTCAAAATCCAACCGTCCAAAAACAACGGTATATCAATATACAACTACTTCCTTTGTGTGGATGTGTCTATATGTGGGACTCTTCCTACAAATAATATGTGGATAACATACAGAACTCTGTTATTATTATTATCATTATTATTATTATTATTATTATTGAACTAATCAGAATAGCGCGCACAAGATAAATACATTAGATTACGTATGAAAAGCATTGATTTCAGTACATTCATATTTCATTGGATTTCAGTAAGTAAGAAAAGACTTAATCTTCATTGTTATCTGTGCAACGTTCGGTCGATGTGTCCTCCGGCCTTCTTCAGATATTTCTTTTCGAACTCGGGAACCTTTTGTCGTAATCGGGAGCCATCACTGAACTTTGAACCTAACCCTTTATTCAGTCCACGAGGGTATCCTGTTTTCATTCCGCTAACCATTGCTGGGGTAAAGGTGTTAAGCTGTGTTAATTATTATTCTATGTTACTACTGCCCTGACCAGAGAAATAAATATGTTTGCATGTGTACGTATGTGTATTCGCATGTTCATGGTCATGTGTTTCTTACTTATCTACACGGATATGTGGACGTGTGTATGTATACTTCCTTGGTTTCTCTCTTAATTTCTCTTGTACCTTCCTCCTATCTGCCAACACTCTCTTTCTTCTCAATCAATCTGTTTGGTCGTCTACATTTCAATCATCGTCAGTGAAATCTATATATTAATACTCGTTCCTTAATTGTAGAACTTTTTGTTTAATGGCATACCAAAGTCATGGGTTATTTAATGCTAAAGCCACTATTTTTCCGAAGAGTTTTTAATCAATGGGACCCGACCTTCAGTGGGTCGAGCAATAAATAAATTGAGTGGCAACATAATCATTTGTTTTTTTATATACTCATTTATGTAATATTGTAAAAAAATTGAAAAAAACAAAACAAAAAAAAACAAGTTTATAAATGAATAATGTTTATTTCGCCTATACTGCAATGTTTCGGTCTGTTTTGATAGACCTTTATCAGGACTTTCATTAGTTTAAGGAAAAATAAATTATTACTGAAAAATGAATTCTGCAAGCATATAATTTATATAGGCTTGCATTTAATTTTGATTTATATAATTTTTTCCCTCACATTAAAGAAAGCCCTGATGAAGAAACAGACCGAAACACTGCAGTGTAGGCGAAATAAACATTAATCGTTTATAAACTTGTTTTTTTTCAATTTTTTTACAATATTACATATTGTCGAATTCACTTTTTCTTCACATACTCATCTATATATTAATACTTGTGTTCCTTATTTGTACGACTGTTATCATCTTGTAGCACCTTCTGGTTAAAAATGGGACCGTTCAAGAGGAAAAGCAAAAATTGTCAATCCTTGTTATTTGGTTTTGCTTATCCGCCGAATTCTTACATCCTAAGAGTATAGTCACCAAAGCTAAATGATGGACCATTCCGTTTTATTATAAAAAAAAAAGGGGAGAAAAAAGAAATGCTACAGAGAAAAATATAATAAGAAAGTCCCAAGTCGACTCCTTTAATTAAAAAGACGCATTTAATAATAATAATAATAATAATAATAATAATAATAATTACTGCACTGCTGCAATCGGCTAGAATACCCAGAAGAGTCCTAGAGACCTGCGGAGACTTATTGTCACTCAGACTCCAGTGAAATACCATCAGCTAACGCTGATGTGAAAAACTCAAAAGGAGTGAAATTAATAATATCTTTTCAGCTAGTATATTAGGTCTGAGACCTGTCAGCTGTTTCTTATAAACGTTCATCTTAATTCCACAGAATATTTATAATCTTTCCACAGATTATCTAACATTGCCTTAAAGGAGTTTAGAGATGGGGCATTCACTATTGATGATGGTAATTTATTCCATGTATTCACCACTCTGTTACTAAAATAATTTTGTCTTGCATTTGCAAATCTTTTATGAGTTTTAATTTATGACCCCTGGTATTGATATTTTGAGCAATATTTAGTAGATCAAAGTTCGTTGAATAAAATCCATGTGTATATTTGTAGACTTCAATCATATCCCCTCTTGTACGTTGATAAACCAAACTTGGTATGTCAATCTTCCTAAGTCTTTCTTCATACGAAAGGTTTTTAAAAAATCATTCATTACCTTAGTAGCTCTCCTTTGAACTCCCTCAATGAGTTTTATGTCCTTGATTAGTCTTGGACTCCAAACCACGTTAGCAAATTCCAAATGAGGTCTTACCAATGCTATGAATAAATGAACACAGGTTTTCTCGTTGTTGTCACAGACTTTTGAGCAGTCAATGAAGAGGTCTGACATGAATTCTTGGCATTCATAATTACAACTAGAAAAGGAGAGAAAGCGTGAATCTTACAGTCACGGGCTCTCGCTGTCCGGATGATACAAACAATAGGCCACTCCGTCAACTTTAAAAAAAATATTTTTTACTTACATTGAAGTTTAAATACTTACACCCAGAGGGTACATATTCTTGCTAGTGCATATAGTAATTGCACAAAGCGTTCTGCTTACAAAAGAGAAGGACGTGTCCATACTACATTAGATTTACTAGTACAAAATAAAAAAACCCTCCGGGCGATGTAAAAATAGATTTTTTAAACATATTGCCTGAGGGGTGGGAGTAAAAAATTCAATGTCAGTGAGTTTATACCTTAAGTAAGTAAAATCATCAAATTCATTACAGGATTAAAAAATAAAACAATTTGAAATGTAAACTTTAGATATGTATTAAAATAAAATAACTATATATAGATATATAATACCAGTCATGTATTTATTAAAACTTGTTTAAAAAAACAACGAGGACTGTCTAATGCTGCATGTTCAAATTTTGAGTGTATTTATTCTATGTTATGACGATTTTGGGTAATGTGATGTAAGCAGTGACGTAGTTTTTGTTACAGACAAAAACCGGAAGCGAATCTCTATTATTAATAGAATATACTCGCTTTTCAAATTCTCCTAAATTTGTGACAGCACTTCATAGGCCCATAGAAATGTTTTAAATGTTTTACATGTTTTCTTGTCTTTGTGTGAAATGGATTTGTCACAGCGGGGTGGGTGGGTGTGGAGGTGGATGGTCTTAAATCTCGAAAGGGAATTGATTATACATGCTCCTGCGCATGCGTGCATCAAGATTGCGTAAGTGTGTGCTCTTTTATTGCACACAAGAAGAGCGCTTAACCTTTTAAAATTGTTATTGCTCCATTACAATGGCCACCAGCTTTTTTTACACGCTTCACTTGTCTTCCTGACCGTCCCGCTCGTTAGGGGGCGCCGTCGGGCATAAAAGACCTCTTGTTTTCCCGCCCCACTCTCCCCCCTGATGTAGAGCGGCTGGCATCAATGAATCTTTACTCAAATCACCGCTGCTTAACCTTTCTTGCAACCCCAGATCGACTCCTTTAATTAAAAAGACGCTTTTTAATGAACACGGGTTTTTTTTTCTAGTTATTGTCACAGACTTTTGAGCAGTCAATGAAGAGACCTATCATAAATTCTTGGCATTCATAATTACAGCTAGAAAAGGAGAGAAAGCGTGAATCTTACAGTCGCGGGCTCTTGGTAATCGATTCAAAAAAGCGTTTTGGGGTGGGTTCGTAGTTTGAGTCTTGGCACAATACTTTAAACAGCTTAATTATTTGGATTTTTCAGACTGTTTTCCTCATCTTTATTGTCATATATACAACGTTTCAGCGCGTGGTGTAATGGTTAAAGTCATGGGAGACGGACTCGTCGCCCTGAGTTCAAATACTGGACGTGGTAATTGCATTTCTCTTAGCGCTAATACCCTTGGAAAAGGTATGAATCCTACTCTCCCTCCAGCTATGGATAAATAGTAGGACAGACTGGGCTCTTTAACCTTGGTTAGGCAACTGGTCTAGGAGAAGGAAAACTCTAAATTCAAACCTGTTGAACTCCGCTTAATAAATTGACCTTCTGTCACATCCTGCTCGTGTGGAGGGGTCGGTATATATATATATATATATATATATATATATATATATATATATATATACAACGTTTCGGCCGATGTGCCCTCCTGCCTTATTCAAGTGTTTCTTGTTATTTTTTAGATGAGACTTGATAATTTGTATTATTTTTATTATTCGGACTATTGTCCTCATCTTTGTTGCTATATGCACAACGTTTCGACCAATGTGTCCTCCGACCTTCTTCAGGTGTTACTTGTCGAACTCGGGAACTTTCTCGAACACGGGAACTTCTCTCTTCAAACTCGGAAGCCTTCATATCGTAATCAGGAGCTTGTTATATACAAAAATATAGATGAGGACAACAGCCCGAAAAATCTAAATAATACAAATTATCAAGCCTCATCTAAAAATTTCTGACAATTCAAAACTTAATAATTCACCCTTTACAAATGATGGAATCATTTAGCAAAAAACATGTTTTATCTTTTAAATACGTTTTGATAAGTGCATTTAAACAAGACTGCCATCTTTGTTGTTACATTTGAAATCTGGTACAGGACTTTATAGATACCACCCTCTCTCTCTCTCTCTGCTCCCCCCCTCTCTCTCTCTCTCTCTGCCTCCTCTCTCTCTGTCTCTCTCTCTCTCGAGTACCCGATAAAGTTCCTGGTTCGATAGCGGTCCCCAACTTAGTTCATGAGTAGCACAGATTGTATAATCTGATCTGCGCGGTAAAGTTGGGAGCTGACGGTATCTGTGACGCTCTACCTCAACCAAAAAGACAATCTCCCCAGTCTAGCGCTAGCAAAAAATGGGTTTCACTCCTTCGCTACCCGACTGACACCGTCAATAAGCCACTCCGCCTATAGTTTTACTTACATGTCCTTCTAAAATCTACAATAATCACATATTCTCATCTTATATTTAGAACTTGCTTCTTCTTCTTCTTCTTCTTCTTCTTCTTCTTCTTCTTCTTCTTTTCATCCCATCCTTCTCAGATGTACATGGGAAGAAATACAAAAAGCCATTTGCTTTTGCCAATTTAAATCAACAATCAAGGCCCGATATTTTTACACATACAACAATCTGCACACACATGCACACAACACAAAAAAATTAAAAAAATTAAAATTCTGGCTATAAACTTGAACGTTTGGTCTGTACCACTTTCGTTTTATAACGGTCCACTCATACCGTCTCTCTATCATACACACCTCGCTCTTGATGAAGACCACTTCAATAAAGGGTCGAAACAGATTTCTGTCAGCAAATTTTAACATCATGTGTTTGTTTTTTCTAAAATATTTATTTCACACTGTCGGATTCACTTCCATTCATTTTTCATATATATATATATATATATATATATATATATATATATATATATATATGAAATACTATATATATATATGTGTGTGTGTATGTGTGTGTGTGTGTGTGTGTGTGTAAAATGAAAGTGAAATTGAATCCAATGGTATGTTGAAAAGAGAAATAAAGGAAAGAAAGTATAGAATGGATAAAATATAGAATTGATTAAAATATCCTATTTTATCCATTCTATAATTTCTTTCCTTTATTTCTCTTTTTAACATTATATATACTAGCAAATATATGCACCCTCCGGGTGCAAGTATTTAAGTTTTAATGTAATGAAATATCGTATTAAATTAGAAACGTTAATGAAACTAAATAAGAATGCAGATAAAAAGATTTGAAACAGAGGAGGGAATAATCGAAAAATAGAACAACTGAAATTTACTCTTCCATCACTCTCGTCTTTCATTGTTATTTTTTCTAATTTAAGTATTTAGTTAAAATAGGAAGTAAAGAATAAAATGACACTTATCTTTTCTTGTTAATGGATTTCATTTAAGATTAATTGAAGAAATTTTTGCTTATATTCATTAAAATAAAACTAAACAGTTAGAAACCAATAATACTAAGCATATATTTATTAAAATTACATTTTTAATATCAATATGCAAATTAGCCTTCCAGTTCACACTGTAAACCGCTATTTTGTTGTATATATAAATACAATTGCATGTTATTAGTATGTAGATATGGTTAACAGTATAAATAATGTAAAACAATTTTATTAATAATTGAGGTTAAAATACGGATAAATTCATGGTGAATGTGACGTCAATTACTAAGGGAATTGTGACTTGAGTAGTGATTTAGTTTCGGTTACAGACAGAAAAACACACAATCTCCATTATAATAAGATATATATATGATTGAAAATCGATAGAAAAACAAATGATAATAGTAGTACGCTGACAGATATCTGTTTCGACCTTTCATAAAAACGGTCTTCTTCAAGAGCAACTATATTGATGAAAGAAAGAAGGGGGAATAGTTAACCGTTTAGCACGAGAGGCTCAAACCACACTTACATTCTGGACCGGAATGTCATTTAGAATTTGTATAAAAAAATGCATATTTTGGATTAAAAATAAAATTAATTTTATTTTTAAAACAATATATATATATATATATATATATATGTATATATGTGTGTGTGGTGTGTGTGTGTGTGTGTGTGTATAATATAATATAATATAATATAATCAATACATATATAAAAGACAGTTGTATGTATGTATATGTGTCTGGATGAAAGTACAAAAATACAATTAATGACAAATATATACACATATTAGATATCATCAGTTCTGGACCTTTGTGCAAAAAACCCAGGTGATGCTGGGTAGCCGCTTCTAGTATAATATAATGAAGAATAGCAAATATGAAAAGTGTTTACATACAAAAGTGCTCGAGAGTAAATCGGCAGAGCAGGTTTAAAACCTCAAATACAAGATTATTGGAATATATAACCGTTTCTCTAGTTTCATGCGTATGAGGCAATTATCAAACGGCTGAAGAGTGAAAAACGACTCGTCTAGAGTTTAATATAGATATGTAAAATCTACAATAGTCACATGTTCTCAGTTAATATTTAAAACGTGTCTCTTTTCTTCTTCTTCTTCTTCTTCTTCTCTTTTCTTCTTCTTCTTCTTCTTCTTTGCCTCCCTTCTTCTTCTTCTTCTTTGCCTCCCTTTTTCTTCTTCTCGATTCTTCTTCTTCTTCTTCTTCTTCTTCTTCTTTCTTCTTCTTCTTCTTTGCCTCCCTTCTTCTTCTTTCTCATTCTTGTTCTTGTTCTTGTTCTTCTTCTTTCTCGATTCTTCTTCTTCTTTTTCTTGTTCTTGTTCTTCTTCTTTGCCTCCATCTTCTTCTTCTTCTTCTTTGCCTCCCATCTTTCTTCTTCTTCTTCTTCTCTTCTTCTTCTTCTTCTTCTTCTTCTTCTTCTTCTTCTTCTTCTTCTTCTTCTTCTTCTTCTTCTTCTTCTTCTTCTTCTTCTTCTTCTTCTTCTTCTTCTTCTTCTTCTTCTTCTTCTTCTTCTTCTTCTTCTTCTTTCTCTTTTCCTTCTTCTTCTTCTTCTTCTTCTTCTTTCTTTTCTTTTGTTCTTGTTCTTTTCTTCTTCTTCTTCTTCTTCTTTTTCTTGTTCTTGTTCTTCTTCTTTTCCTTTTCTTCTTTCTTCTTCTTTGCCTCCATCTCTTCTTCTTCTTTTGCTTCCCTCTCTTCTTCTTCTTCTTCTTCTTCTTCTTCTTCTTTTCTTCTTCTTTCCTTCTTTCCCTTCTTCTTTCTTCTTCTTTCTTCTTTCTTCTTCTTCTTCTTCTCTTCTTTCTCGATTTTCTTTTCCTCTCTCTTCTTCTTTTTTTTGCCTCCCTTCTTCTTCTTTGCCTCGCTTCTTCTTCTTCTTCTTCTTCTCTTCTTCTTCTTCTTCTTCTTCTTCTTCTTCTTCTTCTTCTTCTTTCTTCTTTCTCTCGATTCTTTTTCTCCTTCTTCTTCTTCTTCTTTTCTTTTCCCTCTTTTCCTTCTTCTTCTTCTTTTCTTCTTCAGCCCCCCTCCCCCCAATTTCACCACTGATGTCGAACTCCGTGTTTTGCACTTTTATTGAATTTTCTCAAACAGACAGTTTCATTTGATTTGAAAGGTCAACCCAAAATTTTCAAATTCAAAGAAAAAAAAAAAAAGAAAGAAAGAAAAAGGAAAATAAGAAAGACTGTATATCGTGGTGTGGGTTAGGGCGAATAAACATCGTTAGCAACAACACAACTACATGAATAACAAAACAACAACAATAACGACACTCGTCTTGAAATCGATGCTGTGTTATCGACAAACAATATCACACAACAAAAAGACGTCAAATATCCGATACAAGAAATCAACATCCAACTCAAATACAAAGACTACATAAACACAGAAAGTCAACCAACCCAACGACCATAAAACACACACGCACAACACAGACCAACCTGCAGAAAACCCACAACAAGAAGGAAACGAAGAGATTATAAATAGAAAAAAGNGCGCGTACGTCAGTGTAGTTGTTTATATATTTATTGTTCATGGTATCGCGGTGATTGAACACGTATGAAAAATTAAAAAACAAAAATTAACAAGACAAAACCACTAAAACAGAAATTAACAAAAAGAAACAAAACCAACAATAACAAGAAAAAAAATCAACAAATAAAAAACCAAATAAGAAGAAAAAAAAATCTATTCGTATGTAAGCCAATTTTTGGTTTTTCTTCTTCCTTTTTTTTGGTCAAAGTTGAATGTCAGTTGGATTGGGCTTCGATGGAAGTCTAAAGAGAGAAGCTGACAATTTGCCGAGAAATAGATTAAATATTTTAGTGTCAAATCAAGGAGAAGGCCAATTCTGGGTTGCACACGTGTGGTACAATAGACAATCCACCCACAATGGACGAGGAAAGAAAAGAAGGAGAAAAAGAGAGAAAGAAATGGAAAAAAGAAAGAAAGGAGAAAGAAAGAAAAAAGAGAAAGAAAGAAAAAAGAGAAAGAATAGAGAGAAGAAAATTAAAAAAGAGAAAGAAAAATTTAAAAAAATTAAAATAAAGAGGAAACAAAAAGAACGAAAAAAATGAATGAAAGAAAAAAGAAAGAAAGAGTAAGAAAGAAAATAGAGAAAGAAAGAAAAAAGACAAAAGAATAGAGAGAAGAAAATTAAAAAGAGAAAGAAAGACAGAAAAAGAAAAGAAAAGGAAAAGAGGAAACAAAAAATGAACGAAAAAATGAAGATAAAAAAGAATGAAAGAAAAAAGAAAGAAAAAGAGAAAAAAAAGAAAAAGAAAGAAAAGAAGAAAAAGGAAGAAAATTTAAAACAAAGAAAAAACTGTATGAAAGAAAAAATGAAAAGAAAGAAAGACAATGAAAAAAGAAAGAAATAAGAATAAGAAAGAAAGAAATGGAATATAAATAAAAAGAGAAAGAAAAGAAAGAAAGAAAAGAAAAAGAAAGAAAAAATGAAAGAAAAAATGAAAAAATAAAAGAGATAAAAAAGGAAAGAGAGAAGAAACAAAAATGAAAAAGAAAGAAAAAGAAGGACAAAGAAAAGAGAGAATAGAAGAACAATGAAAAAGATAAGTAAGATAAAGAAAGAAAGGTGAAAGAAAAAAGAAAAAAGAAAGAAAAAGAAAGAAAAGAAGAAAAAGGAAGTAAATCTAAAACAAAGAAGAAAGAGTATGCAAGAAAAAAATGAAAAGAAAGAAAGACAATGAAAAAGAAAGAATAAGAATAAGAAAGAGAAAAAAAAGAAAGAAATGGAAAACAAATGAAAATAGAAAGAAAGAAATAAATAAAAAAAGGAAATAAATAAAAAAATAAAAAAGAGAAAAAAGGAAAAAGAAAAGAAATAAAAATGAAAAAAGAAAAAGAAAAAACTCGGAAAAACAGAGAAAAGAGAGAATGAATGATGTTTTCATTCATTCTCTCTTTTCTCTGTTTTTCCGAGTTTTTTGAAAGAAAAACTAAGAAAAGGAAAGAGAAAGCAAAAAGAATAAAAAAAGAAAGCAAAGAAACGTGAAAATCCAGAAAAGCGAGATTGAAAGAACAATGAAAAAAAATAAGATAAAGAAAGAAAGGTAAAAGAAAGAAAGAAAGAAAAGAAAAAAAAAGGAAATATAGCAAAAGAAAGGTGCCAGAAAGAAAGAAAAGAAGAAGAAAGAAAGAAGGAAAAAGAAAAAAGAAAAAGAAGGAAAGAGAGTAAAAGAAATAAACACAAACAAACAAAAATAATAAAGAAACAAAGAAAAAGTGAAAGAAAGATAAATAAGAAAGAAAGAAAATTAATAAGGAAAGAAACAGAAAAACGAAAGTAAAACAAAGAAAAAGTGAAAAAAAAAGAAAGAAAGAAAGAAAGAAAGGCAAAAGACCGAAAGAAAGAGAAATTAGAAAGAATGAAAGAAAGTAGAGTAGGATATATATTATATATATATATAATATATATATATATATATATATATATATATATATATTGGGAACACTAGACATTTGGTCTAGGCTTCCTGAAATAGGCTATATCGCTAAAAATCTAAATCTTCTGTTATATGTTTTTACTTATAAAATGTTGGCTCTGTGACTCTAATGATAGAGAGCACATTGGGTTTGGCAAACTGAGACACTTCAAAAAAAAACTTCTATGTCGTAAGGAAGATTTCTTCTCTGATTTTTGGATTATATATATATATATATAATATATATATATATATAATATATATATATATATCTACTCAACTGCTGAAAAGAAGTTGTTTTTAATGCCATGGTGGAGCAAATTGTGAAAATCGAACTCACTAACATTGGTATGCTAATATGACTGGCTAACCAATACACCAAGTGCTTGTAGCGTTTTTTACTCGGTTCCACCAGAAAGAAAAATCAGGTATGACCAACCTCCTACTGGTGGAAATTATATCTAGATCCCCCTTCCCTCGAGGGTGAGAGTTATTCTTCTTGATGATTGCATTTTTTTTTACTGATTTTGTAATTGTTATATATGCTGAAAAAATCTCGATTATCAACTAAAATAAAATTTCATTTTGATTAATTTGAGTTATGTTCCATAAAAAAGGGCCAGTTTAGCTCAGTTGGTAGAGCATCCGGCTCGGAATCACAAGGTCCTTGGTTCAATACCAGCCCTCGCCAACTCAGCGTATGAGTAGCACAGGTATCTGTGCGGTAGAGCAAGGAGCTGATGGTATGTGTGGTGCTCCACCTCACACGCAAAAACAATCTTCTTTGTCTAGCACTAGTGAAAAGGGGATAGACTCCCTCGCTGATTGGCTGATATCGAATTTAGGCCACACTGACGACTTTACTTACTTTTACTTTTTTTACTTATGTTCCATAAAGCCAGAAGTGTGGCAATCAAATAAATTAGATTTTGCATCGGATTTGTGCTTAGTTTATTTTTCATGGATTAAAAATTACAATGTTTTGTGGGTCCATATTTTTTCCAATGGTATATATATATATATATATATTATATATATATATATATATATAATATATATCTTATTATAATGGGGATTGTGTGTTTGTAACCGAAACTATATTACTACTCAAGTCACAATTCCTTTAGTTATTTACATCACATTCTAGAGGATTTTATTTTTAATTTAAACTTCAATTATTAATAAAATTGTTTTACATCATTAAGACTGTTGACCATATCTACATACAAATAACATGCAATTGTATTTATATATACAACAAAATAGCGGTTTACAGTGTGAATGGGAAGTCTAATTTGCATATTGATATTAAAAATTGTATTTTAATAAAGATGTGCTTAGTATTATTGATTTCTAATTGTTCAGTTTTATTTAATGAATATGAGCAAAAATCTCAGGAATAAATCTTAAAAGAATCCATTAACAAGAAGAAATAACTGTAATTTTATTCTTTACTTCCTATTTTAACTAAATAGTTAAATTAGGAAAATTTACCAATGAAAGACGGGAGTAATGAAAATGATGGAAGAGTTAGTTTCAAAGTTGTTCTATTTTTCAATCATACCCCCTCTGTTCCAAATATTTTTATCTGCATTCTTATTCAGTTTCATTAGCCTTTCTAATTTAATATGATATTTTATTATATTAAAACTTAAATACTTGCACCCGGAGGGTGCATATATTTGCTAGTATATATAATGGAAAATAAATGTGAAATATATTAGCATATGAAGGCGCTCAATGCTAAAATAGCAGAGCACTTGTAAAATCACAGGTTAAGTATTATGAATATAATATTCCGTAACTACAGTTTCATGCGTACTTGCAATCATCAGACGATTAAAATGTTAAGATTTTTAAAAAATGTGGCTTGTTTAGCGTTTATATCATGTGAAGCGTATATATATATATATATATATATATATATATATATATATATATATATATATATTAAAATAAGTGTATTTTGGCAGCATTTTTTCTTTATACAAGTTTTGTTGAACTGTACAGACAATTCCTGTCGGACAAGTTTTTCATTGATCCGTTCCAATTTTCGGGCTATCTTTCTGGTGTCGGGGTGTAACTAGTATAACAGTCCACCAAAGGTTTCAAAACGAGCGCTTTCGGCAATACAATTTGCCATCCTCAGGTAGGAAACGATGGTATGGTTTCGTGTCTCGTTTTTAACGAGAACGAGTAGTAGCAAGGAATTAGAAGTGGGGGGTAATGACCATTGGTAGTGGGAGGTTGTATATATATATATATATATATATATATATATATATAAGTGTTGTTATGGGTCCGACGGGAGAAAATTAGATATTCTATAAGAAAGAAGATTTGCAAAAATGATTATGTTAAAAAAAAATGATTATTAACTTACATATGCGACACGTGTTTCAGATCTGTTATCTTCTTCAGGCATTGAATAACTATATTTTGGAAGAATATGTATATGTGTGATTTCTGATATTTGATAGGTTGTGTGTGTTTTTGTAAGTTACTTTTTGTTTATAATGGTTGTGTAATAACGGTTGAATGTTTATAATGGTTGTGTAATAACGGTTATATATATGGGAGTAAATAAGGAAATGAATCCGACAGTACTAAGAAAATAGTATTCCAAAAAGATTAGTTTATTCTTGATGGTGAAGTCGGCGTTAAACGTTTCGGTTTTAGTAAACCTTCATCTGGACTTAAGATAGAATGAATGTTGTTTGAGTTAGGGTAGATGACTTTCACACACAATTAGTATTCTCCCGTCTTAATGAATTAAAAAAAAATTGAATACCCAAGTTGAATGAATAAAATAAAAATGTCTTCGGGATAAAATAACCCAAGGGTGGATATCACATAAAAACGAACCAACCAACCAATCAACCAACCGACTGTATTGCTCTATTACAGTATTCCAACCCATTTTATCATATAAACAATTAATGACAAAGTAAATATATATATACATTAAATATCATCAGAGCTTGGTTATTTAAACAAAAATAATGAAGATTTGATTTATATTCGTGAAGATAATTGAAAAACAAAATTTAAATGACAACAGCATGGATTTGTTTTTTTTTGCATTTAGTATTCTAAATAGGAGACATTAATTTTTCTTTTCAGATTGTCTGGATCAATGCAAATTCTTTATTAACTTTATTTTATATAGGGATTTTAATGGGGCGTCCTGTGAGGATCCAACTCGCGATTCAACATTAATGGATCTGCGAGACTAATTTTTACCCCCATCTGCCCAAGTGACGCAGGAAGGCGTGGCTAAGGGTCTTAGTGCCCTGTGTATGACGTTAACTGCATCTAGTGTGAGGTTCCAGTTCTGGAGTTCTAATGAGTGTGAAGAACACCTTTATTACAATTACTCCCAGGTCTTACCTACACACATCTATATATTCCTGTTTTTTTTCCATTCTAATAGAAGGGGGGATAAATAGAGGGGGGGAGATATTGAATCAACAGTCTTCGACCAGCAGCTGAAAATCCGTCGTCGTCGTCAAAATAATCTTTTCTGACTGCCGTCTCACGTAAGCCGAGTGCTTCTCTGCTTGTCACGCACGCCTCCACTCGCTTTGGTTATCTTATTAGCATATTACCCAAACATCCGGGCACATCAGTCGAACCTCGCGTCCGTCCAGTGCCTAAATCGCATTTATTTTTGCACGCGGGAGGACGCGGGTTCGATCCCGGCAGGCAAGACAATGTCTTGCTCTTTTTCCTTTCTCGTTCTCCGTCATACATTCAAATTTGTGTAACCACATTTCACATTGCAAAGATACACAAAAAACAGGTTTTACGTTAAAAAAGAAGGAAAACAATCCCCCATTAAAGGGAACTTGATGCTTAAGACGGAATCCTAGTGAATGAGCAGTACATAACATGCAACACTCCAGTTTTGAAAACAAAATGTTTAAAAAATTGAGTTTAAAAACAAGTTGAATACCCCAAAAGAATGAATAAATAAAACGTCCTCGGCATAAAATAACCCACCAAGTGTTGACATGCCGTAAAACCAAGCCAACAAACGTTGCAAAGATACCCAAAAAACAGGTTGGCCATTCACAAAAAGGAGTGTGGAGTACCTCTTCATAACCATTACTCCCAGGTCTTACCTACACCTATATATACTTGTTTTCATACATTCAAATATGTGTAGCCGCATTTTACATCGCAAAGATACTCGAAAACAGGTTCTCCATTAAAAAAAAAAAAATCCCCAAAAATGACTTTAGATTTGAAACAAACATACGCACGCTTTTATCAAGCGTGTAATTTTGGTAGTTGAAAAGCCAAAAGGGTTTTTTTTTTCTTCGTAAATTCTTCCAATTAAGTATCAAATAAATTCTAGGCCGACTCTATAAATGCTGGCGTTCTTTCATGAAAAGAAAATTTTTATCAATACAAACAGCTGATCTTTTTGAGAACAAATTTTACTGAGTTGTTTTGAACAATTTCTTAAATTTCTTTTTTAAAAAATTTCTTTTTCTTTTTGTTTTTAAATTAAACACACACACACACACACACATTTATATATATATATATATATATATTTAATAGAATTTTCTATCTATCTATCCTGTTGAGGCCTGGTTATCTATCTTTCTATCTATCTTATCGAGGCCGGCATCTATCTATCTATCTATCTATCTCTCTCTCTCTCTCTCTCTCTATATATATATATATATATATATATATATATATATATATATATGTGTTGGAAATAGTTTCCTTTTACATATCTATACATGTTGAAAACAGTTTCATTTTTCACACACACACACACACACATATATATATATATATATATATCCTAAGAAGGCCAGCTCATATCTATCTATCTATTTATCTATCCTAAGAAGGTCAGCTTCTATCTATCTATCTATCTATCTATCTATCTATCTATCCTATCGGGACTTGCTTATATCTATCTATCTATCTATTTATCTATCTCTAACTATGTATTACCTATCCTATGGAGGCCTGCTTAAATCAATCCAGCTATCTATCTATCTATCTATCTATCTAGGTCGGTTCATATCTATCTATCTATCCACCTCACTCCATTCATATCTATCTATCTATCTATCTATCTATCTATCTATCTATCTATCTATCCCAGTTAGTTTATATCTATCTATCTATCTTTATCAAATTTCTTTTTTAAATTCTTTTTTTTAAATATTTTTAAATTAAACATAGATTTCTTTTTTCTTTCTTTTTTTTTTTTCATTTTTTTTTTTTTTTTGAATTCTCGCTTTTGATTTCATTTTATTGTGGTTATTTTCGTAGATGCCAATCTAGCTTGTTAGAACGCCATCTTGTTTTTGTAGTTCATTTTTTTTTGCCTTTCTTTTATTATTCATCTAACTCTTCAATATCGATTCGGAAACCAACTGGAGTCTTTTGAACGGTTCTTCTAATATTAGACATTTTTCCCGCCTTTTTTTCATATTACAATTTTCCTCTGTTTCAAATAAGGCAACGCGTTCAGTTATTTCACCACTGCGCATGCGTACACACATCTGAGCAACCATCTTGTTATAGAATATCATGTCGGTAAAGAATTTATAGTTTTATTACCTGACGTTATTTCTTTGCCTACTGCTCATTTTCTAACAACCCGCGCTTGATATGTAACGGTTATCGTCTCAGGAAATAGACACGGCGAGACGAGTTAAAATCCTGAACGAAGATGAATTTGGCGCTGTCACACGTGAAGTCGGGGTTGGATCTTGATGTCAGTGAGTCGCACTGCGAATGGGGAGTCTGTTACTAGATGTTTACATACTAGGCATCTGGGTTTGTTGCATGTGTAATTGCCTTTGTGTTGGACTTTGTGTTGGTGTTTTTGGGATGAGGTGAGGATATTGCGCAGGTTTGGGGGTTGTTGTTTTGTTACATAATTTATCGGTAGCCTATGAATTATGTATGTAGTGTAGATATTTTTGAATTGAGTTAGTTGGGTGACCACTAAAGCAATAACAGGTACTATAAATAACCTGAATTCTTGGTTTATCAAAATGACTTGATTTGGCATTAAATCACTCGAAAAGGGTTGATATGCTAGAAGACAAGCAACGAACCAACATATACCAGTCTGTTGGTATCTATCTATCTATCTATCTATCTATCTATCTATCTATATCTCTCTCTCTCTCTCTCTATATATATATATATATATATATATTATATATATATCCAGTCTGTTATTGTCTATCTGTCCCAGACTCTCGCTCTCTCTCTCTCTCTCTCTCTATCTATCTATCTATCCCAGTCTGATACTGTCTATCTGTCCCAGACTCTCTCTCTCTCTCTCTCTCTCTCCTCTCTCTCTCTCTCTCCCTCTCCCTCTCTATCTATCTATCTATCTATCTCAGTCTGTTACTGTCTATCTGTCCCAGACTCTCTCTCTCTCTCTCTCTCCCAGTCTGTTACTGTCTATCTGTTCCAGACTCTATCTATCTATCTATCTATCTACCTATCACAGTTTGTTGCTGTCTATCTATCCCAGACTCTCTCTCTCTCTCTCTCTCTCTCTCTCCTCTCTCTCTCTCTCTCTCTCTATCTATCTATCTATCACAGTCTGTTACTGTCTATCCGTCCCAGACCCTCTCTCTTTTCTCTCTTCTCTCTCCTCTCTCTCTCTCTATATATATATATATATATAATATCCTAGTCTGTTACTGTCTATCTGTCCATACTCTCTCTCTCTCTCTCTCTCTCTCTCTCTCTATCTATCTATCTATCTATCATCACAGTCTGTTACTGTCTAAGACTCCTCTCTCTCTCTCTCTCTCTCTCTCTCTCTATATATATATATATATATATATATATATATATCCCAGTCTGTTACTGTCTATCTGTCCCAGACTCTATCTATCTATCTATCTGCGATGAACCTGTTCAATACTTGATCAACAGCAGGTACTATAAACAAACTGAGTTCTTGGTGACTTGTTTTGGCATTAAGTAGTAAGTAAGTAGTAAAGTCGGCGGGGTGTCCTAATGTCGGTATCAGCCAATCAGCGAGGGAGTCTATCCCCTTTTCATTAGCACTAGACCAAGGAGATTGTGTTTGCGTCTGAGGTGGAGCGCCACACCTACCATTAGCTCCTTACTTTACCGCACATATCCCTGTGCTACAAATACGCTGAGTTGGCAAGGGCCGGTATCGAACCATGATTTCTTGTGGTTTCTAGCCGAACGCTCTACCGACTGAGCTAACCCGGCATTAAATACCCCGAAAAGGGTTGATATGCCGTAAAATGAAACAGCCAACCAATACTTACGCACACACACAAAAAAACTCCGGGAAAGTTTACAGGCCACTATCCGGGACAGATTTTTTCTCCTTTTCACTAGCGTTAGACCAAGGAGATTGTGTTTGCGTCTGAGGTGGAGCGCCACGCCTACCATCAGCTCCTTACTTTACCGCACAGATCCTGGTGCTACTCATACGCTGAGTTGGCGAGGGTCGGTATAGAACTATGAACTTTGTGGTTTCTAACCGAACGCTCTACCGACTGAGCTAACCCGGCATTAAATACCCGAAAAGGGTTGATAATCCGTAAATAAAACAGACAACCAATACCTGTTCCCACACAAAAAAAAAACTCCGGGAAAGTGCCTTGATGCGGCATTAGATACTCCGAAATAGTTGATATGCCGTAAAATAAAACAGTCAACAAATACCTGACCCCACACAAAATAAAATCCGAGAAAGTGACTTGATGTGGCATTAGATACTCCGAAATAGTTCATATGCCGCAAAATAAAACAGTCATCCAATACCCACCCACACAGAAAACAAACTCCGGAAAAGTTTAGAGGCCACTATCCGGGACAGATTTTTTTTCTTCCAAATTATATCAAGCACCGTTGGTTGTTGTGTCGAGATGTAATTAGTGTAAAAAATGACGTTAATTAAATGTTGAGTGTCGAGAGACGAAGACAAAAAAGTAACGTAGGATTAATTTCATTAATTTTCGACCGTAATTTGGACTCAGACTGTCGACAATGTTTTATCTAATATAATTAAACAAAGCGATCAGCTACGCACACGTAGAGGCAATCCCAGGCGGACTATGAAAGTACACACACACACACACACGCGCACACGTGCGTGCGCGCGCACACACACACACACACCACGAACCTAAGTCCCATATTTGTATATATATATATATATATTATATAGGAATATATATATATATATATATGTGTGTGTGTGTGTGTGTGTGTGTGTGAGTGTGTGTGTGTGTGCACCTATAAGAATCCTTGTATAAGTATTATAAAAATTCTGGTATAAGTATATATATTTGCACCTACAAGAGCATACAGTATGGTTGTACAGTGAGATTTCGATGATTCCAAATAGAATCATCCCTTATTTACCTGTCATTTGATTACCTTACACACACTCACTTACACACACACACACACACACACACATACACACACACACAACACATATATATATATATATATATATTATATAACACAAATCACCCCGTCACCTCCTTCCCCCTAGGAGAAACTCCAAATTATATAAAACACAACTTAAATAAGCCCATCAATATTTAAAATACATAAATAATATATAAAATATATAAAATATATAAAAAAATCAATCTACTTGTCACAATTTAAGAATTATTCAATTTTTTTTTAGTTTAAATATCACCATGTTACACAGCAGTTCTCCTTGGTAAATAATTTTAAAAATAATTTGCAACTTGCAAACCATCACCCAATAGAAAAACACATTAACTTAAAAAAATTACATTAGCGATATTACTCCCTTAATCAGGCAATAAAATAATGAGTATATATATATACAGTAGTGTAAAGATATATATATATATTCTAAAGCCCCAGCCGTTAGGGCTGACAAGTAATTAGACGGGGGGTATTAATTACTTTACACATATACACACTAAATGTAGAAATAAACTTACAGGAAAATATAAATCCACACACACAAAAGCCAAGGCGCAAAAAGTTCGGGACAATCTTCTAACGGGGTACAGACTCTCAGTAAACACCGTTTCTTTCTCGAATTCTCGGACTCGTTGGTTCAAATCCTTGTGGTCACATGTTGGCAGTGGATGGAAACTCGTGATGCTTAAGGATGGAACCCTGGTGGCTGAGCAGTCAATGACAAACAATACTCCACTTTGGCCCTCACTTAGTTCAGACGGGCGGTCGGAGAGGCCTCCCTTCAATAAATCGGTTGCTCGCGTCAAGTCCTAGCAACTATATGATTGTCCCAACTCTATTGTTTTTATGGCAAGCCCTAACCCTTTTTATCATATATGTGCTAGAAGACGGTGGCTGAGGGCCTTAATATCCTGGGTATGACGTTAAACTCTCTGATGGTGAAGTTCTAGTTCTGTACCTCTGGGGAATGTGAAGTACCCCTCCATCACCATTACTCCCCGGTCCACTCTGACCCAGACTGGTAGTACCTGTTAGGGTCCCATATATAGGTTAAATAGAAAAATGAGTTTAAAAAGATAAGTTCAAATATTAAGATTTAAAAAGAAAAAATTGAGATTTAAAAAGAAAAATTTGAGATTTAAAAAGAAAAAATTAAGATTTAAAAAGAAAAAATTAAGATTTAAAAAGAAAAAATTGAGATTTAAAAAGAAAAAAATTGAGATTTAAAAAGAAAAATTTGAGATTTAAGAAGAAAAAAATTAAGATTTAAAAAGAAAAATTTGAGATTTAAGAAGAAAAAAATGAGATTTAAAAAGAAAAATTTGAGATTGATAAAGAAAAATATGGAGATTTAAAAAGAAAAAAAATTGAGTACCCATCAAGAATAAATAAAACAAAACATTTGGCACAAAATAACCCAACAAGGGTTGGCATGCTGTAAATTCAACCGACCAGCCAATAGCTCTCTTTAGGTTTCTCTTTCTTAGGCCTGTTCTGATCTTCTCGTGAGCGATCTCTCCAGTTTGTCGCTTGAAGTACCCATAAAGTTTGTTTTTCTTCAACTTTGTAATTAGTCTTTCGTTGGTGTTTTTGTGTATTCTTCAACTTCTCGAATTGTCACATCTACGCAATCATCAATGCTGGCCAGTCCCCCCCTCTCTCTCTCTCCTTTTTTCGATACGTTTAATCGGTCTATGTCATCGTTTGAGGGGAAATGCTAAGTGCATTATTATTATTATTATTATTATTATTATTATTATTATTATTATTATTATCGATAATAATGATAATGATATTAATGATAAAACTAAGTATAATTATTCGTTTATCTAATATTATTATCTATTTATCTATAATGATATTGATAATGATAGTGATAATTATTATCATTCATTTGTCTATTATTACTATTTATCTATCTATCTATCTATCTATAATAATAATAATAATAATAATAATAATAATGATAATAATAATAATAATAATAATAATAATAATAATAATAATAATAATAATAATAAAATCTATTCATCTATAACATTATTAATAATGATAATGATTATTGTTATCATTCATTTTTCTATTATTATTATTATTATTATTATTATTATTATTTATTCATTGATGCGATTTTTTCACATCAGCGTTAGCTGATGGTATTTCACTGGAGTCTGAGTGACAACAAGTCTTCTCAGGTCTCCAGGACTCTTCTGAGTATTCTAGCCGATTGCAGCAGTGCAGTAGTCTGGATGGTCTCTATTCTTCCTCCGATTTCCAGATCCTCCAGTCTTTTTTCCAAGTTTATTGGTAGCGTTCCAATTGCACCAACTACAATTGGTATCACTTTCACTCTCATATTCCACAGCCTTTTCAAATCTCTGGCAAGGTCCAGGTATTTATCCATCTTTTCATTTTCCTTCAGCATTATTATTATTATTATTATTATTGACCTATTATGATTTAGCTCAATAGTTAGAGCATCCACATGGAAACGACAACAACCGGCCCTCACATGAGTAGCACAGCTTGGATTTGTTCCGTAATATTATACTTATATTATTAATTATTATTTATTTACCAACTACTATTATTAATCAATCGATTAATTAACCGATTTTCAAATTCAGCTTTAATTAACAAATTTTAGCCAATGTATTTCATTATTAATTTTGTTGTAGAGGAGTTAACACCCCTACAAGATAGACTGACCCAGAGCCATATAAGATCGACGCTGCAGTGACAAAAGTCGTGAAACATATTCGGACGAAATTACTGCATCAACTCTAGCACCCTCCTCATTTTGTACGTTCTGTCTTGTGATTGTACTACTTCTTGTTCTATGTTAAAAGTGTTGAATAAAATACATATTCACGCACACTGTGTTCTCTGTGTATCTTTTTCTACCTCAAGGATACAACAAATTTCATGTCGGGTTTTGTTATTGCTTATTAAAATCACACCACTATTTGCCCTGAAACTGGTAAAGACCTCGGCTTTTTAAATCAAAGCTTCAACATATCATAATCATCATCTTGTGCTGACAGCACAGATTCCCATGACTCTCTTTCACCACCCATCCATCATTGCTCTTGGCAAGTTCTCTTCATGACATCCAGTATCCGGACAGAGCTTATCAATGTAAGTCTTTGCTGGTCCGTCTACAGTGGTGTATCCATGAGTCTCATAGGAGAATGCCACCTATAAGTTCATCCTTGCTTCTCTAGTAAGTAATCGTTGGGGCGGCCTAATGTCGGTATCAGCCATGCAGCGAGGGAGTCTATCCCCTTTTCACTAGCGCTAGACCAAGGAGATTATTTTAGCGTCTGGGGTGGTGCGCCACACCTACCATCAGTTCTTTACTTTACCGCACAGATCCCTGTGCTACTCATACGCTGGGTTGGCGAGGGTGGGTATCGAACTAGGAACTTTGTGGTTTCTAGCCAAACACTCTACCGACTGAGCTAACCTGGTCCCTTGCTTCTCTAACAGTGTCTTATTCGGCTTATTTGTGTGATAGGAGCTAAGGGGCTGTACAGCTGCTTTTTTTTGTCGGCAGCTGCTTCCGGAATTTGTTCAGGTCAGTATGCAGCATCCTTGTGTAGTTGACATCTAGTTTATTTTTTATTTTTTCAAAACTGAATTTGACATATATTCTGAATATTAAACAAACTAGCAAAATAAAAAAAACACCCTCCGGGCGATGTAAAAATAGATTTTTGAAACATATTGCCTGAGGGGTGGGAGTAAAAAATTCGATGTCAGCGAGTTTGTACTCTAAGTAAGTAAAATCATCAAATTCATTAAAGGATTAAAAAATAAAACAATTTGAAATGTAAACTTTAAATAAGTATTAAAATAAAACAAACTATATATAGATATATAATACCAGTCATGTATTTATTAAAACTTGTTTAAAAAAAACAATGAGAACTGTCTAATGTTGCATGTTCAAATTTTAAGTGCATTTATTCTATGTTATGACGATTTTGGGTAAAGTGACGTAAGCTATGACGTAATTTTTGTTACAGACAAAAACCGGAAGCGAATCTCCATTATTAATAGATATTATTTGTTGAGACGGGAAATTGTTGAGAATATTTGTATTACTATATTTTGAAAATTTAACATATCAAAAATTTAAATTATAAAATACGTGGGTTACTCAAAAGGTAATGCCATTTTGTTTAGCACAGGTATGATTACAAACACAGGAACATGTATCATACATCAAAATGAAGCTGGTCCTCTGTGGATTACATCCCTACTTCTCTACATAGGTGTGTCAAAAAGTAGTGCCATTTTGTTTAGGACAGGTATGATTACTAACACAGGAACAGGTATCATATATCAAAATGAAGATGGTCCTCTGTGGATCACATCCCTACTTCTCTACATAGTCACTGTTTCTCTCAATAGCAATTTTCCACCTTCGAATGAGGGTATGTATCCCTGCCCCGTAAAATTCTGTTGACTTTTCTTTGGGCTACTTCTTCACTACAAATTTCACTTCCTCGTCACTGGAATAATGTTTGCCTCTCAAACCCTCTTTCATGGGGCCGATGAGATACTGGTGAGTATGGGATGCGGTAAAGTTGTCCACCCGAATAAGGTGATTTTCTTGCTTGTCATGATTCTTGTGTGTGGTCGAGCATTGTCATGCAGAAGGAGGACATTGTCGATTGGCAAGTTGGGTCTTACTCGTCGCATTCTTACTCTGAGCCTCGTTAGGGCCTCAATGTAGGCTTTAGTTTTATAAAATAAAATAAAAATTCACGTGAAATAAAGAAAATTGTATTACTTTTTGACTCACCCTCGTATTTACTTTTAAGTAGCGTTCATACTGGGTTTTTCAGAATTTTGTTTTTGTTTTCTAATGGATTTATTTATTGGTTCCAGGCAACACCGGGTTCCCCTCGTAATTATTTAAATAAAATTCTCAAAATAAGGAGGGGCTGAACATTTAGCTTATAAATGGCCAAAATCAGCCTTTAAGTTCGTATTTCCAAACATCTTACCTACGTTTGCTCAAATGTATATTAGTATATACATTGAAAGTTTACAAATGAGTTATGGGTATCAATCAGAACTTCAACAAGTTAAGAGTTAGTCAATTTTAACGATTTGAAATTAAAAATTTAACATACCTTCGCTGCCGGTGTAAAACGAGCATTTAAAAAACATACTATTTTCCAATTTAACAAACTTTTTAATATTATTAGATTATTCCATTATTTATATTGTTTTTGTTTACTAATGGATTTATTTATTGGTTCCAGGCAACACCGGGTGCCCCTCGTAATTATTTAAATAAAATTCTTAAAATAAAGAGGGGCTGAACATTTGGCTTAATAGGGGCCAATATCGGCCTTTAAGCTCGTATTTCCAAACACCTTACCTACGTTTGCTCAAATGGCAGTTTCTCCTCACCGATGCTGCCACATTTTCTTTATTGCATCAGTTTTGAAAGTATTGATGGTATATGTTGTGGGCCAATAATATACCTGTTGACTGTTACGTGCTAGTACACATTTGCTGCATGTTTTTATCTGTGATTTATATTTATGGTCTGTATCTATTTCATGCAATAGGATATAATAGCAATATATAATACAAAAATGATATGTAACAGGTTATAAGTTATATAAATAAATGAATATAATATATCATACTTGTTAAAACCTTGCGGTAAGAAAAAAAACCGGCAAATATTTTGATTGTAAAAAAATACTACCAAACATCACCTGGGAAAAAATTGAAAAAAGAAAAGACCAAGATAGTCTACCAACCGAAAATAATCGATTGATACTATAATACTTGGCCAAAGAAAAAAAAAAAATATATATATGAAAAATATATATATAAACCGCCAGGATTTTCTAAAGCTGAAAAGTAAAGAGTGCTCAATACCTAAGTAGAGGAAATAATAAAGTTAAACCTAATGAGTCAGATATACCTATGACGTTTCGTTTAGTAGCTCATCAGTAGCAAAAATCTGAGTTTTGCCCTAATAAGCTACTAAGCGAAACTGTTAGTAGATATATCTGACTCATTAGGTTTAACGTTATAAATGAATGAATATATATATATTTACCAACCCCTCCGCACGAGCAGGATGCGACACAAGGTCTATTTCCTACGCGAAGTTTAACAGGTTTGAATTCAGAGTTTTCCTTCTCCTAGACTGGTCACCTAGCCATGGTTAAAGAGTCCAGTCTGCCCTGCTATTTATCCATAGCTGGAGAATAAATAAATGAATATATATGTTTATCTATTTTGCTGGAAATGGATTCTAATTTTTGTTTTATTTTATATCACTTTTTTGAATAAAAGTTTTAGTTTTGGCATAATTTTTCATCGTTTCCACCTTCTTTAAGTAGTATATGTAGATACCGCTATATTATTATGAAAGTATATATTCTGAATATTGTTTTTAAAAAAAGAAAGTGAAGTTTTTGCGATGGAATATATAAGTACCACTACATGCATCAGTAATATACATATGGTACATATTAGGGTAGGTCGATTTTTCACTTTTTTCAGAATATTAAATTACACGAAACATCCGTATTGTGTAGTGGTCTATTAAGAACGGATATCAAAAATTAGATCTTCCACGTGTACCAATTTTTGAGGATATGGCATCAAAGCTTGTAGACAAAAAGACACAGAAAAATCCTCGGTTTTGCAACATTTGGCAAAAAATTGATCAGAAAATTTAACAATTTCAGTATTCAAAACGGGGAATGTTGTCATTTCATTTTATCAAAATGAAATTTAAATTACGAAATTATAACTAAAGTTCAAATTAAAAATATGTCCCCTTCTAACTAATATACAACTTTCGGTAAAAGTGAAAAATCGATCTACCTTAGTACATATGTATACCAATACGTAGTCAACGTGTTAATATATTTCCTTGTGGTTATCTTCTATTAATGCAGAGACAATTATCTCTCTCATTACCATCATCATTGTCATCATCAGGAAGTGCCGACAACGTGAAGGAATCCCCATGGCGTAGTGGCAAACGTGCTGGACTACGACATTGTAGTAAGCAAGTTCGAACTCCAGTCGCACTCTTAAATTTCCATTCAGACTAAAAATGTGAACATAAAGTAAGTGATCAATTTTGTATAATAACCATGTTATAAATTGGTCCCCTATTTCTTGTTCCCACTGGATTCTATACTAAGAGGAGGAATTCTCATGGCGTAGTGGCTAATGTGCCGGACTACAAAATTGCAGTAAGCAAGTTCGAACTCCAGTCGCACTCTTAAATTTCCATTCAGACTAAAATTGTGAACATAAAGTAAGGGATCAATTTTGTATAATAACCAAGTTATAAACTCGTCTCCCATTTCTTGTTCACACAGGATTCTATACATTTCTCTACTGGGGGAATTTCCATGGCGTAGTGGCAAACGTACTGGACTACGAAATTACAGTAAGCAAGTTCGAACTCCAGTCGTGTTATTACGTTCACTTTGGAACTAATGCTCTTTAGAAAGGTATGAATCCCCTCATTCCCCAACTATGGGTTAATACTCTTCTTCAAAGATGGATTTAGCATTAAATAGCCCCCGCAGATTGATATGCCATTAAACAAAGAAACCGACCCGTGCCTACAGCACGGATTCCTTCGAATATCTCGCCATCGATCTTGAAAAATCTTGTGTGGACACTGGGTGCCGTCGAAAGTTGATGAATATTATTCAATTTCTTTCAATTTTCTTCATATCAAACCTTTTCGGGTCATTTAATGTCGAATCAAGTCATTTTGATATTCGGTTATTTACAGTACCTGCTGTTACCTAAATGGTCACCCATCTAAGTGATAAACAGGCTCATCGCTGCTTAACTTCGGTGATCTTGTGGAAACCGGTGATTTCAGCGTAACTTAACCTAAAGCTCATAGGTGAAGATCTCTTGTGAGTTCGTCCCTAATTCTAGCAGTGCCTACGGAATTTTCCCCATTTAGTACTACTGTATGTCTGCACAAATTGGACTCTAGCAATATATATATATATATATATATATATATATATCCTCCGCATGAGTAGGATGCAACACATGGTCAATTTCTAAAGAGTTTAATTGAATAGAATTCTAAGTACTCATTCTCCTGGACTGGTTACATAACCAAGATTAAATAGCCCGGTATGCACTACTGTTTACCCATAACTGGAGCGAGAATAGTTACATAAACTTTCCCCAAGTGTATAAGCGTTATCTGAAATACAAACAACCTCGTCCAGGATATATATATATATATATATATATATGTGTGTGTGTGTGTGTGTGTGTGTGTGTATACAACAAATTAATTCTAGTAGGGCACCAGCTTTAGATGGGCTTCCAGTAGAACTGTTGAAGGTAAAAAAGTTTTTAATATCAAACATGCTCTGTTTGATCTCATCACTCATTGTTGGAATGGTTCTCCTCTACTAAATGACTGGATTGATGGTGCTTTGGTGTGTTTATACAAAGGAGAAAAAGGTAGTGATAACTACCGTGGAATCACACTTCTGGCTACTGTTAGCAAGGATCTCTCAAGAGTCTTGTTGAATCGATTGCTTTTGTACATTTGTCCTGTAGTCATTCCTGAATCACAAAGTGGTTTTACGTCTGGTAGAGGAACAAACGACATGGTATTTTCGGCTAGGCAAATACAGGAGAAGTGAATTGAGCAAGGGGTCCCCCTGTATCAGGTTTTTGTCGATTTGACAAAAGCTTTTGACACAGTCAACAGAGATGCAATTTGGACGATATTGGGTAAAGTTGGGTGCCCACCAGTATCCGTGAATATACTCAAGCGGTTGCAAAATGGTATGAAAGCTAGAATTGTCATGAGTGGTAGATTGTCGGATGAAATGCCAATAGATAAGGGGTTAAGTAGGGAGATGTCTTGGCCCCCACTATTCTCAATATTTCTTTTTCTGTAATATTAACTCAGCGCATTCCAGCATTGTGAAAAGGGCGTCCTCTTGGAATTTAGAACCACAGGAAGAGTTTTTGATTTGAGAATATTTAAAATCAAGACATCCTACACACTTATCAGAGTTCCTTTACGCCGATGACGATGACTTTTCTGGGTCACACTGAGGAGGATATTCAAAATATTTGTGAACCTATTTGCTGTCTCGTACTCTGATTTTGGATTAAAGATAAACTTGACGAAAGACAAGGTCCGGTTCACCCCCGTAAAAATGTAATGTATATCAAACCAATATAACCATTCATGGTACTTGTTTGGATGTTGTTGAATCTTTCACATACTTTGGGAAGTACACTGACTTGTGATGGCTCTTTTTGGATGCTGAGATTCACCTACGCATCCAGAAGGCATCTGTGGTCTATGGAATGCTGAAAAACGGTTATGGTCTAATACCAGCATTACCCATAAACAAAATTGAGGATTATAGGTCCTGCGTGTTTGAGTGTTCTATTGTACTCCTCGGAAACATGGACTTTGTTTCGAAGACATTTGAAAATTCTTGAAAACACTTTTCATCAGATATGTTTGAGAACACATTCTAAATATCAAGTGGAATTCCAACACACCTAACAGCAGAAGTCCTTACAAGGGCAGAATGCACAAGCATTGAAAACTCTTATCATAACAGCCCAAATGCGATGGGCAGGTCATGTTGTGCGCATGAGTGAAAGTTAGAAATGCTAAAGCAACTTCTTGTACGGTCCAGCTGCATGATGTCAAAAGGCCACATGTAACATTGTGGTATTTTCACGTACCCAAACGCAATATAATACCGTACTAAAAATGTCTTCTGCACGTGGCGGTCATCTTGATGATAAAAAAGTACAAGCGCGAGAAAATATATCGTCACAAGCTTAGCTTTTATTTCCAGGGCTCGTCTCGTGCGTCTCGTGGGCTGTAATCGGAGAGGAGGAAAGGCAGAGAGAAAGAGAGAGAGAGAGAGAGAGAGAGAGAGAAAAACACTGTTAAATTACTGTGACCCCATACTAGGCACCGGAAGCCCGTCCGTTCCCCTACGGCGTCCCCGAAAGCAAAAAGGAGACCGATACCTTTCTCGTTGTTCCACGTCACCACGTGACTTCCGGTTCCGGTCAAACACCCGAAAGTTCCGGTTCTCCATTCGGGGGTCACGCCCCGTCAATCATCGTTCATCCTGTTTTGTGCTCATTACTATTTTTTAAACCTTTACTATCTCACTTATTTCTTTCTTCCTCCCCCTTCCATTAGTAGTCCTTGCCAAATGCAATCTTGCTACCACACATCATAAGCCTAAGAAGAGGTATTAGGGTTGCTTAAAAAAAAAACCTTAATAAAAATATAAATAGATCCTGACAATGGGAAAAGTTTTGGCATTGAAGATAACTGACTGGGAATTCATGTGGATGATGACTGTACCAGTTTTGAGAGTGAAAGAATTGAGCTGAAAACCTCAAGCGTCAACTTCGAAAGGGTTTATACACATGCCATATTGCAGAGAACATGGAGGTTGGAAATGTCAAACATGTGGTCGAATTCTGCTTTCTAAGGCTGGAATGTCAATCATAGGAAATCTCATCAGGAACAATTTCCAGGAACAAACAATGTGTCTTGTGTAATCTGTAACAGAGTTCTAGTCTTAAGAGACATGTGGTGGTGCATAAGCATTTGAAACTCTTATCATAACGGCACAAATGCGTTGGACAGGTCATGTGTGCCGTAAATGAGTGATGCTAGAATGCCAAAGCAACTCCTTTACGGGCCATCTGTAGATGGAAAAAGGCCACAGCATAAAGCCTTGGTTAAGAGGTATAAGGATGCCTTAAACAACAACCTTAGTCAAATAAAAATAATCCTGACCACTGGGAAAAGCTGAATTGAAAGAAGAAACTGACTAGAGAATTCATGTGGAAATGATGACTGTACTAGTTTTTGAGAGTGAAAGAATTGAGCATGGAACCTCAAGCATCAACTTCAAAAAGGAATACACCTGTCATATTGGAAGAGAACATGGAGGGTTGAAAATGTCAAACATGTGGTCGAATTCTGCTTTCTAAGGCTGTATATGTCGATCATAGGAGATCTTCAATCAGAGACAATTCATGCAAAACTCCAGGAACAAACAATGTGTCCTGGGCATCTGTAACAAAGTCTTGTAAATCAGCTTCGGTCTTAAGAGATATATGGTGGGTGCATAAGCATAAAGTTTTATCATCTGAATTCCGTCTGATACAATTGGAAGGACGTCCTTCCTAATTATCATATTGCATTAACTTTGGTGGGTCTGCCATATTGAGGGCTCAGGAAGAGGAAAGATTCTGGTGGTAGAAATTATAGTTGTGGGAGGGACGGCAAATTATCTATAAAAGATTATGCTATTGGTATGCATATATATTTATATATATTACTGATTTTGAAGGCAATTACAATGCTTTAAAAAAATAAAAACAAAAAAATGTTATTTTTGGTCTTACCGTTTTCAAAGGTATAAACTTTTTAAAAGTTTTAAAAAGTTTTAAAAAGTTAAAACTTTAAAAAAAATTTTTTTAAAGGTTTATACTTAAAAAATCGCTAAGAACAAAAAATAACATCTTTTTGTTTTTATTCGTTTATATGCATTGTAATTGTTCCTTCCAATCATTAATATATTATAAAATACTTAACAATGCTTCAAGCAAATTAGCCAATTACTTATATTATATATATATATTATATATATATGATATATATATATATAACAACATCCCCTTTTTACATTCAAACATGTAACCTCTTTCAGGTGCTTGAATTTTTTGCAAACGCCTTGGTTCCAAGGATTTGAACTCGGAATCGCTGAGTCTATTTCATAAGGAACGCTTATCATTACCCACGCATCTGCGTAAGTACAAAAAATGCAAACAGGCAAAAATACAAATTACAAAAATATAGTCAATAATAACAAAAACAGCAGAAACGGTTTTGATTCATATAATACTATGTATATATAATTGTATATATAAACATATAAAAGTATAAATATATATATATTATGTTCTTTATATTTTCATCTCTGATAAGATTAACACAAATACAGGTTAATCCATTTCAAATTACATCAATTTCTTTTTTTTTTTATTCAGTTATTTTGGTTACATCAAGAAATAAAATACAATTAGAATTATCGAAAAAAAAAACTGTTATACATTTTTTTGTTTTGTTTTCAAAGTTGATTTTAAACAAATTGTCTGTAACATTATCATTATTTTAATACAATTTCTTTTTGTCTTTTAATTTTATACACGCAATTGTAATTAATAACAATTGTTCGTTGTATAACAGGTGAACTATTTGGCTTTTCAAGTTGTGTAATTTTAATTATCATTATTATCTTTTTTTGGTTTCTTTTTAAAGTTGTAGTCCGTACACGATTGTTGAACTGGAAATTGGCCTGCTCGGCTTCCAAAAGGAATAATCTCAAAGAGACAACCATTGCCAAAACGAGACCTTCCAACGCCAATTTTTGGCGTAACCAAGCCTTGTGCTTTTTTTAATCCAGAGAATGGCGAGGGTTGGTGAAAACCTTTAATTGGATGACCAATATCTCTCATGGAAGTGACCAATGTCTTTCCTTTATTTTGGGATTATTCTATTATCCTCAAATCTTTATTGTTTTTCTACCAAACAAACGATAATCCAAATACTCCAAATATCAAGCCTCATATCAAAAAATTTAGAGAAGTAGTGTCCCCTTTGGTCTTATTGGTAAAAAAAAAGTTATTACCAAATACGATATCATCAAATTATGAACATTTTCAGCTATGAAAATTTCAGCCTATGACCTTTCAGCCCATCATCCGTAGTCAAGATTATAATCTAATCTCTATTTACCCACCCGCTTCACCAATGAGTCGGGTGTAATGCAAGCTTAATAGATAGGCGGAGTAGAGCTGATTTAAATTCAGAATTTCTTCTTCTCTCGACTGTTTGCCAAACCAAGACTCCATGAACCCCGGTTGGCCCACTATTTTACTGCATAGGTGAATACAGGGAGGGAATAGGTGATTTCAATGCCTTCAGCAGTGGTATTAACATCAACAAATGAAGTGCAAACAGCCCTGCATCCAGGAAATTGAAATTCGGGGACATCGATTCAATTTTCCTTGACGATAACCATTACGGCATTCACGCCTCCTGCTTACCATATGTTAAAAAAGAAAGGAAAAAAAAATTGGACTATTCGTTCCTTCCTTTCCGTTCATAATTGAACTTCATAATAAATATGCGTATGAATTCTTTTTTAAACACGCTAAGGTGGTAAGACAAAACGAGTAGGAATAATATGAAAACGTTTGTTGGAATGGGGGAAGGGTGAAGTTATGTGGGAAATGAATTATAGACATTTGAAGGATGTGACTGCTATAAACAAAGTTAATTTTATTCCAAAGTGTCCTTTTTTTTTTTGTTTTGATGTATAGAATTTCAAGATTTAAAGTTTTTCTTTTTCTTTGTAGAGTATGTGTGTGTTTTCGGTTTAGAAATTTTTTGTCTTCATGTGCAATGTATTCATGGTGTACGTAATATTACGTGTCAAGAAGTTTTCTTTGTTTTCATCTCTATCAGAGAAAATTATTATTTTATAATGAATGAATAAATTAAAGAATTTCTTGTTAGTCTGTATTGGGTCGTTCCGCGGTAAAGATTCTCTACATACAAAAGAAATATATCTGAAAACTGTTTAAATAATAATAATAATAATAATAATAATAATAATAATAAATTTCACATGAGTACTCGAATCTGATGCAAAGTGTCTTTAAAAAAAAGATTGTTGTCATTTTTGTGATTTTTCTCATACAGTAAATTTGGGGAAAAATCTGTGGGTAAATGTTCGTGTGCGGCATTGGCAAAAAGAAAAAAATTACACAAAAAAAAAAATAATCATTAATAATTAAATAAGATTGCAATAATGATTATCAATTTGATCTATCAAAAGTCCCATTGAGTTGTCGATGTAACCGGTTCAACAGTTTCGTTGAATTTCTTTTTGTAAGAAAATCGTTTATGTCTTTTCCGTATAAAAAGTAAATGTTTCATTCGCGAAGGAAAAAAAAGTTTGAGAAAAAAAACTTCTCAATTGGTTTGAAAAACACATTCAATAAAACGTAATCTGGTTCTGTGCTTTAATTTTTTTTTTTCTATCAACAAGCCGTAAAGTTGCCATCTTCCTCTGAGAAAAACATGCTGCACTGCATCATATTAAAAGTTCTTCGAAAGACCTTTTCCAACCATTTTTTGCGTTGACTTGATATATTCTGTCAGATGGTGTATGTGTGTGTATTTATAAACACTATGCAGATTGTGTAAAGTTTAAACATTAACGTAATGTTCAAAGACCCCCCCCCTTCACCCAATGTCCATATTTGGCATTTTAGTTTCATAGTCTCTTTTCGTAAATCGTTCTGTCGCAAATATTGAACCGTTATTTGTCGATGTTTTGCGACTGAAGCTAATTTTATAGTTGACTGAAAAGTGACCAAACTTCATCAATTATATCACTCAGATATCCCATCATTCAGTAGTAAACAAAATGGAGCACAGTTACTTCCCTTGTCCGTCAACTAGGTGAACATTTAGCCACATGTTGAATTAAACAAAAAGAAGAGAAGGAATTAAAACGTCCAAGAAAAGTCATAATATTCCGTCAAATTTTGTACGTTTTCTTCGGTTAAAAAAAGAAAAAGTGATTATTAAAATAAGTTGATCCGTCATAAACCTGAAGGGAGAATAGACGGAATATCCATTGTTAAAGCGAAAAATATCCCGCCAGGGGAACTTTTTTTCTTATTTGCACATTTTTTTCA
Organism: Doryteuthis pealeii; assembly: GCA_023376005.1. Taxonomy (NCBI): domain Eukaryota; kingdom Metazoa; phylum Mollusca; class Cephalopoda; order Myopsida; family Loliginidae; genus Doryteuthis; species Doryteuthis pealeii. The sequence continues at coordinate 31,969,977 of CM042172.1, read as the reverse complement.
CACAGAAAAAGTTTCTTTGACTTTAAAATTTAATCTTTCCTTTTTGTTTTCATAAATCTCTTTCGTTTCAGTTATTTTACTTTTTTGTGAATTCTGTTTTATTTTTCAATGCGATTTTCGTTTCAGTTTTTTTCAATGAAATTTTTGTTTTCTGTTTTTTTTCAATGTAATTTCGTTCAGTTTTTTTTTAATGCGATTCTTGTTTTATTTCAAATGTGATTTCGTTTTCTGTTTTTTTTTTTCAATGTGAAATTCTTTTTCAGTTTTTTAATGCGATTTTGTTTTCTGTTTTATTTCAATATGATTTCGTTTTCTGTTTTTTTTTTCAATGTGAAATTCTTTTTCAGTTTTTTAATGCGATTTTGTTTCTGTTTTAATTTTTCAATGTGATTTTTCGTTTCAAAGTTTTTTCAATGTGATTTCGTTTTCAGTTTTTCAATGTGAATTCGTTTTCAGTTTTTTTTTCAATGTGAATTCGTTTTCAGTTTTTTTAATGCGATTTTTTTCAAATTGGATTTATTTTTTTTTTTTTCAATGTGAATTCGTTTTCAGTTTTTTTTTTAAATGCAATTTGTTTTACTGTTTATTTCAATGGGATTTCGTTTTCAGTTTTTTTAATGCGATTTTGTTTTCTGTTTTTTTTTTTTCAATGTGATTTCGTTTTAAATTATTTTTCAATGTGTATTCGTTTCAGTTTTTTTAATGCGATTTTGTGTTTTTGTTTTTTCAATGTGATTTCGTTTTCAGTTTTTTTTTTTTTTCAATGAAGCTTTTCGTTTTTAGTTTTTTGTATGTGAATTGGTTTTCAAGTCTTTTTTTTCCTGTGATTTTGTTTTCTGTTGTTTTTTTTCCACTGTGATTTCCATTTTCAGTTTTTTCTTCAATGTGATTTTGGTTATCAGTATTTATTTTTTCAATATGAATTCGTTTTCAACTTTTTAACAATGTGAATCATTTTTCAGTATCTTTTAATATAATTTCTTTTTCCATTTGTCAGGTTTCCGTTCCTTCTTTTTGGCAATGGCTCGTCTTTTACTGTTCATGAAGCAATGCATTAATTTTTCGTAAATAGTTTTTGTTGTTTCGTTCCGTTTATAATTGATATGTCAACAAATTAAAAAAAAAAGAAAGAAAAAAAGAAAATAATTTACACATGAGAATAAATTAGAATTAAATAGATTAAAATTACGTTAGACTTTTTGATTCTATAAAAAAATCAATGATTTTCGTTTTTCTTCTTTTTTTTCATATATGAACCACACATTTGTTCGAAAAACTGAAACCCATTTAGCAAGAACTTTCAGAATATATAACATTTTCATCATTTTTTCATTGATTGTAATCTCTAAAAACACCCTACCATGTCGGCAGGGTTTAGAATATGATGCTGACCATATCTCTTGCATAGGTGTATACTAATTAAGTATTTACTGATATCCCCTCATTGTATGGTCATTATAGTGGAAAACCACGTACGAACGCGAAGCTCACGTGTAGCTAGTTTTTAAAATTGCGTGAATCCCGTCGACATTCCTCTTTTGATGGGCAATAAACCCAGACATGTCCCTTTTAGGTGAGATGGCATGTGCTACCTGAGGGGCATGCCCGCCCCCTGGAATTACGCTGATTTTAATATCTTACCGGTTCCAATGACCGAAGCCACTGGACTCGATCATAGCGTGTACTGGGTAATGAACAATAACGTATATTTCAGGGTGGGTCTTTAGATCTGTAGATCTGGGGATTGTGGAGTAGGCTTTCCTTGCCATTATCCCAGGTCCGACCGCACACCCGGAGTGGTAGTACTGTTAGGGTCCAATCCCTATGGTTTATATAGATGAAGAAAAACGAATTAAAAATGTGTTTTTAAAAATGAGTTTTAAAAAATTGAATACCCAGCAAGAAAGAATAAAACAAAAAAAAAAAAACTTCGTCATAGAATAATTGAAAGGTTCCTGGCATAAAACCCAACCAACCAAACCAATTCTTTTTTTAACGATATAAATGTTATATGGAGGAATTAGTTTCTTGTAAGGTGGGTGTCAGTTTTTCCCACACGTGGGGTGGTCATTGCAATGATTTTTTTATTTTGGGACGGAAAAGTCCATTCTCTTTCAGGTATATACATAATATACAGATATATCCAGTCTCTTGTTTTGTTTTCTGATTCGTATAGTATATACATATATATATACATAATTGTTTTCGTCAGTTGAACACAATACAATATTGTTCTCTGTGTGTGTATGTGTGGATGTACGTATGAATGTGTTTACTTGATACATGTGGGATGTATAAAACACAAATACATCGAAATTGAATGAAAATGTCTTTTTTGTCTTGTTTCTTGCCTAAATGTCAATTAATTGATTTTGGGCCAACATATTTACTGTGATACAGCCCAAAAGATGTACAACAACAAAACCACAAAATACCTCTGTATCAATACTGCAATTTATCGTATCAAATACTGGCCTCTTGTCTCGGAAAAACCCTTCTAAAAGTTTAAGGAACTTAGTTTTCTTTTTTCTTCTTTTTTAAAATCATAATAGAATGCATAAATTTCTGCTTCATGTCTAAGAAAATGTAATCATTATTTGCACTTTAAATTTAAACAATTTCTGATTAAAAAGAATTTTTTTTTTAATATTGAAAATACAGTACATATAATTAAAATGCTTCGTCCGTAATTTTTCACAATGTGATGCGTGTCTAATGGTTGTATGAAAGTTCTGTTACAAAATTGAAAAAAAGTCTCCAATTTCTAGATCTCGTCTAAAGACGGTAAAATCGTTCACAACGTGACTTTTTGAATTCAAAATGAGAAAAAAATTTATCAGGCTGCATTTTTAACGCATTAATTTTTTTGGTGTGAAATCGTTGAGTGCATTATGCCAAGCTGTATGTACATATATCTGAATAATTTGTACGTTTTTATTAAAAAAAACGAAGACATTTTCCATCGAAATAAATCGTTGTGTTTTCATTACGTAATTTTAAGTTTTAAGAATAGATTTTCAGAAATTGTTCTTTTTAGTATTAATTCTTTAAAATATAAGTCAATACGGTTTGATTGTAGTTTTTCGATCTTTTGTTAAACATTAAATACTTTTATTCATGAAGAAAGAAAAAAAAAATTTCTCCCACTTTTGTCTTTGTGGATGTTGGTTTATATAATTTTTATTTAAGTATAAATCTGTTTTTGTTTTCGTTTTGTTTTTACGTCTGTTAGATCATAGAAGAAATTCTTATGCAATAACAGTGGCCGATGGATTGAGACTTAGAGGGGAGAGCAAAGGAGCGGATGACAAGCCAGAGGGTTTTGGAAGAAAGAAGCGCTGTGGGTCGGGGAAAGAACACCCGCGGGCGCCTGCGTCGACAGAGAAGACTGTGCGGCCCACTAACATACAACTGTTGCCTGCCGAACCCCGGAACCCAGATTCTGGTGATGAAGGTGCCCGTGAGAGAATGGTGATGGTGCGCATGCGGCCGGCCCGCGGATCCGGATCCGAACCCCGCCACCAGCGACAACCGCCGCCGGAGCCGGCGCACCTCACCACCACTTACCCCGGGAATGGCATCAGACGCGTCGTCGACGCCATGTTACTGTTGGCGTTCATGAACCCCAGCGTCTTCCCGGCAACAAACCCGATGACGAAGAGGGCAAGCGTCGCCCCTCGTGCAAACTTGCCATGTGCTTTTTTCAGATCGGAAGTTTTCCGACAGAAAACCCTTGCCGCAATCTGGCAACGTGAAGGGCTTCTTTCGTTGTGCGTGTGCATGTGAAAACCGTCAGGTTGTAGATCGGTGAAAGGCCTTGTTGCAACGTTACACTGTACTGCTTCTCGCTGCTGTGGCGTCCAGTTGTGATTCTTGTATTGCCCTTCTGATGGAATCCCCTTTACCCGGCAGAATTCACAGACGAACGGTTTGTATCCTTGGTGAATGCGCATGTGCGTGTTTAGCGTCGAGGCCTCCTGTTTAAACGGCCTTGCCGCAGGTGTTACAACTTGTGCGGCTTCTCCGACGTGTGTATGATCCTTGGGCGACACAGGGTAACTAGCCTGCGAAAGCCCTTTTTCCGCACACCTTGCAGATAAGAGGTCGGGCCACCCGTAATGTACGGGCATGTGTTTCCCGGGGTCCCCCCCCCCCGCAAAGAAAAATTTTAATAAAAAGGTTTGCGCAATTGAAGATTTTCCCGCATTCGGGAACAGGTAAAGTCTTTGTGTTTTCAAGCCGCCTTCTTGGCCGCTGCCGGGGACGTCCGACCTCAAATAGGGAGCTACTTTCCGTTGCTACTTGCTGACGTAAGATCGGCAGGGACACCATTTTCGCTATCTGTAATTAACGACCAACGGGATTTAGTTGATCTGAGATAATCCGTTGTCCTGATAGATTAAAACAACTCAATCCACTCGATATTGCTTAATCCTCCGTTGGTGACGTTACTCTCCAACTGTTTTGAGTTGTTTGGCGCCCCGAGGTCAACGCGAGAGCCAATGCTGGCGTTCGCTGTAAGCCATTACGGAATCTAGCAAGGATTTTTCGCAGACCCATAAGTGCACTGATTGGCACCGGAGAGACGCCTGCGTGTGTTTTCCATATACTAACTACTGTTAACTAACTACCAGCTAACGCACCTCCGCCCACTTCCATTTTACAAACTGCCACCGCTTACTTACAGCACCCAGAATTGCCCCGCCAACTCGCTGCTAGTGTTTTTTGAGTCTTTCCAAGATAACCACTGGTGGGGCTATCTTATTGTTACCCCTTTGTCGTACGGAGATTGGTACTTTGGTTGCGTTTTGGTGCAAACCCTGGAAGTTGGAGCTTTTAAGCATGTTCAGCGTTTCTAAAACTGCGTCTTTCGCCCTGAGTTTCGTGTTGAATGCCAACAGCGGAGTGCCTGGCGTAGTAAACTGTGTTTTTGGTAATCGTTACATTGGCGTTTCGGGGTAAGGGAAAACGGCTGGGTTGCAAGTAGGGTGGTGTAGAGCACTGGTTCTCGAGTCCGGAAAGATTTCGCCAAATCAGACTAAGACCCGCCCGCCTTCTGTAAGTCGGCGTTGAACAAAATGCCGGCATATGACGTCGCGGGCATTGGTGAGCCTAACCTGAACGTCGGCATCCAAAAGAACTGAGATTTTTTTGAATGGGCTTGCTATAACCGTTGCTACTGCCTATGAAACCGTTCGCTTTGTTGCTGGTTAATCATTGTTGTTGTTGAGGTGAGTGTCTTCGGGGCGTTTGCTGTAATTTTGCTGGTCCAATTGTTGTGGGTGATGATGAGGATCGGCGAAGATGATGAGGACGATGACGATGAATAACGAGGAGAGGACGTGCGAATGAAAAGGATGGCGCGTGGGAATCGGAATTTTTCTGGTTTTCCTTTGAAGGGGGAAGTTCCATGATTTTTTCGATTGGAGAATGTTAATTCTGTTTTGGGATTGTATTGCGAGGAGGGTGAGCGCCGCCTAACCTTTCTCGTTTGAACGAGAAAGGGAAGGACGTGCGCGAGATGTTCGTGTCCATTTTTCGGCACCGCCTTTTTCTTCGAAACATGATGGAGATAACTGGTTTTTTTTTTTTTTTGTTGTTTTTTTGTTTTGGTTAAACGGTTTCCCGTATTATTATTATTCCTCTTTTTATTATTAATTATATATTTTTTAATTCAAGAATCTTTGATAACAATATTGGCCAAGTTGGTTGCCTCTGGCAAGAAATTCTTCGATGATTTCGCTTATAACTGTTCTGAAATACTCGATAATCGACACAGTAAATTCCAACGGCGAAACCTGGAAAACAAAAGAAAAAAAAATTAGTTTCTTTAGCAAAACAAACCCATTTTGTACAGTTTACTCAGAAAAACAAATATATATATATATTATATATATATATATTATATTATATATATAACGATATATTAGCTAATCCACGAAGCCAATCTAATTTACTTCTGGGTTAATAAAAATCGATTTAAAAAATTCTTCTGAAGAATTGCTACGGAAAGAAACTGCAGTTGGAATATTTTTTATAACATTCGCTTTATTAAAACGTAATACATATATACCAACCCCTCCGGACAAGCCAGGATACCGACACAAGGTAAATTTCTTGAGGTTACGTTTTACCTTCTCCTAAACTGGTTAACCTAGCCATAGTTAAAGAGCCGCAGTCTGCTCCTGGCTATTTACCCATAGCTGGAGGGATAATTGGATTCATAACCTTTCCCCAAGAAAAAAAAAAAAAAAAAAGGTAATTAGCGCTACATGCAAACAGATAGCCCAAGTACGGGCCAAGGTGGAGTTGTTGCGAGTCAATGGAATGCTCAGCCACTAAGATTCCGTTCTTAAAGCATCAACTGGTCCGCCACCCACTGCCAAGCATCTTCGGCATGAAATAAACGTCAAATGGTTGTTCATGCCGTAAAAACCACCGACCAGAAATATACCGGAGATGAAAGTGCGGGTGATAAGTGTGAAAAAAAAGAAGACCGTGTCCATTACCTGTCTCTAAGGTTGCTCGAAGGTATGTGAAAATGGTCGAGAGATCTTTGTTGAAACATTTCACATACCTTCGAGCAAACTTAGAGACAGTAATGGACACGGTCTTCTTTTTTTTTACCTTATCACCCGCACTTTCATCTCCGGTATATTTCTTGTCGTTGGTTTTTAGCGGCATGACAACCATTGCGTTTTTCATGCCGAAGAAATGGTTGCAGTGGGTGGCGAACCAGTGATGGCTTAAGAACGGAATCTTAGTGGGCTGAGCATTCCAATGATCGCACACTCCACCTTGCCTTTACTTGGGCTAATCTGTTTTTGCATGTTAGGCGCTAATACTCTTGGGAAAGGTATGAAATCCAATTACCCTCCAGCTATGGGTAAATACAGAGAGACTGGGCTCTTTAACTATGGCAAGGTACCAAGTTTAGAGAAGGAAAACTGTTAAAACTCCGCCTTAAGAAATTTACCTTGTGTCGTATTCCTGCTTGTCCCGGAGGGGTTGGTAATATATGTATACGTTTTTATAAAGCGAATGTTAATAAAATATTCCAACTGCCAGTTTCTTTCCCGTAGCAATTTCTTCGAAGAATTTTGTAATCGATTTTTAATTAACAAAGTAATTAGATTTGCTTCGTTGGAGATTAGCTAAGATTCGTTATATATATATATATATTATATAACTATATATATATATATAATATTTGTTTCTGAGTAACTGTACAAATGTTTGTTTGCTAAAGAAAACTAAATTTTTTTTTCTTTTGTTTCCAGTTTCGCGTTGGAATTTACTGTGTCATTATCGAAGTATTCAGAACGAGTTATAAGCGAAATCATCGAAGAATTCTTCGCCAGAGGCAACCAACTGCCAATATTGTATTTCAAAGATTCTTGGAATAAAAATAATAATAATAATAAAAAGAGGAATAAATAAATAATACGGGAACCGTTTTAACCAAACAAAAAAACAACAAAAAAAAAAAAAAACAGTATCTCCATCATGTTCGAAGAAAGCGGTGCACGAAAAATGGACACGAACATCTCGCGCACGTCCTCCCTTCTCGTCAAACGAGAAGGTAGGCGGCGCTCACCTCCTCGCAATGACAATCCCAAAACAGAATTAACATTCTCAATCGAAAAAATCATGGAACTTCCCCCTTCAAAAAAACAGAAAAATCCGATACCCACGCGCCATCCTTTTCATCGGCATCGTCCCTCTCCTCGTTATCATCGTCATCGTCCTCATCATCTTCGCCGATCTCATCATCACCCACAACAATGGGACCAGCAAAATTTACAGCAACGCCCGGAGACACTCACCTCAACAACAAACAATGATAACAGCAACAAGCGAACGGTCATAGCAGTAGCAACGGTTATAGCAAAGCCCATTCAAAAAATCTCAGTTCTTTTTGGATGCCGACGTCAGTGTTTAGCTCACCAATGCCCGCCGACGTCATATGCCGGCATTTGTTCAAACGCCGACTTACAGAGGCGGCGGGTCTTAGTCTGATTGGAAATTCTTCCGACTTCCGAGAACCATGCTCTACACACCCTACTTGCACCCAGCGTTTTCCCTTACCCGAAACGCCAATGTCAACCGATTACCAAACACAGTTACTACGCCAGCACTCGCTGTTGGCATTCAAACACGAACTCAGTACGAAAAAGACCGCAGTTTAAGAAACGCTGACATGCTTAAAAGCTCCAACTTCCAGGGTTTGCACCAAACGCAACCAAAGTACCAAATCTCCGTACGACAAAGGGTAACAATAGATAGCCCCCACCAGTGGTTATCTTGGAAAGGACTCAAACACTAGCAGCGGGGGTTGGCGGCAATTCTGGGTGTGAACGTAAGCGGTGTAAATGGAAGTGGCGGAGGGTGGTAGCGGTAGTATAACAGTAGGTAGTATATGGAAACACACGCAGGTCTCTCCGGTGTCAATCAGTGACTATGGGTCTGCGAAAATCCTTGCTAGATTCCGGTAATGGCTACAGCGAACCGCCCAGCATGGCTCTCGCGTTGACCTCGGGCGCCAACAACTCAAAACAGTTGGAGAGTAACGTCACCCAACGGAGGATTAAGCAATACGAGTGGGATTGAGTGTTAATCTATCAGGATCAACGGATTGATCTCAGATCAACTAAATCCCGTTGGTCGTTAATACAGATAGCGAAATGGTGGTCACCTGCCGATCTTACGTCAGCAAGTAGCAACGGAAGTAAGCTCTCCTATTGTGGTCGGACGTCCCCGGCAGCGGCCAAGAAGGGCGGCTTGAAAACACAAAAAGACTTTCACCTGTCCCGAATGCGGGAAAATCTTCAATGCACATTATAATCTGACCCGACACATGCCCGTACATACGGGTGCCCGACCTTTTATCTGCAAGGTGTGCGGAAAGGGCTTTCGGCAGGCTAGTACCCTGTGTCGCCACAAGATCATACACACGTCGGAAGAAGCCGCACAAGTGTAAACACCTGCGGCAAGGCGTTTAACAGGAGCTCGACGCTAAACACGCACATGCGCATTCACCAAGGATACAAACCGTTCGTCTGTGAATTCTGCGGTAAGGGATTCCATCAGAAGGGCAACTACAAGAATCACAAACTGACGCACAGCAGCGAGAAGCAGTACAAGTGTAACGTGTGCAACAAGGCCTTTCACCAGATCTACAACCTGACGTTTCACATGCACACGCACAACGAAAAGAAGCCCTTCACGTGCCAGATTTGCGGCAAGGGTTTCTGTCGGAACTTCGATCTGAAAAAGCACATGCGCAAGTTGCACGAGGGGGCGACGCTGCCCTCTTCGTCATCGGGGTTTGTTGGCCGGGAGCAGCGCTGGGTCCATGAACGCCAACAGTAACATGGTCGTCGACGACGGTCTGATGCCATCCCCGGGTAGTGGTGGTGGAGGTGGCGCCCGCTCCGGCGGCGGTGTCGCTGGTGGCGGGGTCGGATCGGATCCGGCCGGCCGCATGCGCACCATCACCATTCTCATCACGGGCACCTTCATCACCAGAATCTGGGTCCGGGTTCGGCAGGCAACAGTGGTATGTTAGTGGCCGCACAGTCTTCTCTGTCGACGCAGGCGGCCGCGGTGTTCTTTCCCGACCCACAGCGCTTCTTTCTCAAAAACCCTCTGGCTTGTCATCGCTCCTTGCTCTCCCCTCTAGTTCTCAATCCATCGGCCACTAGTCTATTGCATAAGATTTCTTCTATGATCTAACAGACGTAAAAACAAAAACGAAACAAAACAGATTTTATACTTAAATAAATATTATATAAACCAACATCCACAAAGACAAAAGTGGGAGAATTTTTTTTTTCTTCTTCATGTAATAAAGTATTTAATGTTTAACAAAGATCGAAAAACTACAATCAACCGTATTGACTTATATTTTAAAGAATTATACTAAAAAGAACAATTTTCTGAAAATCTATTCTTAAAACTTAAAATTACGTAATGAAACACAACGATTTATTTCGATGGAAAATGTCTTCAGTTTTTTTTTAATAAAAACGTACAAATTATTCAGATATATGTACATACAGCTTGCATAATGCACTCACAGATTCACACCAAAAAAATTAATGCGTTAAAAATGCAGCCTGATAAATTTTTTCTCATTTGAATTCAAAAGTCACGTTGTGAACGATATTACCGTCTTTAGACGAGATCTAGAAATTGGAGACCTTTTTTTTCAATTTTGTAACAGAACTTTCATACAACCATTAGACACGCATCACATTGTGAAAATTAACGACGAAGCATTTTAATTATATGTACTGTATTTTCAATATTAAAAAAAAATATCTTTTAATCAGAAATTGTTTAAATTTAAAGTGCAAATAATGATTACATTTCCTTAGACATGAAGCAGAATTTATGCATTCTATTATGATTTAAAAAAAGAAGAAAAAAGAAAACTAAGTTCCTTAAACTTTTAGAGCGTTTTTCCGAGACAAGAGGCAGTATTGATACGATAAATTCGCAGTATTGATACAGAGGTATTTGTGGTTTTGTTGTTGTACATCTTTTGGGCTGTATCACAGTAAATATGTTGGCCCAAAATCAATAATTGACATTTAGGCAAGAAACAAGACAAAAAAGACATTTTCATTCAATTCTGATGTATTTGTGTTTTATACATCCACATGTATCAAGTAAACACATTCATACGTACATCCACACATACACACACAGAGAAACAATATTGTATTGTGTTCAACTGACGAAAACAATATGTATATATATATGTATATATATACGAATCAGAACAACAAAACAAGAGACTGGATATATGTATATATGTATATACCTGAAAGAGAATGGACTTTTCCGCTCCCAAAATAAAAATCATTGCAATGACCACCCACGTGTGGAAAAACTGACACCCACTTACAAAGAACTAATTCCTCCATATAACATTTATATCGTTAAAAAAGAATTGGTTGGTTGGTTGGATTTTATGCCAGTGAACCTTTCAATTATTCTATGACGAAGTTTTTTTTTTTTTTGTTTTATTCTTTCTTGCTGGGTATTCAATTTTTTAAAACTCATTTTTAAAAACACATTTTTAATTCGTTTTTTCTTCATCTATATAAACCATAGATTGGACCCTAACAGGTACTACCACTCCGGGTGTGGGTCGACCTGGGAATAATGGCAAGGAAAGCCTACTCCACAATCCCCAGATCTACAGATCTAAAGACCCACCCTGAAATATACGTTATTGTCATACCCAGTACACGCTATGATCGAGTCCAGTGGCTTCGGTCATTGGACCGGTAAGATATTAAAATCAGCGTAATTCCAGGGGGGCGGGCATGCCCTCAGGTAGCACATGCCATCTCACCTAAAAGGGACATGTCTGGGTTTATTGCCCATCAAAAGAGGAATGTCGACGGGATTCACGCAATTTTAAAACTAGCTACACGTGAGCTTCGGTTCGTACGTGGTTTTCCACTATAATGATCCATACATGAGGGGATATCAGTAAATACTTAATTAGTATACACCTATGCAAGAGATATGGTCAGCATATTCTAAACCCTGCCGACATGGTAGGGTTGTTTTTAGAGATTACAATCAATGAAAATGTATGAAAATGTTATATATTCTTGAATAGTTCTTGCTAAATGGGTTTCAGTTTTTCGAACAAATGTGTGGTCATATATGAAAAAAAAGAAGAAAAAACGAAAATCATTGATTTTTATAGAATCAAAAAGTCTAACGTAATTTTAATCTATTTAATTCTATTTATTCTCATGTGTAAATTATTTTCTTTCTTTTTTTTTTTAATTTGTTGACATATCAAATTATAAACGGAACGAAACAACAAAACTATTTACGAAAATTAATGCATTGCTTCATGAACAGTAAAAGACGAGCATTGCAAAAAGAAGGAACGGAAACCTGACAAATGGAAAAAGAAATTATATTAAAAAGATACTGAAAAATGATTCACATTGTAAAAAGTTGAAAACGAATTCATATTGAAAAAATAAATACTGATAACAAAATCACATTGAAGAAAAAACTGAAAATGAAATCACAGTGGAAAAAAAACAACAGAAAACAAAATCACAGGAAAAAAGACTGAAAACCAATTCACATACAAAAACTAAAAACGAAAGCTCATTGAAAAAAAAAAACTGAAAACGAAATCACATTGAAAAAAACAAAACAAACAAAATCGCATTAAAAAAACTGAAAACGAATACACATTGAAAAATAATTTAAAACGAAATCACATTGAAAAAAAAAAAAACAGAAAACAAAATCGCATTAAAAAACTGAAAACGAAATCCCATTGAAATAAACAGTAAACAAAATTGCATTAAAAAAAAAAACTGAAAAACGAATTCACATTGAAAAAAAAAAAAAAAATAAATCACATTGAAAAAAAATCGCATTAAAAAAAACTGAAAACGAATTCACATTGAAAAAAAAACTGAAAACGAAATTCACATTGAAAAAAACTGAAAACGAAATCACATTGAAAATAAAACAGAAAACAAAAACAAAATCGCATTAAAAAAACTGAAAAGAATTCACATTGAAAAAAAAAAAAAACGAAATCATATTGAAATAAAACAGAAAACAAAATCGCATTAAAAAACTGAAAAAGAATTCACATTGAAAAAAAACAGAAAACGAAATCACATTGAAATAAAACAGAATCGCATTAAAAAAAACTGAAAACGAAATTACATTGAAAAAAACAGAAAACAAAATTTCATTGAAAAAAAACTGAAAACGAAATCGCATTGAAAAATAAAAACAGAATTCACAAAAAAGTAAAATAACTGAAACGAAAGAGATTTATGAAAACAAAAAGGAAAGATTAAATTTTAAAGTCAAAGAAACTTTTTCTGTTGTGAAAAAATGTGCAAATAAGAAAAAAAGTTCCCCTGGCGGATATTTTTCGCTTTAACAATGGATATTCCGTCTATTCTCCCTTCAGGATTATGACGGATCAACTTTATTTTAATAATCACTTTTCTTTTTTTAACCGAAGAAAACGTACAAAATTTGACGGAATATTATGACTTTTTCTTGGACGTTTTATTCCTTCTCTTCATTTTGTTAATTCAACATGTGGCTAAATGTCACACTAGTTGACGACAAGGGAAGTAACTGTGCTCCATTTGTTTACTACTGAATGATGGGATATCTGAGTGATATAATTGATGAAGTTTGGTCACTTTTCAGTCAACTATAAAATTAGCTTCAGTCGCAAAACATCGACAAATAACGGTTCAATATTTGCGACAGAACGATTTACGAAAAGAGACTATGAAACTAAAATGCCAAATATGGACATTGGGTGAAGGGGGGGGGTCTTTGAACATTACGTTTAATGTTTAACTTTACACAATCTGCATAAGTGTTTATAAATACACACACATACACACATCTGACAGAATATATCAAGTCAACGCAAAAATGGTGGAAAAGGTCTTCGAAGAACTTTTAATATGATGCAGTGCAGCATGTTTTTCTCAGAGGAAGATGGCAACTTACGGCTTGTTTGATAGAAAAAAAAATAAAGCACAGAACCAGATTACGTTTTATTGAATGTGTTTTTCAAACCAATTGAGAAGTTTTTTTTCTCAAACTTTTTTTTCCTTCGCGAATGAAACATTTACTTTATACGGAAAAGACATAAACGATTTTCTTACAAAAGAAATTCAACGAAACTGTTGAACCGGTACATCGACAACTCAATGGGACTTTTGATAGATCAAATTGATAATCATTATTGCAATCTTATTTAATTATTAATGATTATTGATTTTTTTTTGTGTAATTTTTTTTTCTTTTTTGCCAATGCCGCACACGAACATTTACCCACAGATTTTTCCCCAAATTTACTGTATGAGAAAAATCACAAAATGAACAACAATCTTTTTTTTAAAGACACTTTGCATCAGATTCGAGTACTCATGTGAAATTTATTATTATTATTATTATTATTATTATTATTATTATTTAAACAGTTTTCTAGATATATTTCTTTTGTATGTAGAGAATCTTTACCGCGACGACCAATACAGACTCAAGAAATTCTTAATTTTATTCATTCATTATAAAATAATAATTTCTCTGATAGAGATGAAAACAAAGAAACTTCTGCACACGTATACGTACACATGAATACATTGCACATGAAGACAAAAAATTCTAACCGAAAACACACACATACTCTACAAAGAAAGAAAGAAAAACTTTAAATCTTGAAATTCTATACATCAAACAAAAAAAAAAGACACTTTGAATAAAATTAACTTTGATTATAGCAGTCACATCCTCAAATGTCTATAATTCATTTCCCACTAATTCACCTTCCCCCATTTCCAACAACGTTTCATATTATTCCTACTCGGTTTGTCTTACCACCTTGCGTGTTTAAAAAAAGATTCATACGCATATTTATATAAAGTCAATATGAACGGAAAGGAAGGAACGGAATAGTCCAATTTTTTTTTCCTTCTTTTTTTAACATATGTAAGCAGGAGGCGTGAATTGCGTAATGGTTATCGTCAGAGAAAATTGAATCGATGTCCCGAATTTCAATTTCCTGGATGAGGCTGTTTGCACTTCATGTGATGTTAATACCACTGCTGAAGGCATGAAATCACCTATTCCCTCCCTGTATCACCTATGAGTAAATAGTGGGCCAGACCGGGTTCATGAGTCTTGGTTTGGCAACCAGTCGAGGAGAAGGAGAATTCTGAATTCAAATCAGCTCTACTCCGCCTATCTAATTAAGCTTGCATTACACCCGACTCATGGTGAAGGGGTTGGGTAAATAGAGATTAGAATATAACTCTTGACTACGATGATGGGCTGAAAGGTTCATAGGCTGAAAATTTCATAGGCTGAAATGTTCATAATTTGATGATATCGTATTTGGTGTTAATAACTTTTTTTTACCAATAAGACCAAAGGGACACTACTTCTCTAAATTTTTGAGATGAGGCTTGATAATTTGGAGTATTTGGATTATTCGTTGTGTAGATAACAATAAAGATGAGGATAATAGAATAATCCAAATAAAGGAAGACATTTGGTCACATTCCATGAGAGTATATTGGTCATCCAATAAAGTTTTCAGCCAACCCTCGCATTCTCTGGATTAAAAAAAAGCACAAGGCTTGGTTACGCCAAAAATGGCGTGGAAAGTCTCGTTTGGCAATGGTTGTCTCTTTGAGATTATCCTTTTGGAAGCCGAGCAGGGCCAATTCCAGTTCAACAATCGTGTACGGACGACAACTTGTAAAAAGAAACCAAAAAAATAATAATGATAATTAAAATACACAATCTGAAAAGCCAAATAGTTCACTGTATACAAACTGAACAATTGTATTAATACAATTGCGTGTATAAAATTAAAAAGAAAAAAGAAATTGTATTAAATAATGATAATGTACAGACAATTTGTTAAAATCAACTGAAAACAAAACAAAAAATGTATAACAGTTTTTTTTTCGATAATTCTAATTGTATTTTATTCTGATGTAACAAAATAACTGAATTTAAAAAAAAAAGAAATTGTGTAATTTGAATGATTAACTGTAATTTTGTGTTATCTTATCAAGAGATGAAAATATAAAGAAAACATATATATATATATACTTTATATGTATTATATATACATTATATATACATATATATATGAATCAAACCGTTTCTGCTTGTTTTTGTTATTATTGACTATATTTTTGTATTTGTATTTTTGCCTGTTTGCATTTTTGTATTTACGCTAGATGCGTGGGGTAATGATAAGCGTCCTATGAAATAGACTCAGCGATCCGAGTTCAAATCCTGGACAAGGCTGTTTGCAAAAAATTCAGCACCATGAAAGAGGTACATGTTGAATGTAAAAAGGGGATGTTGTATATATATATATATACATATATATATATATATATATATATAAGTAATTGGTAATTTGCTTGAAGCATTGTTAAGTATGTTATAATATATTAATGATTTGAAGGCAATTACAATGCATATAAAGAATAAAAACAAAAAGATGTTATTTTTGTCTTAGCGATTTTAAAGTATAAAACCTTTAAAAAAATTTTTTTTAAGTTTTATAACTTTTTAAAACTTTTAAAACTTTTAAAAAGTTTTATACTTTGAAATCGGTAAGACAAAAATAACATTTTTTTGTTTTTATTTTTTAAAGGCATTGTAATTGCCTTCAAATCATTAATATATTATAATATATATGCATACCAATAGCATAATCTTTATAGATAATTGCCGTCCCTCACAATCCTATAATTCTACCACCAGAATCTTTCCTCTCCTGAGCCCTCAATTGCAGACCCACAAAGTTTAATGCAAATATGATATAGGAAGGACGTCCTTCCAATTGTATCAGACGGATCAGATGATAAAACTTTATGCTTATGCACCACCATATATCTCTTAAGACCAGAAGCTGATTTACAGACTTTGTTACAGATTGCCCAGGACACATTGTTTGTTCCTGGAGTTTGCATGAATTGTCTCTGATGAGATCTCCTATGATCGACATATACAGCCTTAGAAAGCAGAATTCGACCACATGTTTGACATTTTCAACCCTCCATGTTCTCTCCAATATGACAGGTGTATTCCTTTTGAAGTTGATGCTTGAGGTTTTCATGCTCAATTCTTTCACTCTCAAAACTAGTACAGTCATCATCCACATGAATTCTCTAGTCAGTTCTCTTCAATTCCAGCTTTTCCCAGTGGTCAGGATTTATTTTTATTTTGACTAGGTTGTTGTTTAAGCATTCCTTATACCTCTTCCAAGGCTTATGCTGTGGCCTTTTTCCATCATACAGCTGGCCGTAAAGGAGTTGCTTTGGCATTCTAGCATCACTCATACGCACAACATGACCTGTCCAACGCATTTGTGCCGTTATGATAAGAGTTTCAATGCTTATGCACCACCACATGTCTCTTAAGACTAGAACTCTGTTACAGATTACACAAGACACATTGTTTGTTCCTGGAAATTGTTCCTGATGAGATTTCCTATGATTGACATATCCAGCCTTAGAAAGCAGAATTCGACCACATGTTTGACATTTCCAACCCTCCATGTTCTCTGCAATATGGCATGTGTATCCCTTTCGAAGTTGACGCTTGAGGTTTTCATGCTCAATTCTTTCACTCTCAAAACTGGTACAGTCATCATCCACATGAATTCTCCAGTCAGTTATCTTCAATGCCAACTTTTCCCAGTTGTCAGGATCTATTTATATTTTTATAAGGTTTTTTTTTAAGCAACCCTAATACCTCTTCTTAGGCTTATGATGTGTGTAGCAAGATTGCATTTGGCAAGGACTACTAATGGAAGGGGGAGGAAGAAAGAAATAAGTGAGATAGTAAAGGTTTAAAAAATAGTAATGAGCACAAAACAGGATGAACGATGATTTGACCGGGGCGTGACCCCCGAATGGAGAACCGGAACTTTCGGGTGTTGACCGGAACCGGAAGTCACGTGGTGACGTGGAACAACGAAGAAAGGTATCGGTCTCTTTTTGCTTTCGGACGCGTAGGGGAACGGACGGGCTTCCGGTGCCTAGTATGGGGTCACAGTAATTTAACAGTGTTTTCTCTCTCTCTCTCTCTCTCTCTCTCTCTTTCTCTCTGCCTTTCCTCCTCTCCGATACAGCCCACGAGACGCACGAGACGAGCCCTGGAAATAAAAGCTAAGCTTGTGACGATATATTTTCTCGCGCTTGTACTTTTTTATCATCAAGATGACCGCCACGTGCAGAAGACATTTTTAGTACGGTATATATATGCGTTTGGGTACCGTGAAAATACCACAATGTTACATGTGGCCTTTTGACATCATGCAGCTGACCGTAAAGAAGTTGCTTTAGCATTCTAACTTCACTCATGCGCACAACATGACCTGCCCATCGCATTTGGGCTGTTATGATAAGAGTTTCAATGCTTGTGCATTCTGCCCTTGTAAGGACTTCTGTGTTAGGTGTGTTGGAATTCCACTTGATATTTAGAATGTGTCTCAAACATATCTGATGAAAGTGTTCAAGAATTTTCAAATGTCTTCGAAACAAAGTCCATGTTTCCGAGGAGTACAATAGAACACTCAACACGCAGGACCTATAATCCTTCAATTTTGTTTTATGGGTAATGCTGGTATTAGACCATAACCGTTTTTCAAGCATTCCATAGACCACAGATGCCTTCTGGATGCGTAGGTGAATCTCAGCATCCAAAGAGCCATCACAAGTCAGTGTACTTCCCAAGTATGTGAAAGATTCAACAACATCCAAACAAGTACCATGAATGGTTATAGTTGGTTTGATATACATTACATTTTTACGGGGGTGAACCGGACCTTTGTCTTCGTCAAGTTTATCTTTAATCCAAAATCAGAGTACGAGACAGCAAATAGGTTCACAATATTTTGAATATCCTCCTCAGTGTGACCCAGAAAGTCATCGTCATCGGCGTAAAGGAACTCTGATAAGTGTGTAGGATGTCTTTGATTTTAAATATTCTCAAATCAAAAACTCTTCCTGTGGTTCTAAATTCCAAGAGGACGCCCTTTTCACAATGCTGGAATGCATGAGTTAATATTACAGAAAAGAATATTGAGAATAGTGTGGGGGCCAAGACATCTCCCTACTTAACCCCGTTATCTATTGGCATTTCATCCGACAATCTACCACTCATGACAATTCTAGCTTTCATACCATTTTGCAACCGCTTGAGTATATTCACGGATACTGGTGGGCACCCAACTTTACCCAATATCGTCCAAATTGCATCTCTGTTGACTGTGTCAAAAGCTTTTGTCAAATCGACAAAAACCTGATACAGGGGGACCCCTTGCTCAATTCAC
>CM042172.1:31918108-31950885 GCA_023376005.1 Doryteuthis pealeii | reverse complement strand
CCATTCTATAGAAGGGGGAATAATAGAGGGGGGGAGATATTTGAATCAACAGTCTTCGACCAGCAGCTGAAAATCCGTCGTCGTCGTCAAAATAATCTTTTCTGACTGCCGTCTCACGTAAGCCGAGTGCTTCTCTGCTTGTCACGCCACGCTCCACTCGCTTTGGTTATCTTATTAGCATATTACCCAAACATCCGGGCACATCAGTCGAACCTCGCGTCCGTCCAGTGCCTAAATCGCATTTATTTTTGCACGCGGGAGGACGCGGGTTCGATCCCGGCAGGCAAGACAATGTCTTGCTCTTTTTCCTTTCTCGTTCTCCGTCATACATTCAAATTTGTGTAACCACATTTCACATTGCAAAGATACACAAAAAACAGGTTTTACGTTAAAAAAGAAGGAAAACAATCCCCCATTAAAGGGAACTTGATGCTTAAGGACGGAATCCTAGTGAATGAGCAGTACATAACATGCAACACTCCAGTTTTGAAAACAAAATGTTTAAAAAATTGAGTTTAAAAACAAGTTGAATACCCCAAAAGAATGAATAAAATAAAACGTCCTCGGCATAAAATAACCCACCAAGTGTTGACATGCCGTAAAACCCAGCCAACAAACGTTGCAAAGATACTCCAAAAACAGGTTGGCCATTCACAAAAAGGAGTGTGGAGTACCTCTTCATAACCATTACTCCCAGGTCTTACCTACACCTATATATACTTGTTTTCATACATTCAAATATGTGTAGCGCATTTTACATCGCAAAGATACTCGAAAACAGGTTCTCCATTAAAAAAAAAAAATCCCCAAAAATGACTTTAGATTTGAAACAAACATACGCACGCTTTTATCAAGCGTGTAATTTTGGTAGTTGAAAAGCCAAAAGGGTTTTTTTTTTTCTTCGTAAATTCTTCCAATTAAGTATCAAATAAATTCTAGGCCGACTCTATAAATGCTGGCGTTCTTTCATGAAAAGAAAATTTTTATCAATACAAACAGCTGATCTTTTTGAGAACAAATTTTACTGAGTTGTTTTGAACAATTTCTTAAATTTCTTTTTCTTTTTTAAATTAAACATATATATATATATATATATATATATATATATATATATATATATATATATATAATAGAATTTTCTATCTATCTATCCTATTGAGGCCTGGTTATCTATCTTTCTATCTATCTTATCGAGGCCAGCATCTATCTATCTATATCTATCTATCTATCTATCTATCTCCCTCTCTCGCTCTCTCTCTCTTATATATATATATATATATATATATGTGTGTGTGTGTGTGTGTGTGTGTGTGTGTGTGTGTGTGTTGTGTGTGTTGAAAAATATTTTCATTTTACACACATATATATATATATATATATATATATATATGTTGAAAATAGTTTCATTTTCATAAATATATATATAATATATATATATATATATATCCTTAGAAGGCCAGCTCATATCTATCTATCTATCTATCCTAAGAAGTTCAGCTTCTATGTATCTATCTATCTATTATCCTATCGGGACTTGCTTATATCTATCTATCTATCTATCTATCTATCTCTAACTATGTATTACCTATCCTATGGAGGCCTGCTTAAATCAATCCGGCTATCTATCTATCTATCTATCTATCTAGGTCAGTTCATATCTATCTATCTATCCACCTCACTCCATTCATATCTATCTATCTATCTATCTATCTATCTATCTATCCCAGTCAGTTTATATCTATCTATCTATCTATCTATCTATCTTTATCAAATTTCTTTTTTAAATTCCTTTTTTTAAATATTTTTAAATTAAACATAGATTTCTTTTTCTTTCTTTTGTTTTTCTTTTCATTTTTTTTTTTTTTTTGAATTCTCGCTTTTGATTTCATTTTATTGGGGTTATTTTCGTAGATGCCAATCTAGCTTGTTAAAGCGCCATCTTGTTTTTGTAGTTCATTTTTTTTTTGTTGCCTTTCTTTTATTATTCATCTAACTCTTCAATATCGATTCGGAAACCAACTGGAGTCTTTTGAACGGTTCTTCTAATATTAGACATTTTTCCCGCCTTTTTTTTCATGTTACAATTTTCCTCTGTTTCAAATAAGGCAACGCGTTCAGTTATTTCACCACTGCGCATGCGTACACACATCTGAGCAACCATCTTGTTATAGAATATCATGTCGGTAAAGAATTTATAGTTTTATTACCTGACGTTATTTCTTTGCCTACTGCTCATTTTCTAACAACCCGCGCTTGACATGTAACGGTTATCGTCTCAGGGAATAGACACGGCGAGACGAGTTATAATCCCGAACGAAGATGAATTTGGAGCTGTCACACGTGAGGTCGGGGTTGGATCTTGATGTCAGTGTGTGGTACTGTGAATGGGGAGTCTGTTACTAGATGTTTACATACTAGGCATCTGGGTTTGTTGCATGTGTAATTGCCTTTGTGTTGGATTTTCTGTTAGTATTTTTTGGATGAGGTTAGAATATTGCGCAGGTTCGGTTGTTGTCGTTTTGTTACATAATTTATCGGTAGCCTATGAATTATGTATGTAGTGTAGATATTTTTTGATTGGGTTTGTTTGGTGACTACTTAAGCAATAACAGGTACTATAAAATAACCTGAATTCTTGGTTTATCAAAATGACTTGATTTGGCATTAAATCACTCGAAAAGGGTTGACATGCTAGAAGACAAGCAAGCAACCAACATATGCCAGTATGTTGATATCTATCTATCTATCTATCTATCTATCTATTTATATATATATCAGAGTCTGTTACTGTTTATCTGTCCCAGACTCTCTCTCTCTCTCTCTCTCTCTCTCTCTCTCTCTCTCTTCTCTCTCTCTCTCTCTATCTATCTATCTATCTATCCCAGTCTGTTACTGTGTATCTGTCCCAGACTCTATTTATATATCTATATATCACAGTCTGTTACTGTCTATCGGTCCCAGACTTCTCTCTCTCTCTCTTCTTCTCTCTCTTCTCTCTCTCTCTCCTCTCTCTCTCTCTCTCCCAGTCTGTTACTGTCTATCTGTTCCAGACTCTATCTATCTATCTATCTATCTACTATCACAGTTTGTTGCTGTCTATCTATCCAGACTCTCTCTCTCTCTCTCTCTCTCTCTCTCTCTCTCTCTCTCTCTCTATCTATCTATCTATCTATCTATCACAGTGTGTTACTGTCTATCTGTCCCAGACTCTCTCTCTCTCTCTATCTATCTATCTATCTATCTATCACAGTGTGTTACTGTCTATCTGTCCCAGACTCTCTCTCTCTCTCTCTCTCTCTATATATATATATTATATATATATATATATATATATATATATATTCACAGTCTGTTACTGTCTATCTGTTCCAGACTCTCTCTCTCTCTCTCTCTCTCTCTTCTCTCTATCTATATCTATTCTATCTATATATCACAGTGTGTTACTGTCTATCTATCCCAGACTCTCCTCTCTCTCTCTCTCTCTTTCTCTCTCTCTCTCTCTCTCTCTCTCTCTATATATATATATATATATATATATATATCCCAGTTAGTTACTGTCTATCTGTCCCAGAGTCTATCTATCTATCTATCTATCTGCGAGGAACCCGTTCAATACTTGATCAACAGCAGGTACTATAAACAAACTGAGTTCTTGGTGACTTGTTTTGGCATTAAGTAGTAAGTAAGTAGTAAAGTCGGCGGGGTGTCTTAATGTCGGTATCAGCCAATCAGCGAGGGAGTCTATCCCCTTTTCATTAGCACTAGACCAAGGAGATTGTGTTTGCGTCTGAAGTGGAGCGCCACACCTACCATCAGCTCCTTACTTTACCGCACATATCCCTGTGCTACAAATACGCTGAGTTGGCAAGGGCCGGTATCGAACCATGATTTCTTGTGGTTTCTAGCCGAACGCTCTACCGACTGAGCTAACCCGGCATTAAATACCCCGAAAAGGGTTGATATGCCGTAAAATGAAACAGCCAACCAATACTTACGCACACACACAAAAAAACTCCGGGAAAGTTTACAGGCCACTATCCGGGACAGATTTTTTCTCCTTTTCACTAGCGTTAGACCAAGGAGATTGTGTTTGCGTCTGAGGTGGAGCGCCACGCCTACCATCAGCTCCTTACTTTACCGCACAGATCCTGGTGCTACTCATACGCTGAGTTGGCGAGGGTCGGTATAGAACTATGAACTTTGTGGTTTCTAACCGAACGCTCTACCGACTGAGCTAACCCGGCATTAAATACCTCGAAAAGGGTTGATAATCCGTAAAATAAAACAGACAACCAATACCTGTTCCCACATAAAAAAAACTCCGGGAAAGTGCCTTGATGCGGCATTAGATACTCCGAAATAGTTGATATGCCGTAAAATAAAACAGTCAACAAATACCTGACCCCACACAAAATAAAATCCGAGAAAGTGGCTTGATGTGGCATTAGATACTCCGAAATAATTGATATGCCGTAAAATAAAACAGTCAACCAATACCCACCCACACAGAAAACAAACTCCGGAAAAGTTTAGAGGCCACTATCCGGGACAGATTTTTTTCTTCCAAATTATATCAAGCACCGTTGGTTGTTGTGTCGAGATGTAATTAGTGTAAAAAATGACGTTAATTAAATGTTGAGTGTCGAGAGACGAAGACAAAAAAGTAACGTAGGATTAATTTCATTAATTTTCGACCGTAATTTGGACTCAGACTGTCGACAATGTTTTATCTAATATAATTAAACAAAGCGATCAGCTACGCACACGTAGAGGCAATCCCAGGCGGACTATGAAAGTACACACACACACACACACGCGCACACGTGCGTGCGCGCGCACACACACACACACACACACCACGAACCTAAGTCCCATATTTGTATATATATATATATATATATATATATATATATGTGTGTGTGTGTGTGTGTGTGTGTGTGTGTGTGTGTGCGTGCGTGCGTGTGTGTGTGTGTGTGTGCACCTATAAAAATCCTTGTATAAGTATTATAAAAATTCTGGTATAAGTATATATATTTGCACCTACAAGAGCATACAGTATGGTTGTACAGTGAATTTCGATGATTCCAATAGACTCATCCCTTATTTACCTGTCATTTGGATTACCTTACACACACATAATATATATAATATATATATATATATATATATATATATATATATATATATATATATATATATATATATATATATATATATATATATATATATATATATATATATATATATATATATATATATATATATATATATATATATAATATATATATATATATATATATATATATAATATATTATATATATATATATATATATATATATATATATATATATATATATATATATATATATATATATATATATATATATATATATATATATATATATATATATATATATATATATATATATATATATATATATATATATATATATATATATATATATATATATATATATATATATATATATATATATATATATATATATATATATATATATATATATATATATATATATATATATATATATATATATAGGAAGCGCGTGGTGTAAAGGTTAAAGTCATGGGAAATGGACTCGTCGCCCCGGGTTCAAATCCTGGACGTGCTAATTGCATTTCACTTAGCGCTAATACCTTGGAAAGGTATGAATCCTACTCTCCCTCCAGCTATGGGCAGACCGGGCTCTTTAACCTTGGTTAGGCAACGGTCTAGGAAAAGGAAAACTCTGAATTCAAACCTGTTAAACTCCTCTTAAGAATTGACCTTGTGTCGCATCCTGCTCGTGCGGAGGGTTTGGTATATAATATATATAATATATATATATATATATATATATATTAAAGAAAAATCACCATGTCACCTCCTTCCCCCAAGGAGAAACTCCAAATTATATAAAACACTACTTAAATAAGCCCATCAATATTTAACATATATAAAATATATAAAATATATAAAAAATCAATCTACTTGTCACAATTCAAGAATTATTCAATTTTATTTTAGTTGAAATATCACCCACCATATTACACAGCAGTTCTCCTTGGTAAATAATTTTTTAAATAATTTGCAACTTGCAAACCATCACCCAATAGAAAAACACATTAACTTAAAAAAATTACATTAGCGATATTACTCCCTTAATCAGGCAATAAAATAATGAGTATATATATATATACAGTAGTGTAAAGATATATATATATTCTAAAGCCCCAGCCGTTAAAGGCTGACAAGTAATTAGACGGGGGGGGGGTATTAATTACTTTACACATATACACACTAAATGTAGAAATAAACTTACAGGAAAATATAAATCCACACACACAAAAGCCAAGGCGCAAAAAGTTCGGGACAATCTTCTAACGGGGTACAGACTCTCAGTAAACACCGTTTCTTTCTCGAATTCTCGGACTCGTTGGCTCAAATCCTTGTGTTCACATGTTGGCAGTGGATGGAAACTCGTGATGCTTAAGGATGGAACCCTGGTGGCTGAGCAGTCAATGACAAACAATACTCCACTTTGGCCCTCACTTAGTTCAGACGGGCGGTCGGAGAGGCCTCCCTCCAATAAATCGTCAAGTCCTAGCAACTATATGATTGTCCCAACTCTATTGTTTTTATGGCAAGCCCTAACCCTTTTTATCATATATGTGCTAGAAGACGGTGGCTGAGGGCCTTAATATCCTGGGTATGACGTTAAACTCTCTGATGGTGAAGTTCTAGTTCTGTACCTCTGGGGAATGTGGAGTACCCCTCCATCACCATTACTCCCCGGTCCACTCTGACCCAGACTGGTAGTACCTGTTAGGGTCCCATATATAGGTTAAATAGAAAAATGAGTTTAAAAAGATGAGTTCAAATATTAAGATTTAAAAAGAAAAATTTGAGATTTAAAAAGAAAAAATTAAGATTTAAAAAGAAAAAATTGAGATTTAAAAAGAAAAAAATTGAGATTTAAAAAGAAAAAATTAAGATTTAAAAAGAAAAATTTGAGATTTAAAAAGAAAAAATTAAGATTTAAAAAGAAAAAATTAAGATTTAAAAAGAAAAAATTGAGATTTAAAAAGAAAAAAATAAGATTTAAAAAGAAAAAATTGAGATTTAAAAAGAAAAAAAATGGAGTTTTAAAAAGAAAAAAACTGAGTACCCATCAAGAATGAATAAAACAAAACATTTGGCATAAAATAACCCAACAAGGGTTGGCATGCTGTAAATTCAACCAACCAGCCAATAGCTCTCTTTAGGTTTCTCTTTCTTAGGCCTGTTCTGATCTTCTCGTGAGCGATCTCTCCAGTTTGTCGCTTGAAGTACCCATAAAGTTTGTTTTTCTTCAACTTTGTAATTAGTCTTTCGTTGGTGTTTTTGTGTATTCTTCAACTTCTCGAATTGTCACATCTACGCAATCATCAATGCTGGCCAGTCCCCCTCCCTCCCTCCCTCTCTCTCTCTCTCTCTCTCTCTCTCTCTCTCTCTCTCTCTCCTTTTTCGATACGTTTAATCGGTCTATGTGATCGTTTGAGGGGAAATGCTAAGTGCATTATTATTATTATTATTATTATTATTATTATTATAGATAATAATGATAATGATATTAATGATAAAACTAAGTATAATTATTCGTTTATCTAATATTATTATCTATTTATCTATAATGATATTGATAATGATAGTGATTATTATTATCATTCATTTGTCTATTATTTCTATTTATCTATCTATCTATCTATAATAATAATAATAATAATAATAATAATAATAATAATAATAATATCTATTCATCTATAACATTATTAATAATGATTATTGTTATCATTCATTTTTCTATTATTATTATTTATTCCTTTTGAGTTTTCACATCAGTGTTAGCTGATGGTCGTTCACTGGAGTCTGAGTGACAGCAAGTCTCCTCAGGTCTCCAGGACTCTTCTGAGTATTCTGGCAGATTGCAGCAGTGCAGTGTTCTGAATGGTTTCAATCCTTCCCCTGATATCCAAACTTTCCAAACCCTTTTCTAATCCTTTTGGGACTGTTCCAAGTACACCAACTACAATTGGTATCACTTTCACTTTCATATTCCACAACTTTTTCAGTTCTCTGGCAAGGTCCAGATATTTGTCTATTTTTTCATTTTCCTTTAACTTCACCCTGTGATCTGCTGGCACTGCAAAATCCACCAGTGGACAAGTTCTTTCTTTTTTGTTTATCAACACTAGGTCTGGCCTTCCTGCTGGGATAAGGTGATCCGTTTTTATCTCAAAGTCCCAGAGAATTTTATGCGTTTCGTTCTCAAGAACAGATTCTGGTTTATGCATATACCATTTTGTTGTGTGGTCAAAATTTAATTTTTTGCATAATTCCCAGTGGATCACCTTCCCATTATTATTATTATTATTATTATTATTATTATTATTGACCTACTATGATTTAGCTCAATAGTTAGAGCATCCACATGGAAACAACAACAACCGGCCCTCACATGAGTTGCACAGCTTGGATCTGTGCCGTAATATTATACTTATATTATTAATTATTATTTATTTACCAACTACTATTATTAATCAATCGATTAATTAACCAATTTTCAAATTCAGCTTTAATTAACAAATTTTAGCCAATGTATTTCATTATTAATTTTGTTGTAGAGGAGTTAACACCCCTACAAGATAGACTGACCCAGAGCCATATAAGATCGACGCTGCAGTGACAGAAGTCGGGAAAAATATTCGGACGAAATTACTGCATCAACTCTAGCACCCTCCTCATTTTGTACGTTCTGTCTTGTGATTGTGCTACTTCTTGTTCTATGTTAAAAGGGCTGAATAAAATACATATTCACGCACCCTGTGTTCTCTGTGTATCTTTTTCCACCTCAAGGATACAACAAATTTCATGTCGGGTTTTGTTATTGCTTATTAAAATCTCACCACTATTTGCCCTGAAACTGGTAAAGACCACGGAATTTTTAAATCAAAGCTTCAACATATCATAATCATCATCTTGTGCTGACAGCACAGATTCCCATGACTCTCTTTCACCACCCATCCCTATCAGTCATTGCTCTTGGCAAGTTCTCTTCATGACATCCAGTATCCGGACAGAGCTTATCAATGTAAGTCTTTGCTGGTCCGTCTACAGTGGTGTGTCCATGAGTAGATGTCCATAGAAGAATGTCACCTATAAGTTCATCCTTGCTTCTCTAACAGTGTCTTATTCGGATGGTTTGTATGATAGGAACTAAGGGGCTATACAGCTGCTTTTTTTGTCGGCAGCTGCTTCCAGAATTTGTTCAGGTCATCATGCAGCATCCTTGTGTAGCTCTCATCTATTTTTTTTTCAAAACTGAATTTGACATATATTCTGAATATTAAACAAACTAGCAAAATACTTACGCCCGGAGGGTACATATTCTTGCTAGGGCAATACTACCGTATTGTTCTTATGACCAACCTCCTCCCCTTTTTTATCATATATGTACTAAAGGGGGGTGGCTGAGGGTCTTGGTGTCCTAGGTATGATGTTAAACTGTATCTAGTGGTGAGGTTCAAATTCTGGAACCATGGTAAGCGTGTAGTAGCCTTTCATTGCCATTACTCCCAGGTTCACTTTGACCCGGAGTGATAATACCTATCGGTTAAATAGATCATAAGATGAGTTTTAAAAAACGTGTTGAAAAAACAGAGTTGAAAAAAAAATTGAATATCCAATAATAATGAATAAAACAAACATGATTTTGGCATAAATTAACCCAAGGGTTGACATGTTGTAATTGCACAAAGCGTTCTGCTTACAAAAGAGAGGGACGTGTCCATACTACATTAGTAGATTTACTAGTACAAAATAAAAAACACCCTCCGGGTGATGTAAAAATAGATTTTTGAAACATATTGCCCGAGGGTTGGGAGTAAAAAGTTCAATGTCGGCGAGTTTGTACCCTAAGTAAGTAAAATCATCAAATTCATTAAAGGATTAAAAAATAAAACAATTTGAAATGTAAACTTTAAATATGTATTAAAATAACACAAACTATATATAGATATATAATACCAGTCATGTATTTATTAAAACTTGTTTTAAAAAACAATGAGGAGTGTCTAATGTTGCATGTTCAAATTTTCAGTGTATTTATTCTATGTTATGACGATTTTGGGTAAAGTGACGTAAGCAATGACGTAATTTTTGTTACAGACAAAAACCGGAAGCGAATCTCCATTATTAATAGATATTATTTGTAGAGACGGGAAATTGTTGAGAATATTTGTATTACTATATTTTGAAAATTTAACATATCAAAAATTTAAATTATAAAATACGAGGGTTAGTCAAAAGGTAATGCCATTTTGTTTAGGACAGATATAATTACCAACACAGGAACATGTATCATACATCAAAATGAAGCTGGTCCTCTGTGGATTACATCCCCACTTCTCTACATAGGTGTGTCAAAAAGTAGTGCCATTTTGTTTAGGACAGGTATGATTACTAACACAGGAACATGTATTATACATCGAAATGAAGCTGGTCCTCTGTGAATCACATCCCCACTTATCCACACAGGTGTTTCAAAAAGTAATGCCATTTTGTTTAGGACAGGTATAATTACAAACACAGGAACATGTATCATACATTAAAATGAAGATGGTCCTCTGTGGATCACATCCCTACTTCTCCACATAGGTGTGTCAAAAAGTAGTGCCATTTTGTTTAGGACAGGTATGATTACTAACACAGGAACAGGTATCATATATCAAAATGAAGCTGGTCCCCTGTGGATAACATCCCTACTTCTCTACATAGTCACTCAATAGCAATGTTCCACCTTCGAATGAGAGCATGTATCCCTACCCGGTAAAATTCTGTTGACTATTCTTTGGGCCACTTCACTACAGATTTCACTTCCTCGTCACTGGAATAATGTTTGCCTTTCAAACCCTCTTTCATGGGGCCGAAGAGATACTGGTGAGTATGGAGGATGCGGTAAAGTTGTCCACCCGAATGAGGCGATTTTCTCGCTTGTCACGATGCTTGTGTGTGGTCGAGCATTGTCATACAGAATGAGGACATTGTCGATTGGCAAGTTTGGTCTTACTCGTCGCATTCTTACTCTGAGCCTCGTTAGGGCCTCAATGTAGGCTTTAGTTTTATAAAATAAAATAAAAATTCACGTGAAATAAAGAAAATTGTATTACTTTTTGACTCACCCTCGTATTTACTTTTAAGTAGCGTTCATACTGGGTTTTTCAGAATTTTGATTTTGTTTACTAATGGATTTATTTATTGGTTCCAGGCAACACCGGATGCCCCTCGTAATTATTTAAATAAAATTCTCAAAATAAGGAGGGGCTGAACATTAAAATCAGCCTTTAAGTTCGTATTTCCAAACATCTTACCTACGTTTGCTCAAATGTATATTAGTATATACATTGAAAGTTTACAAATAAGTTATGAGTATCAATCAGAACTTCAACAAGTTAAGAGTTAGTCAATTTTAACGATTTGAAATTAAAAATTTGACATACCTTCGCTGCCGGTGTAAAACGAGCATTTAAAAAACATACTATTTTCCAATTTAACAAACTTTTTAATATTATTAAATTATTCCATTATTTATTTTGTTTTTGTTTACTAATGGATTTATTTATTGGTTCCAGGCAACACCGGGTGCCCCTCGTAATTATTTAAATAAAATTCTCAAAATAAGGAGGGGTTGAACATTTAGTTTATAAGTGGCCAATATCGGCCTTTAAGCTCGTATTTCCAAACATCTTACCTACGTTTGCTCAAATTTTTTTTTATCTCATAAAATAAAATAGGGGGGGGATAGACCTCGTAAAAAAATATTTCTCCTAATATATTTTAGAAAAAAAACTATTTCAGATATATTTATATCCAAAGGTAAACATTTACGGAAATTTTCGTGAAAATCAGACTATTAATTGATTTTTTATAGAATTTAAAAAAAAACCTCTTATCGTAACTTGTTTTAGCTACGTTAATTTTCAGTTTGTTTTCATTTTTGCACTGTTAAATCTTGTTTTTCAATCATAATTTTCATTATTTCCGTAAGCTAAAAAATTTTTTTTTTAATCATAAGGAGTTTGTTTAATGTTTTTTCTTTCGAATGGAAAAAATTTTTTCAAGAAAATATTAATTTTTCTGCAAGTTTCATTGTGTTAAATTTCACAGGGTAAAATTGCTGCCACATTTCCTTTATTGCATCAGTTTTGAAAGTATTGATGGTATATGTTGTGGGCCAATGATATACTTGTTGACTGTAAAGTGTTGGTACACATTTGGTGCATAGTTTTATCTGTGATTTATATTTATGATCTGTATCTATTTCATGCAATAGGATATAATAGCAATATGTAATACAAAAATGATATGTAACAGGTTATAAGTTATATAAATAAATGAATATAATATATCAAACTTGTTAAACCCTTGCGGTAAGAAAAAAAACCGGCAAATAGTTTGATTGTAAAAATATACTACCAAATATCACCTGGGGAAAAAATTGAAAAAAAAAGAAAAGATCAAGATAGTCGTATCAACCGAAAATAATCGGTTGATACAATAATACTTGGCCAAAAGAAAAAAAAATTATATATATATATATATATATATATATATTTGGGAGAATATGTGCTTAATTGAAGTCAGACCTAATTTTTTTGAAAGTTAATTCATTAATGATCAATTAGGCGGGATTTAACTACTTAAATGTAAGGCTAAACAAATCGAGCCTTACATTTAAGTAGTTAAATCCCGCCTAATTAATCATTAATGAATTAACTTTCAAAAAAATTAGGTCTGACTTCAATTAAGCACATATTCTCCCAAATACTGTCGGTTGAAAATAGCTAGATTTGTTTACATTTGGCATATATATATATATATATATATATATATATATATATATATATATATATATATATATGAAAAATGTATATATAAACCGCCAGGATTTTCTAAAGCTAAAAAGTAAAGAGTGCTCAATACCTAAGTTGAGCAAATAATATATTTAAACCTAATGAGTCAGATATACCTACTAACAGTTTCGATTAGTAGCTCATCAGGGCAAAAATCTGAGTTTTGCCCCGATGAGCTACTAAGCGAAACTCTTAGTAGATATATCTGACTCATTAGGTTTAACGTTATGAATAAATGAATAAATCCATTTCCAGCCAAATAGATAAACATATATGTTTATCTATTTGGCTGGAAATGGATTCTAATTTTTGTTTTATTTTATATCACTTTTTTGAATAAAAGTTTTAGTAATGACATAATTTTTCATCGTTTCCGCCTTCTTTAAGTAGTATATGTAGATACTGCAATGTTATTATGAAAGTATATATTCTGAATATTGTTTTAAAAAAAAGAAAGTGAAATTTTTGCGATGGAATATATAAGTACCACTACGTGCATCAGTAATATACATAATGGCACATATTAGGGTAGGTCGATTTTTCACTTTTTAAAAATATTAAATTACATGAAACATTCGTAGTTGTGTAGCGGTCTATTAAGAACGGATATCAAAAATTAGATCTTTCACATGTACCAATTTTTGAGGATATGGCATCAAAGATCGTAGACAAAAAGGCACAGAAAAATCCTCGGTTTTGCAACATTTGGCAAAAAATTGATCAGAAAATTTAACAATTTCAGTATTCAAAGCAGGTAATGTTGTCATTTCATTTTATCAAAATGAAATTTAAATTACGAAATTATAACTAAAGTTCAAATTAAAAATATGTCCCCTCCTAACTAATATACAACTTTCGGTGTAATTTGATCTTTTAAAAAAGTGAAAAATCGATCTACCCTAGTACATATGTATACCAATACGTAGTCAACGTGTTAATATATTTATACTTTTGTCATTATTGTTTCCTTGTGGTTATCTTCTATTAATGCAGAGACAATTATCTCTCTCATTACCATCATCATTGTCAGCATCAGGAAGTGCCGACAACGTGAAGGAATCCCCATGGCGTAGTGGCTAACGTGCTGGACTACGACATTGCAGTTAGCAAGTTCGAACTCCAGTCGCACTCTTAAATTTCCATTCAGACTAAATATGTGAACATAAAGTAAGGGATCAATTTTGTATAATAACCATGTTATAAACTGGTCCCCTATTTCTTGTTCACACTGGATTCTATACTAAGAGGAGGAATTCTCATGGCGTAGTGGCTAACGTGCTGGACTACAAAATTGCAGTAAGCAAGTTCGAACTCCAGTCGCACTCTTAAATTTCCATTCAGACTAAAAATGTGAACATAAAGTAAGTGATCAATTTTGTATAATAACCAAGTTATAAACTCGTCTCCCATTTCTTGTTCAGACTGGATTCTATACATTTCTCTACTGGGGGAATTTCCATGGCGTAGTGGCAAACGTGCTGGACTGCGAAATTGCAGTAAGCAAGTTCGAACTCCAGTCGTGTTATTACGTTCACTTTGGAACTAATGCTCTTTAGAAAGGTGTGAATCCCCTCATTCCCCAACTATGGGTTAATACTCTTCTTCATAGGTGGTTTTAGCATTAAATAGCCCACGCAGATTGATATGCCATTAAACAAAGAAACCGACCCGTGCCTACAGCACGGATTCCTTCGAATATCTCGCCATCGATCTTGAAAAATCTTGTGTGGACACTGGGTGCCGTCGAAAGTTGATGAATATTATTCAATTTCTTTCAATTTTCTTCATATCAAACCTTTTCGGGTAATTTAATGTCGAATCAAGTCATTTTGATATTCGATTATTTACAGTACCTGCTGTTGCCTAAATAGTCACCCATCTAAGTGATAAACAGGCTCATCGTTGCTTAACTTCGGTGATCTAGTGGAAACCGGTGCTTTCAGCGTAACTTAACCTAAAGCTCATAGGAGAAGATCTCTTGTGAGTTCATCCATAATTCTAGCAGTACCTACGGAATTTTCCCCATTTAGTACTACTGTATGTCTGCACCAATTGGACTCTAGCGAAACACTCGGAGAAAACGCTAGATAGGAAAGACAGTAACCGACTGGTATATATATTATATATATATATATATATATATATATATATATATATATATATATATATATGCTAACCCCTCTGCATGAGCAGGATGCAACATATGGTCAATTTCTTTAGTGGAGTTTAATTGAATAGAATTCCAAGTACTCATTTTCCTGGACTGGTTACATAACCAAGGTTAAATAGCCCGATATGCATTACTGTTTACCCATAACTGGAGGGAGAATAGTTGCATACCTTTCCCAAGGGTATTAGCGTTATGTGAAATGCAAACAACATCGTCCAGGATTTGAACTCGTCTTGTCGTGTTCATTTCCTACGACGTGCTTATTACACCACGCGCCTCCAATTGGCAATAATATATATATATATATATATATATATATATATATATATATATAAGATTTTTTTGGATGTTTGTTTATTTAGAAACGTTGCTGAATAAAGTATATATTAAATTTTTACTTGAAGGCACTTACAATGCATGTATCGCATAAAATTCGATACTTTTTCTTATAGAAAATGAACTTGACAAGTGTAATCCCAACAAAGGATGGCTCGATGTGTAGAATACCGTACAGACTGTTTCGACTTTATTAAGTCTCATCAGCGGTATATACTAACGATTTCCCTCCGACAGAAATCGAAACCGGGACTTCAGCAGACACAGTGAAACACTAGTGGAACACTTTATCGCCTCGGCCACAGTACACAGCTGACCATCCTAGCGAAATTAAGCTTGTCAAATGATATTCACGCCTCTACCATAATAGGTAAGGGGGCGTTATTGAGAGAATAATAACAACAAACAGACCGTTTGCCCTTCGGCGAAGTGAATAAGATTTTTTTGATGTTTGTTTATTTAGAAACGTTGCTGAATAAAGTATATATTAAATTTTTACTTGAAGGCACTTACAACGCATGTATCGCATAAGATTCGATACTTTTTCTTATAGAAAATGAACTTGACAAGTGTAATCCCAACAAAGGATGGCTCGATGTCTGTACGGTATTCTACACATCGAGCCATCCTTTGTTGGGATTACACTTGTCAAGTTCATTTTCTATAAGAAAAAGTATCGAATTTTATGCGATACATGCGTTGTAAGTGCTTTCAAGTAAAAATTTAATATATAATATATATATATATATATATATATATATATATATATATATATGTGTGTGTGTGTGTGTGTGTGCGTGTGTGTATGCAAACAAATTAATTCTAGTAGGGCACAATGTTTAGATGGGCTTCCAGTAGAACTGTTGAAGGTAAAAAGTTTTAATATCAAACATGCTCTGTTTGATCTCATCACTCAATGTTGGAATGGTTCTCCTCTACTAAATGACTGGATTGATAGTGCTTTGCTGTGTTTATACAAAGGAGAAAAAGGTAGTGATAACTACCGTGGAATCACACTTCTGGGTACTGTTACCAAGGTTATCTCAAGAGTCTTGTTGAATCGATTGCTTTTTTACATTTGTCCTGTAGTCATTCCTGAATCACAAAGTGGTTTTAGGTCTGGTAGAGGAACAAACGACATGATATTTTCTGCTAGGCAAGTGCAGGAGAAGTGAATTGAGCAAGGGGTCTCCCTGTATCAGGTTTTTGTCGATTTGACAAAAGCTTTTGATACAGTCAACAGAGATGCACTTTGGACGATATTGGGTATAGTTGGGTGCCCACCAGTATCTGTGAATATACTCAAGCGGTTGCAAAATGGTATGAAAGCTAGAATTGTCATGAGTGGTAGATTGTCGGTTGAAATACCAATAGATAACGGGGTTAAGTGGGGAGATGTCTTGGCTCCAACAACAATATTCTTTTCTGTAATATTAACTCTTTCCAGGATTGACAGAAGGGTATCCACTTGGAATTTAGAACTACAGGAAGAATTTTTGACTTGAAAATATTTAAAGTCAAAGACATCCTACACACTTATCAAAGTTCCTTTACGCCGATGACGTTGACTTTCTGGCTCACACTAAGGAGGATATTCAAAATATTGTGAACCTATTTGCTGTCTCGTACTCTGATTTTGGATTAAAGATAAGCTTGACGAAGACAAAGGTCTGGTTCACCCCCGTAAAAATGTAATGTATATCAAACCAACTATAACCATTCATGGTACTTGTTTGGATGTTGTTGAATCTTTCACATACTTGGGAAGTACACTGACTTGTGATGGCTCTTTGGATGCTGAGATTCACCTACGCAACCAGAAGGCATCTGTGGCCTATGGAAGGCTCGAAAAAGGATTATGGTCTTATACCAGCATTACCCATAAAACAAATTGAAGGTTCAAAGGTCATGCGTGTTGAGTGTTCTATTGTACTCCTCGGAAACATGAACATTGTTTCGAAGACATTTGAAAATTCTTGAACACTTTCATCAGATATGTTTGAGACACATTCTAAACATCAAGTGGAATTCCA
Source organism: Doryteuthis pealeii (assembly GCA_023376005.1). Lineage (NCBI taxonomy): Eukaryota > Metazoa > Mollusca > Cephalopoda > Myopsida > Loliginidae > Doryteuthis > Doryteuthis pealeii. The sequence continues at coordinate 31,933,397 of CM042172.1, read as the reverse complement.
ACACACCTAACACTGAAGTCCTTACAAGGGCAGAATGCACAAGCATTGAAACTCTTATCATAACAGCCCAAATGCGATGGGCAGGTCATGTTGTGCGCATGAGAGAAGTTAGAATACCAAAGCAACTCCTTTACGGTCAGCTGCATGGTGTCAAAAGGCCACATGTAACGTTGTGGTATTTTCACGGTACCCAAACGTATATATTCACCGTACTAAAAAATGTCTTCTGCACGTGGCGGTCATCTTGTTGATAAAAAAGTACAAGCGCGAGAAAATATATCGTCACAAGCTTAGCTTTTATTTCCAGGGCTCGTCTCGTGGACTGTATCGGAGAGGAGGAAAGGCAGAGAGAAAGAGAGAGAGAACACTGTTAAATTACTGTGATTAAATTACTAGGCACCAGAGGCCCGTCCGTTCCCCTACGCGTCCGAAAGCAAAAAGAGACCGATACCTTTCTTTGTTGTTCCATGTCACCACATGAATTTCGGTTCCGGTCAACACCCGAAACTTCCGGTTGACACTCAATTCTCCATTCGGGGGTCACGCCCCGGTCAAATCATCGTTCATCCTGTTTTGTGCTCATTACTATTTTTTAAACCTTTACTCTCTCACTTATTTCTTTCTTCCTCCCCCTTCCATTAGTAGTCCTTGCCAAATGCAATCTTGCTACACACAGCATAAGCCTAGGAAGAGGTATTAGGATTGCTTTAAAAAAACCTTGTAAAAATAAAAATAGATCCTGACAACTGGGAAAAGCTGGCATTGAAGAGAACTGACTGGAGAATTCATGTGGATGATGACTGTACCAGTTTTGCGAGTGAAAGAATTGAGCATGAAAACCTCAAGCGACAACTTCGAAAGGGATACACCTGTCATATTGGAGAGAACATGGAGGGTTGGAAATATCAAACATGTGTTCGAATTCTGCTTTCTAAGTCTGGATATGTCAATCATAGGAAATCTCATCAGGGACAATTCATGCAAACTCCAGGGACAAACAATGTGTCTTGTGCAATCTGTAACAAAGGCTGTAAGTCAGCTTCTGTTCTTAAGAGATATATGGTTGTGCATAAGCATAAAGTTTTATCATCTGATCCGTCTGATATAATTGGAAGGACGTCCTTCCTATGTCATATTTGCATCAAACTTTGTGGATCTGCAATTGAGGGCTCAGGAGAGGAAAGATTCTGGTGGTAGAATTATAAGATTGTGAGGGACGGCAATTATCTATAAAGATTATACTATTGGCATGCATATATATATATATATATATATATATATATATATATATATATAATATATTATAATATATTAATGATTTGAAGGCAATTACAATGCCTTTAAAAAATAAAAACAAAAAGATGTTATTTTTGTCTTGTCGATTTCAAAGTATAAACTTTTTAAAAGTTTTAAAACTTTTAAACTTTTTTACTTTAAAATCGATAAGACAAAAATAACATCTTTTTGTTTTTATCTTTTATACGCATTGTAATTGCCTTCAAATCATTAATATATTATAACATACTTAACAATGCTTCAAGCAAATTACCAATTACTTATATATATATATATATATATATATATATATATATACAACATCCCTTTTTACATTCAACATGTACCTCTTTCATGGTGCTGAATTTTTTTGCAAACAGCCTTGTCCAGGATTTGAACTCGGATCGCTGAGTCTATTTCATAGGACGCTTATCATTACCCCACGCATCTAGCGTAAATACAAAAATGCAAACAGGCAAAAAATACAAATACAAAAATATAGTCAATAATAACAAAAACAAGCAGAAACGGTTTGATTCATATATATATATATGTATATATAATGTATATATATATACATATAAAGTATATATATATATATGTTTTCTTATATTTTCATCTCTTGATAAGATAACCAAAATTACAGTTAATCATTCAAATTACACAATTTCTTTTTTTTTAAAATTCAGTTATTTTGTTACATCAGAATAAAATAAATACAATTAGAATTATCGAAAAAAAAACTGTTATACATTTTTTGTTTTGTTTTCAGTTGATTTTAACAAATTGTCTGTACATTATCATTATTTAATACAATTCTTTTTTCTTTTTAATTTTATACACGCAATTGTATTAATACAATTGTTCAGTTTGTATACAGTGAACTATTTGGCTTTTCAGATTGTGTATTTTATTTATCATTATTATTTTTTTGGTTTCTTTTTACAAGTTGTCGTCCGTACACGATTGTTGAACTGGAATTGGCCCTGCTCGGCTCGGCTTCCAAAAGGATAATCTCAAAGAGACAACCATTGCCAAACGAGACTTTCCATGCCATTTTTGGCGTAACCAAGCCTTGTGCTTTTTTTTAATCCAGAGAATGCGAGGGTTGGCTGAAAACTTTATTGGATGACCAATATACTCTCATGGAATGTGACCAAATGTCTTCCTTTATTTGGATTATTCTATTATCCTCATCTTTATTGTTATCTACACAACGAATAATCCAAATACTCCAAATTATCAAGCCTCATCTCAAAAATTTAGAGTAGTGTCCCTTTGGTCTTATTGGTAAAAAAAGTTATTAACACCAAATACGACATCATCAAATTATGAACATTTCAGCCTATGAACTTTTCAGCCTATGAACCTTTCAGCCCATCATCGTAGTCAATAGTTATATTCTAATCTCTATTTACCCAACCCCTCCACCACGAGTCGGGTGTAATGCAAGCTCAATTAGATAGGCGGAGTAGAGCTGATTTGAATTCAGAATTCTCCTTCTCTTCGACTGGTTGCCAAACCAAGACTCAAGAACCCGGTCTGGTCCACTATTTACTCATAGGTGAGACAGGGAGGGAATAGGTGATTTCATGCCTTCAGCAGTGGTATTAACATCACATGAAGTGCAAACAGCCTCATCCAGGAAATTGAAATTCGGGACATCGATTCAATTTTCTCTGACGATAACCATTACGCAATTCGCGCCTCCTGCTTACATATGTTAAAAAAAAGAAGAAAAAAAAAGAAGAAAATATTTGCCCAAATGTTAAAAAAAATTGGACTCTTCCGTTCCTTCCTTTCCGTTCATATTGACTTTATATATATATATATATATATATATATATATATATATTATATATATATCTTTTTTTAAACACACAAGGCGGTAAGACAACCGAGTAGGAATAATATGAAACGTTGTTGGAAATGGGGGAAGGTGAATTAGTGGGAAATGAATTATAGACATTTGAGGATGTGACTGCTATAATCAAAGTTAATTTTATTCAAAGTGTCTTTTTTTTGTTTGGTGTATAGAATTTCAAGATTTAAAGTTTTTCTTTCTTTCTTTGTAGAGTATGTGTGTGTTTTCGGTTAGAAATTTTTGTCTTCATGTGCAATGTATTCATGTGTACGTATACGTGTGCAGAAGTTTCTTTGTTTTCATCTCTATCAGAGAAATGATTATTTTATTATGAATGAATAAAATTAAGAATTTCTTGAGTCTGTATTGGTCGTGGCGGTAAAGATTCTCTACATACAAAAGAAATATATCTAGAACACTGTTTAAATAATAATAATAATAATAATAATAATAATAATAATAATAATAATAAATTTCACATGAGTACTCGAATCTGATGCAAAGTGTCTTTAAAAAAAAGATTGTTGTTCATTTTGTGATTTTTCTCATACAGTAAATTTGGGGAAAAATCTGTGGGTAAATGTTCGTGTGCGGCATTGGCAAAAAAGAAAGAAAAAAAATACACAAAAAAAATCAATAATCATTAATAATTAAATAAGATTGCAATAATGATTATCAATTTGATCTATCAAAAGTCCCATTGAGTTGTCGATGTACCGGTTCAACAAATTCGTTGAATTTCTTTTGTAAGAAAATCGTTTATGTCTTTTCCGTATAAAGTAAATGTTTTATTCGCGAAGGAAAAAAAAGTTTGAGAAAAAAAACTTCTCAATTGGTTTGAAAAACACATTTAATAAAACGTAATCTGGTTCTGTGTTTTATTTTTTTCTTCTATCAAACAAGCCGTAGGTTGCCATCTTCCTCTGAGAAATACATGCTGCACTGCATCATATTAAAAGTTCTTCGAAGACCTTTTCCACCATTTTTGCGTTGACTTGATATATTCTGTCAGATGTGTGTATGTGTGTGTATTTATAAACACTTATGCAGATTGTGTAAAGTTAAACATTAAACGTAATGTTCAAAGACCCCCCCCCCCTTCACCCAATGTCCATATTTGGCATTTTAGTTTCATAGTCTCTTTTCGTAAATCGTTCTGTCGCAAATATTGAACCGTTATTTGTCGATGTTTTGCGACTGAAGCTAATTTTATAGTTGACTGAAAAGTGACCAAACTTCATCAATTATATCACTCAGATATCCCATAATTCAGTAGTAAACAAATGAAGCACAGTTACTTCCCTTGTCGTCAACTAGTGTGACATTTAACCACATGTTGAATTAACAAAATGAAGAGAAGGAATAACACGTCCAAGAAAAAGTCATAATATTCCGTCAAATTTTGTACGTTTTCTTCGGTTAAAAAAAGAAAAGTGATTATTAAAATAAAGTTGATCCGTCATAATCCTGAAGGGAGAATAGACGGAATATCCATTGTTAATGCGAAAAATATCCGCCAGGGGAACTTTTTTTCTTATTTGCACATTTCGTCACAACAGAAAAAGTTTGTTTGACTTTAAAATTTAATCTTTCCTTTTTGTTTTCATAAATCTCTTTCGTTTCAGTTATTTTACTTTTTTGTGAATTCTGTTTTTATTTTTCAATGCGATTTCGTTTTCAGTTTTTTTTCAATGCAATTTTGTTTTCTGTTTTTTTTCAATGTGAATTCGTTTTCAGTTTTTTTTTAATGCGATTCTGTTTTCTGTTTTATTTCAATGTGATTTCGTTTTCTGTTTTTTTTTCAATGTGAATTCTTTTCAGTTTTTTAATGCGATTTTGTTTTCTGTTTTTTTCAATGCGATTTTTTTTCTGTTTTATTTCTCAATGTGATTTCGTTTTCAGTTTTTTCAATGTGATTTTGTTTTCAGTTTTTTTTTCAATGTGAATTCGTTTTCAGTTTTTTTAATGCGATTTTTTTTTCAATGTGATTTTTTTTCAGTTTTTTTCAATGTGAATTCGTTTCAGTTTTTTTTTTAATGCAATTTTGTTTACTGTTTATTTCAATGGGATTTCGTTTTCAGTTTTTTAATGCGATTTTGTTTTCTGTTTTTTTTTTCAATGTGATTTCGTTTTAAATTATTTTTCAATGTGTATTCGTTTTCAGTTTTTTTAATGCGATTTTGTTTTGTTTTTGTTTTTTCAATGTGATTTCGTTTTCAGTTTTTTTTTTTCAATGAGCTTTCGTTTTTAGTTTTTGTATGTGAATTGGTTTTCAGTCTTTTTTCCTGTGATTTTGTTTTCTGTTGTTTTTTTCCACTGTGATTTCATTTTCAGTTTTTTCTTCAATGAGATTTTGTTATCAGTATTTATTTTTTCAATATGAATTCGTTTTCAACTTTTTACAATGTGAATCATTTTTCAGTATCTTTTTAATATAATTTCGTTTTCCATTTGTCAGGTTTCCGTTCCTTCTTTTTGCAATGCTCGTCTTTTACTGTTCATGAAGCAATGCATTAATTTTCGTAAATAGTTTTGTTGTTTCGTTCCGTTTATAATTTGATATGTCAACAAATTATTAAAAAAAAGAAAGAAAATAATTTACACATGAGAATAAATAGAATTAAATAGATTAAAATTACGTTAGACTTTTTGATTCTATAAAAATCAATGATTTTCGTTTTTTCTTCTTTTTTTTTCATATATGACCACACATTTGTTCGAAAAACTGAAACCCATTTAGCAAGAACTATTCAAGAATATTTAACATTTTCATACATTTTCATTGATTGTAATCTCTAAAAACAACCCTACCATGTCGGCAGGGTTTAGAATATGCTGACCATATCTCTTGCATAGGTGTATACTAATTAAGTATTTACTGATATCCCCTCATGTATGGATCATTATAGTGGAAAACCACGTACGAACCGAAGCTCACGTGTAGCTAGTTTTAAAATTGAGTGAATCCCGTCGACATTCCTCTTTTGATGGGCAATAAACCCAGACATGTCCCTTTTAGGTGAGGTGGCATGTGCTACCTGGGGGCATGCCCACCCCCTGGAATTACGCTGATTTTAATATCTTACCGGTCCAATGACCGAAGCCACTGGACTCGATCATGGCGTGTACTGGGTATGACACTAAAGTATATTTCAGGGTGGGTCTTTAGATCTGTAGATCTGGAGATTGTGGAATAGGCTTTCCTTGCCATTATTCCCAGGTTTACCCACACCCGGAGTGGTAGTACCTGTTAGGGTCCAATCTATGGGTTATATAGATGAAAAAAAAAAAACGAATCAAAAATGTGTTTTTTAAAAATGAGTTTAAAAAAAATTGAATACCCAGCAAGAAAGAATAAAACAAAAAAAAAAAACTTCGTCATAGAATAATTGAAAGGTTCACATGGCATAAAATCCAACCAACCAACCAATTCTTTTTTAACGATATAAATGTTATATGGAGGAATTAGTTCTTTGTAAGTGGGTGTCAGTTTTTCCACACGTGGGTGGTCATTGCAATGATTTTTATTTTGGGAGCGGAAAAGTCCATTCTCTTTCAGGTATATACATATATACATATATCCAGTCTCTTGTTTTGTTGTTCTGATTCGTATATATATACATATATATATACATATTGTTTTCGTCAGTTGAACACAATACAATATTGTTTCTCTGTGTGTGGATGTGTGGATGTACGTATGAATGTGTTTACTTGATACATGTGGATGTATAAAACACAAATACATCAGAATTGAATGAAAATGTCTTTTTTGTCTTGTTTCTTGCCTAAATGTCAATTATTGATTTTGGGCAACATATTTACTGTGATACAGCCCAAAAGATGTACAACAACAAAACCACAAATACCTCTGTATCAATACTACTGCGAATTTATCGTATCAATACTGCCTCTTGTCTCGGAAAAACGCTCTAAAAGTTTAAGGAACTTAGTTTTCTTTTTTTTCTTTTTTTAAATCATTATAGAATGCATAAATTCTGCTTCATGTCTAAGGAAATGTAATCATTATTTGCACTTTAAATTTAAACAATTTCTGATTAAAAGATATTTTTTTTAAATATTGAAAATACAGTACATATAATTAAAATGCTTCGTCGTTAATTTTCACAATGTGATGCGTGTCTAATGGTTGTATGAAAGTTCTGTTACAAAATTGAAAAAAAAAGGTCTCCAATTTCTAGATCTCGTCTAAAGACGGTAATATCGTTCACAACGTGACTTTTGAATTCAAATGAGAAAAAATTTATCAGGCTGCATTTTTAACGCATTAATTTTTTGGTGTGAATCTGTGAGTGCATTATGCAAGCTGTATGTACATATATCTGAATAATTTGTACGTTTTTATTTAAAAAAAACTGAAGACATTTTCCATCGAAATAAATCGTTGTGTTTCATTACGTAATTTTAAGTTTTAAGAATAGATTTTCAGAAAATTGTTCTTTTTAGTATAATTCTTTAAAATATAAGTCAATACGGTTGATTGTAGTTTTTCGATCTTTGTTAAACATTAAATACTTTATTACATGAAGAAGAAAAAAAATTTCTCCCACTTTTGTCTTTGTGGATGTTGGTTTATATAATATTTATTTAAGTATAAAATCTGTTTTGTTTCGTTTTTGTTTTTACGTCTGTTAGATCATAGAAGAAATCTTATGCAATAGACTAGTGGCCGATGGATTGAGAACTAGAGGGGAGAGCAAGGAGCGATGACAAGCCAGAGGGTTTTGAGAAAGAAGCGCTGTGGGTCGGGGAAAGAACACCGCGGCCGCCTGCGTCGACAGAGAAGACTGTGCGGCCACTAACATACCACTGTTGCCTGCCGAACCCGGACCCAGATTCTGGTGATGAAGGTGCCCGTGATGAGAATGGTGATGGTGCGCATGCGGCCGGCCGGATCCGGATCCGACCCCGCCACCAGCGACACCGCCGCCGGAGCCGGGCGCACCTCCACCACCACTACCCGGGGATGGCATCAGACCGTCGTCGACGACCATGTTACTGTTGGCGTTCATGACCCCAGCGCTGCTCCCGGCAACAAACCCCGATGACGAAGAGGGCAGCGTCGCCCCCTCGTGCAACTTGCGCATGTGCTTTTTCAGATCGAAGTTCCGACAGAAACCCTTGCCGCAAATCTGGCACGTGAAGGGCTTCTTTTCGTTGTGCGTGTGCATGTGAAACGTCAGGTTGTAGATCTGGTGAAAGGCCTTGTTGCACACGTTACACTTGTACTGCTTCTCGCTGCTGTGCGTCAGTTTGTGATTCTTGTAGTTGCCCTTCTGATGGAATCCCTTACCGCAGAATTCACAGACGAACGGTTTGTATCCTTGGTGAATGCGCATGTGCGTGTTTAGCGTCGAGCTCCTGTTGAACGCCTTGCCGCAGGTGTTACACTTGTGCGGCTTCTCCGACGTGTGTATGATCTTGTGGCGACACAGGGTACTAGCCTGCCGAAAGCCCTTTCCGCACACCTTGCAGATAAAAGGTCGGGCACCCGTATGTACGGGCATGTGTCGGGTCAGATTATAATGTGCATTGAAGATTTTCCCGCATTCGGGACAGGTGAAAGTCTTTTGTGTTTTCAAGCCGCCCTTCTTGGCCGCTGCCGGGGGACGTCCGACCACAATAGGAGAGCTACTTCCGTTGCTACTTGCTGACGTAAGATCGGCAGGTGACACCATTTCGCTATCTGTATTAACGACCAACGGGATTTTAGTTGATCTGAGATCATCCGTTGATCCTGATAGATTAACACTCAATCCACTCGTATTGCTTAATCCTCCGTTGGTGACGTTACTCTCCAACTGTTTTGAGTTGTTGGCGCCCGAGGTCAACGCGAGAGCCATGCTGGGCGGTTCGCTGTAGCCATTACCGGAATCTAGCAAGGATTTTCGCAGACCCATAGTGCACTGATTGACACCGGAGAGACCCTGCGTGTGTTTCCATATACTACTACTGTTACTACTACCGCTACCACCTCCGCCACTTCCATTTACACCGCTTACGTTACACCCAGAATTGCCGCCAACCCCGCTGCTAGTGTTTGAGTCCTTTCCAAGATAACCACTGGTGGGGCTATCTATTGTTACCCCTTTGTCGTACGGAGATTGGTACTTTGGTTGCGTTTGGTGCAAACCCTGGAAGTTGGAGCTTTTAAGCATGTTCAGCGTTTCTAAACTGCGGTCTTTTCGTACTGAGTTCGTGTTGAATGCCAACAGCGAGTGCTGGCGTAGTAACTGTGTTTGGTAATCGTTGACATTGGCGTTTCGGGGTAAGGGAAACGCTGGGTGCAAGTAGGGTGTGTAGAGCACTGGTTCTCGGAAGTCGGAAGAATTTCCAATCAGACTAAGACCCGCCCGCCTCTGTAAGTCGGCGTTGAACAAAATGCCGGCATATGACGTCGCGGGCATTGGTGAGCTAAACACTGACGTCGGCATCCAAAAAGAACTGAGATTTTTTGAATGGGCTTTGCTATAACCGTTGCTACTGCTATGACCGTTCGCTTTGTTGCTGTTATCATTGTTGCTGTTGAGGTGAGTGTCTCGGGCGTTGCTGTAATTTGCTGGTCCCATTGTTGTGGGTGATGATGAGATCGGCGAAGATGATGAGGACGATGACGATGATAACGAGGAGAGGGACGATGCCGATGAAAAGGATGGCGCGTGGGTATCGGATTTTTCTGTTTTCTTTGAAGGGGGAAGTTCCATGATTTTTTCGATTGAGAATGTTAATTCTGTTTTGGGATTGTCATTGCGAGGAGGTGAGCGCCGCCTACCTTCTCGTTTGACGAGAAGGGAGGACGTGCGCGAGATGTTCGTGTCCATTTTTCGTGCACCGCTTTCTTCGAACATGATGGAGATACTGTTTTTTTTTTTTTTTTTGTTTTTTGTTTGGTTAAACGGTTCCCGTATTATTATTTATTCCTCTTTTATTATTATTATTATTTTTATCCAAGAATCTTTGAAATAACAATATTGGCAGTTGGTTGCCTCTGGCGAAGAATTCTTCGATGATTTCGCTTATAACTCGTTCTGAATACTTCGATAATCGACACAGTAAATTCCAACGCGAAACCTGGAAAACAAAAGAAAAAAAATTAGTTTCTTTAGCAAACAAACATTTGTACAGTTACTTAGAACAAATATATATATATATATATATATATATATATATATATATATATATATATATATATATACGAATCTTTGCTAATCCACGAAGCAAACCTAATTTACTTCTGGGTTAATAAAATCGATTTAAAAATTCTTGAAGAATTGCTACGGAAAGAAACTGCAGTTGGAATATTTTATAACATTCGCTTTTTTAAAAACGTATACATATATACCAACCCCTCGGACAAGCAGGATACGACACAAGGTAAATTTCTTAAGCGGAGTTTAACAGTTTTCTTTCTCTTAAACTGGTTACCTAGCCATGATTAAAGAGCCCAGTCTGCTCTGCTATTTACCCATAAGTGGAGGGATAATTGGATTCATACCTTTCCCAAGAGTATTAGCGCTAACATGCAAACAGATAGCCCAAGTAAGGGCCAAGGTGGAGTGTTGCGAGTCATGGAATGCTCAGCCACTAAAATTCCGTTCTTAAGCATCACTGGTCGCCACCCACTGCCAACATCTTCGGCATGAAATAACGCAATGGTTGTCATGCCGTAAAAACCAACCGACCAAGAAATATATACCGGAGATGAAAGTGCGGGTGATAAGGTGAAAAAAAAAGAAGACCGTGTCCATTACTGTCTCTAAGGTTTGCTCGAAGGTATGTGAAATGTCGAGAGATCTTTGTTGAAACATTGACAGTGGAGATATTCTACATGGTTCGAGTATCTTCTTTTTTGTTATTTTTGTCAGCTACTCAAACCAGCCACTCAACCGCTGGTTGCAGATTTAGAATAGATTAAAAAAAGAATTAACAAGATTCAAATCTTACACACACACACAGACGCGCGCGCATGCTCAGTGGACACCACTCAAGTTTATAAGAAAGATGGAGTCTAAATACGTCTAGAAAAGTGAAAATTCAAAGCTAAAAAAAAAAAAATTAAAAAATAAAGAATAAAAATAAATTTTCGGAAAAATAAAAAAGGATTGATTTCTGAATTCTGAAGACGTGATCAATATATCGATTGTTCGAAGTATGGCGGTGCAGTCGGCTGACAAAAATGACAGAATAATTATTGGAAAAAAACTTATTGATCTCTTGTAAAATAAATATATTCTTTACTGAGATCTTAAGACATTTTCTACTTCTTCTTTTATACTAACAATATTTATCGTTTTACTTGTATATATATATATATATATATATATATATATATATATATATATATATATATATATGCCAGTTTGTTTGTATTCTAGGTTTTTGTTAAAAAGATATTGATGAAGTATTTCTCGATTTTTGCGTTAAGAAAATCGTGATGCATTAGACGTCAAATCAAATATAGACTCTATGGATGATTAAATCACACACACAAACATATTGAGAGAGAGAGAGAGAGAGAGAGAGAGAGAGAGAGAGAGAGAGAGAGAGAGAGAGAGAGAGAATTCAATATACGTACATATACGTGGTTATTTATTCAGAGGAACTGTCATTTCCAAGAATCCAAACGTATTAATAAAAAATTGTATATATATATATATATATATATATATATATATGGTTACCGTCATAAGAAATGGACACGATGAGTTCAAATTCTGGACACGGTGTCTACATTTCACATAGCGCTAATATCTTTGGGAAATATATTTATCCAACTATTCTCTCTCCAGTTATGGGTAAACAGCAAGGCAGACTGAGCTCTTTATCCTTGGTTAGGCAATCAGTCTACGAGGAGGAAAACTCTGAATTCAAGCCTGTTAAATTCGCTTAAGAAATTGACCAGGTGACTCATCCTGCTCGCGCTGTGTGATTGGTAAATATATATATATATATATATATATATATATATATATATATGGAACAGGATTTTCTGAAGTTCTAAACTTTTTCATTCGTAGCTATATCCACAATTATATTAAGTATTTACTGATTAAAGATTTATTAATTTCCCATATCTGGGGGGAGAGCATATGGATTTATATCTTTCTTTATAAATACTTATAAGAATGTGATACTGATTTATTAATACCGATTCATTAAAGATTTATTAATTTCCCATATCTGGAGGGAGAGCATATGAATTCATATCTTTTCTTTATAAATACTAACAAGAATATGTGCCCTACGGACGTAAGTATCTGAATTAAAGTTATGAAATATATCAAATTAGAAAGCCTAAATAAATTAAATATGAACGTATATCAAAAGATTACACTTATTTTAATTATATTTTAATTGGTTTCTATATAAAATAATTCACAGGATTGATTTTAATTTGTTGTAGAATAAAACAATAATATTAGAGATCAATAACACCAAGTAATTATTTATTAACCCCGTTTTTTAAAAACCAGTATGCAAATTAACCCCACCATATATTACGTAAACCTTTATACCTTAGTGATATATAAGACACATTTCAGTATTTTAAACATTTGTCTTGAGGCAAATCTAACTCAGATTTTTATAGAGACATCGTTAATAAATAAATTTATTCTATATATTAATGATACTGACTATAAATTAAATACTCATTGATAAACTTAGGCAATTTCTGAGGTTATGGTGATATAAACAGTGACGTGGTTTTGGTTACAGACACTGAATCTCCAGTATATACTGTGGTATATCTACAGTTCCTGCTAGTCAGGATTATTGTACATTTTACATATTGAACTAAATGTAATAGCTCTCAAGTAAACATATCAAACGTTGTAATATTTAAATTATCATACTGTGGTATATCCACCGGTCCTACTAGTTAAGATTATCATTTTTAAATATTTAACTATTTTAAAATAGCTCTTAAGTAAACATATCAAACATTACGATAATTAAATCATCAGGCCCCGTAAACATTTCAAACGTTGTAATAATTGAATTATACTGTGGTATATCCACAGGTCTTGCTAGTCAAAATTCTTATATTTTTTACATATTGAACTATTTAGCAATATCTCTTAAGTAAATATATCAATTGTAATAATTAAATCATCTACTGTGGTATATCCACAGGTAGTCAATATTTCAATATCTTCATTGTAATAATTAAATCATCTACTGTGGTATATCCACAGGTCCTGCTAGTCCTTAGAACTATTTAGCAATATCTCTTAAGTAAATATATCAAACATTGTAATAATTAAATCATCTACTGTGTATATCCACAGGTCCTGCTAGTCAGATTTCTATATTTTTTACATATTGAACTATTTAGCAATATCTCTTAAGTAAATATATCAAACATTGTAATAATTAAATCATCTACTGTGGTATATCCACATATCCTGCTAGTCAAGATTATCATACTTTTTACATATTGAACTATTTAGCAATAGCTCTTAAGTAATCATATCAAACATGACAATAATTAAATTATCATACAGTGGTATATCTACAGGTCCTGCTAGTCAAGATTATTATACTTTTTACATATTGAACTATTTAGCAATAGCTCTTAAGTAATCATATCAAACATGACAATAATCAAATCAACATACTGTAGTATATTCACAGGTTCTGCTAGTCAAGTGCATTATACTTATTACATATTGAACTATTTAGCAATAGCTCTTTAATAAACATATCAAACGTTGTGATAATTAAATCATCATACAATGGTATATCTACAGGTCCTGCTAGTCAAGATTATCATACTTTTTACATATTGAACTATTTAGCAATTACATATTAAGTAAACATATCAAACGTTGTGATAATTAAATTATCACACTGTGGTATATCCACAGGTCCCGCTAATAGAGTAAATATTATCAAGTTTCTTCAATGCCAGTGACAGATATCGTTAGAACGTATATAAATAAGTAAATCAATTAAGTGTTTTGGATTTGAACGGCATTTTCTCGGATAATTATGACGAGTTTTGCGCATGCGCACGCGCGCGTCTCTATTTGATCGCTTCCTCTAAGGTACATATGATAAATATAATTGCCAACTGCCGTCTAATATGCGCTCTAATAATGGCCGTACATAGAAGAGGCTTATAACAAGCCGGGAGTCAATTTAAAGTGTTTGTTAATTTGGCCGGCTTGTCAAGAAGTGCCACTGACGAGTTGCACAAAGTTAAGGATAATTAATCGATAAATATTGGGGAAAATGTATCGCTTATTTATACTTTTTCTTATTTTCGATCAATCGTGAAATATTTAATAAACGTTAATTTTACATCGTTGAATTTTTCTTATTTCGATCTATCGTAAAATTATATATATATATATATATATATATAGGACAGTTTGTATGTATGTATGTATGTCCGGAGGAAAGTACAAAAATAAAAGAATTAACGACAAAGTAAATGTATATATACATCAGATATCACCAGTTCTTGCTTTTTATGCAAAAATTATGAAGATTTGATTTATATTCGAAGATATCTAGAAATTAAAATATACATAGAAATAGCATTGAAATTCTACTTAAAAAGTAAATATATTAGATATTACCGGTTCTTGCTTTTTATGCAAAAATTGTGAAGATTTGATTTATATTCGAAGATATTTAAAAATTAAAGTATACATAGAAATAGCATTGAAATTCTACTTAAAAAGTAAATATATATACCCATTAGATATTATCGGTTCTTGCTTTTTATACAAAAATTGTGAAGATTTGGTTTAAATTCGAAGATATTTAAAAATTAAAGTATACATAGAAATAGCATTGAATTCTACTTAAAAAGTAAATATATATACCATTAGATATTATCGGTTCTTGCTTTTATACAAAAATGTGAAGATTTGGTTTAATTCGAAGATATTTAAAAAGTATACATAGAAATAGCATTGAAAAAATATATATACACATTAGATATTACACAAAATTGTGAAGATTCGAAGATATTTAAAAATTAAAATATACATAGAAATAGCATTGAAATTCTACTTAAATGTCCAGCAATTGTAAATCTTAAAAGTAAACAAATCAATACACCGAGAGTTTTTGCTCCACCCCCTCTAACCAGTCGATGCTGAATAGCCCCTTCTAGTA
>CM042172.1:31898108-31905608 GCA_023376005.1 Doryteuthis pealeii | reverse complement strand
CTTCACATAAATATTTTAGTTTAGAAAATGTTTTAAGATTCCTTAAATAAATGAAATAAAACAATTACTAACCTGACTTACCAAAAAAAAAAAAAAAAAAAAAAAAAAAGAAAAAAAAAGTCAAGTATTTTGAATAGGATTTTTAAAATTAATTTTAATTTCAAAATTTAGTTTGATGTGTTGCAAAATCGTCGTCAAAATTTTCCGTTTTAATTTTGACGACGATTTGCAAGTTTAGCCCCCAAAATTTGTCGTTCTTGTTCGTAATTAAGGAAACACTCATAAGCTTAATAAATACGTGTATATGGCTTCGCCAGAGAAAACAGATGTTTTTAGCCCCCTGATATTAATTAACCACGTAATAAGAAACGGTTATTTCTAAGTCTTCTTCGTTACCTGGATGCAATGAAATCATTCGAATATTCGTTTATTTATTTATTTATTTATAACCGGTGTCGACTGATTAACTGTATTGGTGTTTGTATTGTTTTCCCGTACAAAAATATCTTCCTTAATAGAGACACGTTCGGTTCTATCCGTACTCCAGGGCAGAGATCTATCCGTCGTTATTTAAAAAAAGCTCTGTGGGCAAGGAAGCCCCTCCTCCCCCACCAGTGTAGAAGAGTGGTGGGAAGTGAAAATAAAAACCTGGTGGCAGGGTCGGGGGTAAAAGGTGTTTGAGGATGGTGGTGGGGGAGGTATATGTTCTTTAGAAAGGTGGGAGGTGGTAGAATTGAGAGGATACATGAGAGAGAGACCGGAGATGAAGTGTAAAAATGGATATGTCGTATTATATCATTTACAATTGTCGAGAATACCTTCAGTCCAAGAAAGATAAATTCTTTAGAAATATTTCTTGAATGTTAATCTTAAATGTTTCCGGGATTTGAAGAATTTAATAGAAGATTTCAAAATAGAATTTAAAAAAAAAGAAAAAAATGTTTAGGGGGTCTGCTTTTCAAGGATTTTACCAACCAAAGGGAACGGAAAATCTCCCTTAAAATAAACTAGCAAATATATGCACCCTTCGGGTGCAAGTATTTAGGTTTTGATGTAATAAAATATTGTATCAAATTAGAAACTATTTAGAAAATGATAAACTGAGGAGGTATAATCGAAAAATACAACTGCTTTAAATCTAACTCTTCCATCATTTTCCAGCACTCCCGTCTTTCATTTTTCCTAATTTATCTACTTAGTTCGATTAGGAAGTATTTAATAAAATTACAGTTCTTTCGTCTTGTTTATGGATTTCTTTTAAGATTTATCCCCGAGTTTTTTGCTCAGATTCGTTAAGAGAAAACCAAACAATTAGAAATCAATAATACTAAGGATATATTTATTAAAATCAAATTCTTAATATCAATATGCAAATTAGTCTTCTCGTTCACACTATAAACCGCTATTTTGTTGAATATACAAATATACTTCCATGTTATTAGTATGTAGATTAATCCAACAGTATTAATAAGGTATGAGAATTTTATCAATAATTGAGGTTTAAATTAAAATAAATTCATGGTGAATGTGACGTCAATAACTAAGGGATTGTGACTTGAATAGTGATTTAGTTTCGGTTACAGACAGACAAACACACAATCTTCATTATAATAAGATGTATAAACGATTGTTGGGAGGTGCGTTGTGCAACGGTTATCGTTGTAGGAAATGGACACGGCAAACCGGGTTCGAATCCTAAAAAAGACTGTTCGAATTTCACATAGTGTTAATACCCTTGGGAAAGGTATGAATCCAACGAATCTCTTTCCAGCTATTGTTAAATAGTAGGACAAGCTGGGCTGTTTAACCTTAGTTAGGCAACCAGTGTAGAAAAAACTCTGAATTCAAACTTTTTAAACTTCACTTAAATAATTGACCTTGTGTTGCATCTTGTTCATGGGGGAGTGTTTGGGTAAATACATCCAAGCATTGTAGATGAAGCTCTTCAAACAATCTAGGAGAAGGAAAACTCTGAATTCACACCTGTTAAACTCCGCTTAAAAATTGACCTTGTGTCATATCCTGTTTGTGCAGAGGGGTTGGTAAATATATATATGTATGTATTTACCAACATCTCCGAATGAGCAGGATGTGACACAAGGTCAATTTTTATGCGGAGTTAACCAGGTTTGAATTCAGAGATTTCCTTTTCCTATAACGTTTCGGTCTATCAAGCCTTCTTCAGGACACAAGCTAATTTCTATTATTGAAGAATTCAGTTCTCTCTGTCGGATTGATTTCCTTTTTTTTACTCCCATATCACAATAAAGACGAGGACAGCAGTCCGAAAAAAATCTAAATTATTCAAATGCACTTATTTTGTTTGAAGAGTGTGAAAATTTGCACTGCGCATGTCTAAGAATAATTTACATAGAAAACTCAGCACTTTTCTCGATTCAAACTTCCTGTGGATGCTAGAGGCAAACTCGCTACCGATTTTCCCACTGATCTCATTTAAAGATGGCGGACTTGCCTCTTTCGCTATGCAGAAGTAAGGAGCGTATTAATAAGGCAAATAGTGACGAATAGTAACGAAGACGAGTGAGTATCGGGTTTTTTTCTTTTTTTAGAGAGAGGGGTATCGAAAGGGTCGGGGTTATAGATACTGACGAATCACAGCCTGGAAGCTTCGACTTCGTCATCATGGTGGTCGTTGTTGTTCGTGGCTGAGGTATGGGGGAGTGGTGTTGGTTGAGGAGGTGGGTGGGGGGTCTCTTGAAGCTCTGAGAGCCCGAAACACAGTATCGCTCCGATAAAGTTATGAGAATGCTCACATATGGGGAATGCTCGCTCGCCAGCAGCCCCCAACCACAGAGAGATGACTGTGTTGTCTAATTGCTATACAGAGTGAGAATAAAGATGGCGGATGGGTTAGGGTGGGGGAGGTTGTGTGTGTGTGTGTGTGTGTGTGTGTGAATTCAGCGTTTCGTTTGACGTTTGAAATGAAGAGATGAATATAATAAACGAAAAGAAATTGGGGGAAATAAACGAATGAATGAAAAGATAAATAAGCAAAAATTTAAAAATCTTCAGCTAGATCGAAATAAAAATAGAAATAAGAATAAAATGGACGGGATGAATAAGAAGATGAAGATGAAGATGAAGACAAAATGAAAGGTTAAAAGATGGAGGGAGTAAGAAGAAAATGAAAATGAAAAAGGGAAAAGAAAAATTAATATTTTCAATAGGTGTTGCAAAATTTAAAAAACAAAACAAAACAAAATAAAATAAATAAATAAAAACTACCCCCACCAAAAAAAAGAAAGAAAGAAAGAAAGAAATAGACTGAATGAAAGTTGAAAAAGAAGAAATGAAAGAAATAAGAAACAAACAAAAAAAGAAAAAAAGAAAAAGGGAAAAGAAAAAATTATGCTTTCAATAAGCGTTGAAAATTAAGAAAAAAAAACAAAGAAATAAACTGAATGAAAGTTGAAGAAGAATTAAAAGAAGGAAAAACGAAAAGGAGGAAATAGAAGAAAATGGAAAGAGAAAAGAAAAACATTATATTTTCAATAAGTGTTACAAAGAAATAAATAAAAAAGTAAAAAAAAAAAAAAAAAAAGAAAAAGACTGATTAAAAGTTGAAGAAGAATAAAAAAATTAAACGAAGAAAATAAAGGAAGAATAAAAGGAAATGAAAAAGGAAAAGAAAAAATTATATTTTCAATAAGTGTTACAAACTAAAAAACAAAAAAACAAAAAGATAACCCAAAAAACAAAAGAAAAAAGATTGAAAGTTGAAAAAGAATAAAAAGGAAAGAAAGAAAAAAGAAAAAAGAAAAAAAAAAGGGAAAAAAATTTTTAACAATAAAAAAACGAATGAAAGAAACTGAATAAAAGTTGAAAAAGAATCAAAGAATGAAAGGAAGGAAATAAGGAAAAAAAAGAAAAGAAAAAAAAAAAAGAAAAAAGAAAGAAAAGAAAAATTATATTTTCAAGTGTTGAGAATTAAATAAAAGATAATAAAAAAAGCGAAAGAAAGAAATTGAATGAAAGTTGAAAAAAAATAAAAGAGTGAAAAGAATAATATAAGAATAAAAAGAAGGAAATAATGAAAATAAGAGAAAAGAAAAAAAAATAAAAAAGAAAAGAAAAAAAATATTTTCAATAAGTATTGAGAATTCATTAAAAAAATGAAAGAACGAAAGAAAACAAAATGAATGAAAATTGAAAAAGAATAAAAGGAAGGAAATAGGTAAAAAAAATGGACGTCCAAAAAAGGAATGTGCTGAAGTTAAGCATAAGTAAATAAAACTCAAGTGAAATAATTTGAGATTCAAGACTGGGGGTGAGTATGGATAGGGGTGGGGATAGGGGTGAGTGTGGGTGATGGGAGGTGTTAAGCTAAAGGTTAGGAATAATTGTAAATCAAAGTATAAAATGTAGAGTCCTAAACATACCTCCCCATTCTCCCAAAGAACACCAATCCCCCATCCCCAATGGCAGACCCATCTCCCCTTGTACAAAATCTCCCGCCATTTGAAAAATACAACAAAATAACGCCCCCCCCACGCCCCCTGCTTTACACGCCGAGTCAAAAGATCAGGCAAAAATAAAATGATGAAAATGAAATAGGAAATTAGAAATAGGGAAAAAAGTGTTGGGGGAGGGGAGTGAGAGAGAGAGAGAGAGAGAGAGAGAGAGAGAGAGAGAGAGAGAGAGAGAGAGAGAGAGAAAATAGGAAATTAGAAATAGTAAAAAAAAGTGTCGGAGAAGTCAGAAAATATTGGGGGGGGAGAGAGGAGAGAGAGAGAGAAAGAACAAATAAAAGAAAGAGAAAAAGACAAAAGATAAAGAGAATGAGAATGAAAAGAGAGAAAAGAGAATGAGAATTAAGAGAGAAAGAGAATCAGAATGAGAATGAAAAAGAGAGAAGAGAATCAGAAGAGAGAAATTGAGAATGAGAAAGAGAGAAATTGAAAAAGAGAAAGAGAAAAAGAGAGAGAGAGAGAGAGAGAGAGAGAGAGAGAGGAGAGAGAGAGAGAGAGAGAGAGAGAGAGATCCGTGTAACGAATTGGAAGGAAGAAGATGAAATTTGAGAATAACAACAAAACAAAAAAAAGTTACACAGGAAGAAAATAAAATAAGAATTTTGAAAAATATTTTTTAAATAATTGATTATAACAATACAAAATAAAACAAGAAACCAAAAACAAAAACAAACAAAAAAAATACCAGTGAATGAAAAGTGAATGTAAAAGATGCAATTTCGAAGAATAATGAATTTTTAAAAAAAATCACAAAGAAATTATTTCTTTTTTTTTCTTTCTTTTCTTTTTTTTTTGACAAACAACTTTTATTTATTTATTTTATTTATGCCCTTTTGAACAAAACAAAAACAAAACCAAAAACAATCTGGGAATGGTAACAGAAGTCAAAATGCCTCAGAATTTTCATATTTGTTCCCTTGACTTTTTGTTAAATTAGGCAGAGAGAAAAAAATATGAAAAAATAAGGGATGAAAATGATATTGGAGGGAGGGGACGGGGGGGGGCTGGTGAGGGAGGGGTTGGGTGTTGGGATTCCCTGTCGAAGGAAAATGAGTAGATATCTTTTTTTTTTACATTTTTAATTTGGCTTTTACCAACCCCCCTTTTTTTTTAAAGTGAAAAACGAAAATACGCAAAATAAAGTGACTGTATGGTAGACTGATAATTTGAATGAAAAATAAGAAAAAAAAAAAAAAGAAAAAAAAAAAAAAAAAAAAAAGAAAATTAAGCAAAAAAAAATTTCCCCCAAAATATCCAGAATGGCACAGCTATTAGAACGCAAAAAGTCACAGATGACCTTTAGAGCCTTTTAAGGGTTCTTCTAAGAATTCTTTTATTTTTATTTTCCCGCTTTTATCGGTATTTAAAAAAAATGCCCTTTTCTGTTTTTTCACGCACTTATTTTCATCATACAGCGGTACATTGACTTACGAGTTTAATTCGTTCCGCTCGTAA
The DNA here is from genome assembly GCA_023376005.1 of Doryteuthis pealeii. NCBI lineage: Eukaryota > Metazoa > Mollusca > Cephalopoda > Myopsida > Loliginidae > Doryteuthis > Doryteuthis pealeii. The sequence continues at coordinate 31,899,663 of CM042172.1, read as the reverse complement.
CTCAATTTTCTCTTATATCAAAATAATTTTCTCTAATTGACACTTCCTCGCCTATGCGATTTTCAATGCTGGTGCACTTGGTTTAAAAATCGCATAGGCTAGAAACTGTCAGTTGACTTCAAGTCCACTCTACCCTAACTTTGATATACACGCTCTATCAATGATATTGAGCACTATTTACTAATGAATTATCAATTTAATATATATATATATATATATTTTTGGAGGATATGTGCTTAATTGAAGTCATACCTAATTTTGGAAATTAATTAGTTAATAATTTAGCCTTACATTTGAACATATATGCCCACCTAAATTCATTAATTATTAACTAATTAATTTCCAAAATTAGGTACGACTTCAATTAAGCACATATCCTCCAAAAATTGTCGGCTTAAAAAGCCATATAAAAATAAACACATTTGTTTGTTTACTTAACCTCATATATATACATATATATGTAAAGAGTTGAATTTTATTTTTCATGCTACAAAAGACAAAGGAAAAAGAAAGAAAGAAAAGAAAACTAAACGCCATTTAATATATATATATATATATGTATATATATATATGTATATATATATATATATATACACCTACAAATCGAAAATTATAATTTTAATGATTATTTCTTGTTTTCTCCTGTTGGGAAAAAATGGTATCGTTTGTAAAAAGTTACAAACTTTAAGAATTTTTCGATAAATCAGAATAAACCATAAATCATGTAAAATGGAAGCGCGTGGTGTAATGGTTAAAGTCATGGGAAATGGACTCGTCGCCCCAAGTTCAAATCCTGGACATGGTAATTGCATTTCACTTAGCGCTAATACCCTTGGGAAAGGTATGAATCCTACTCTCCCTCCAGCTATGGGTAAATAATAGGACAGACTGAGCTCTTTAACCTTGGTTAGACAACCGGTCTAGGAGAAGGAAAACTCTGAATTCAAACCTGTTGAACTCCGCTTAAGAAATTGACCATGTGTCACATCCTGCTCGTGCGGAGGGGTTGGTATATATATATATATATATATATATATATATATATATCTCATGTAAACGTTTATTTAATTTATTAATGACATATACCACACATGACAGAATTTTACACGCATTAATAATATAGGCTGTTTTGAGGCAAATCAATCTCCGCTAGGCCACAATATAGACATCTGTCTATATCTATACATATATAAAGGGCAGTGTGTATGTATGTCCGGAGGAAACTAAGAAAATAAAACAATTAATGACAAAGTAAATATATATACACATTCACTATCATTACATCTTGGTTTTTGAGTAAGAATAATGAAGAATCGATTCATATTCATGAAGATAATTAGAAAATAGAATGTAAATGATAACAGCATTGATTTCTTTTTTTGCATTTAGTATTTTGAATAGGAGACATTCATTTTTCTTTTCACTGTGTCTAGATCAACGCAAGGTTTTTTTTTACATAGGGATTTTAATGTTGCTTCTTGTGAAGATCCAACTCGCAATTCAACAATGATGGATCTGCGAGACTACCTTTTTTTACCACCCTCCTTTACCCAAG
>CM042172.1:31875608-31880608 GCA_023376005.1 Doryteuthis pealeii | reverse complement strand
TTCTTCTTCTTCTTCTTCTTCCTCTTCTTCTTCTTCTTCTCTTCTCTTCTCTTCTTCTTTCTTCTTCTTCTTCTTCTTCTTCTTCTTCTTTCTTCTCTTCTTTCTGTCTATCTTCTTCTTCTCCATCTATTCTTCTTCTTCTTCATCTATTTTCTTCTTTTGTCTATTTCTTCTTCTTCTTCTTCTTCTTTTCTTCTCTTTCTTCTATCTATTTTCATTCTTCTTCTTCTCTATTCTTCTTCTCTGTCTATTTTTCTTCTTCTTCTGCTTCTTCCATATATTCTTCTTCTTCTGCTTCTTCCATATATTCTTCTTCTTCTGCTTCTTCCATATATTCTTCTTCTTCTATCTATTCTTCTTTTCTCTCTATTCTTCTTTTTTCTTTCTTCTTTTTCTTCTTCTTTTTCTTCTGTTCTTCTTTTCTTCTTCTTCTTTCTGTCGACCCCTTCCATTTTGATTTCTGTCTCCCTACTCGCCCTCATTTTTCTGTCCCCCAATTCACCACCACCAATGATATTTCCAAAGATAGTTTTGATTGATTTGTGCAGCCGTATCACAACGGAACCCCCCGAATGTATTCTTCCGCGCACAATGATTATCATTTGTAGCGAAGGACCGGACCCGATTTCCGTGTTTTCTGGCTGCAGTCTCAATAGATGGATGACACGCGTCCTATCACTTCCGGTTTGTCACACACATACACACACGACTATCTCCTCTTATACCCGCAAAACTCAGCACTCCTTTCTCTGTCGACTCTTAACTCGACTTCTTTTCGCCTCCTCGCCAAAAATCTCTTTCTTTACGAATATTATATTTCTTTAACTTCTTTTTTTCTTTTCGGTTTTTCGTTTTGTGGGTATTCATTTATTCCCTTTTCGCCATTGCTGTCTTGTATTGGCGCGAATTCTTTCTTAGAAACCGTCTTTGCCTTCTTCCTATTCGTATTGGCATCAAATGTTCGTGGTTGAATTAGGCTTGAACTCAATTATTTTGTTCTTCCTTTTTTCATTCATTTTTGTTACGTTTTTCTTTTCTTTGCTTTTTTCTTCTTCTTCATTCTTCTTTTTCTTCCCATTTTCTCGTTCATGTCAAAGATTTCTTATTCTTCACTTTTGTTTCTTTTTTTTTTAATTAATTTTTTACGTTCTTCTTTCCTTTCCTTTCTTTTTTTTCATTCCTTTTTTTTCTTCCCAATTTCTTATTCTTCACTTTTGTTTATATCTTTATTCTAATTTAATCTTTCTTTCTTTCTTTCTTTCTTATTTTTAAAAAATATGATTTACGTTCTTTTCTTTTCTTTTCTTTTTTTCTTCCCACTTTCTCGTTCATATCGAATATTTCTTATTTCTTCACTTTTATTAAATCTTTAATTTGAACATCTAATTCAATCTTTTTTTATTTCTTTTTTACGTTCTTCTTTTCTTTCCTTTTTTTATTTATTCTTTTTTTCTTCTCACTTTCTCGTTCGTGTCAAAGATTTCTCATTCTTCACTTTTGATTAAATCTTTAATTTGAACATCTAATTCAATCTTTCTTTATTTCTTTCTTCATTTATTTTTTTTACGTTCTTTTCTTTTCTTTTTCTTCATTCTTTTTGTTCTTCTTACTTGCACTTACCCCCTCTCTTCTCTCTCTCTCTCTCTCTCCTCTCTCTCCTCTCTCTCTCTCTCTCTCTTTTCCTTCATATTGACTAGTTCCTTTTTGACTCTCTCTCTCTCTCTTTTTCTCTTCTTTTCCTTCCTATTGACTAATTTCTCTCTCTCTCTCTCCTTCTCTCTCTCTCACCCTCTTTCTTTCTCACTCAGGTCGACATTTTCTTATCATCCGCCATTGTTTATTGTCTAATTTCCCATCTTCTCTACTTTTCATTCCTCGTCTTCCACCCCACCCACCCCACTGCAATCTATTTGAGATTTTTAAATACATCTTTATGGATATTTATTCGAAATCTCTATTTCGCGGTATTTCCGATATTTCATTTTTATGTCGTTGGTCTTTCATTCTCTTTCCTTTATTTACTTATTATTTGTTTTTTACTATTTTTTTTTATTCTTAAATATCTTTCTTCCTTCAAATGTTTATTTCTATATTCTCCATTTTTGTTTACTTTTCCCGCGTTTATTTTTCCCGCGTTTATTTTCCCGCCTTTCTCTGTTCACACAGAACACCTTTATTTCCGGTGCGCCGAGCATTTACCCTTTTGTTTATTGGAGGTTTTTGTCCCCCCCTCCCTTCCACCACCACCTCAACACCTCCTCTTCCTCTTTCCTCCTCCTCCTCTCACCTCGGTATTGCTGTCTTCTGTTTTGTCAAAAGTGTTGGACATTTCTTTTCACAAACAGACGGAAAGATCGGATCGGTTGATTTCTAGAAACCTCTATGTTTATTTATTGCTATTTTGATTTCATTATATATATATATATATATTTCGAAATTAGGAATTTCTTTTTCGAAAACGATTTATATAAACTTTAGCTTCAGTTGGGATCAGAAAGATTAAACTGAAAGAAAACGAGAATGAAAATATAAAAAAATTTAAGCGCTAAGTTCAGAATAATAGAAATTGATATATATATATATATATATATATATATATGTGTGTGTGTGTGTGTGTGTGTGTGCTATATCTATAAGTAAATAGTGCTCAATATCGTTGATATAGCTCAATATCGTATATTAGAACAACACACACACACACACACACACCACATATATATATATATGTGTGTGCATATGTGTGTGTGGTCGAGAATGTTTTTCAAACATTGGACTTCACAATCACAGGAGTACAAAAACTATATTATAGTCTTCCGAGACTAAAATACATATATATATATATATATATATATATATATATATATATATATAAGATCTTAACATTTTGACCATCTGATGATTGCAAGTAAGCATGAGACTTTAGTTACGGGATATTAAATCCATAATATATAATATTTGATAGTAAAGCTGCTCTGCTATTTTAGCATTGAGCACTTTCATATGCCAATACTTTTCTCATTCATTCTCTATTCATTCTATATAAGTCGAGGCGGCCTAATGTCAGCATCAGCCAACACAGAGAGGGAGTCTATTCCCTTTTCACAAGGGCTAGACTAAGGAGATTATTTTAGCGTCTGAGGTGGAGCGCCACTCCTACCATCAGCTCCTCACTTTACTGCACATATCCCTATGCTAAGTATACGCTGATTTGGTATCGAAATATAATTCATAAACAGATCTATTTGACCCATAATTGGGACCCTAACCGGTTCTCCCCGCCGGATCAGAGTGAACCAGGGAGTAATGGTAATGAAGGTGTCCATCCAGGATTGGAGAATCTTTACCCCATTTAAAGATTGACCTTGTGTCACATCCTAACCATGGCGAAGGGGTTGGGTAAAATACAGACAGACTTATTGATATTCCATCGTATATTAATCAAGACAGATTCGATTGAAAATCAATATCATACCAAATCAATATACATAACGGTATAATCGATACCCACGTGGTAACAGATATTGATTTTTTTTTTATTTCTAATTAATGTCCAATAATCCAATAATCGAACTGTGAATTTCCCGCCAAAAATTCCCGCCAAAAATATTGGTAATTTTCACCTTTATTTATTAAAATTCCTAGCAAATAAGGCAATTAGAGTAACCTCCCTTGACTTTCACTTTGAAACAACCCGGTAGATATTTTGAAAGTCTCCGTGCGAAATAAACAAATCTTAGAAACTTTTTTGAAAACAATACAACTGCAGGCTTTAACACAAAAATATCATAAAATGTGTTCTTAATAACAATTAAGTTCATTTCAAATAATGCGCACGCATAATTTTATGCTAGGAATTTTAATAACTAAAGGTGAAAATTACCAAAATTTTTATTTTATTCTTATTATGAAAAATTTTTTTAAAAAGCTTCTCTTGAATTCTTGCAGTCGCCTTTCATTTTATAACATATAAAGCAAAGTTGGCAGAGTGAGATATTGTCGTTATCAGCCAGACGGCGAGGGAGACTATCCCCTTTTCGCTAGCGCTATACTAGGGAGATTTTTATTTTGTTATTATTATCCATACAACATTTTCCTTTCCATTTATCTTCCAGCATAATTGCCGGATTAACTTCAATTTCAAATAGTTCGATACCGGCCCTCGCCAACTCACCGCATGAGTAGCACAGGGGTCTGTGCGGCAAAGTAAGTAGCTGATGGAGCCTCAGACGTAAAAACAATCTCCTTGATTTAGCGCTAGTGAAAAGGGGATAGACTCACTCGCTGATTGGCTGATACCGACTTTAGGCCACCCCGGCGATAGGTATTCTAAGGAACTTGATTTATTCGTTGGATTGGTTCGTTTGTCCCAGGCAAAGCCAGGAATTCCTGCTAGTTTTTAATCTGAAGACACAGTTTCGTATCCAGTCAAAGAAATGATAAGAGACGGCCTGTTGCTCCCCCATGCAGATTTCTTCAGCCCCCTCTTCACCCCTCGTTAATAATCTTTGAGGTCAATCCATTTCATGCTCCCCTTTCATGTCCTATCTGCACACCCCCTATTAACCTCCTTACAACCGTTTACCAGTCGGTTTCTATTAGACAAATGGGATTACTATAAAAACTTAATCGGGGGTGGGGGTGAAAGAAGAGAGAGGGGAGAGAGAGAGAGAGGGGGGAGAAACCTTTTATTGTTAGTTTTCGTTTTGTCTTTAAGTTTGAACGAGTAAATCAAGAAGGGGAAATGCTGAGGAGTTGGCACGAAATTGTAAGGAGTCGCTGGAGTAGAATGAGGTTCTCACGTGGAGAGAGAGAGAGGGGGGGGGAGAGAGAGAAGAAAGAAAGAAGAGTGAGAGAGGGAGTGAGAGATAAAGCGGGAAACAGTGAACGAAAGAAAAATTAAAGAAAAAGCGAAAGAAAAAAAGAGACTAAAATAAAGAGAAAGAGAGAGAGGGGGAGAAATAAATAAAGAGATTAATAGAATGATAGAGAGAAAGAGAGAG
>CM042172.1:31863108-31865608 GCA_023376005.1 Doryteuthis pealeii | reverse complement strand
TATTCGGAACCCTGTGTCCTGTGGCTTTGGCCTCTTGACCGATAAGATATATACATATATAACTAACAGTATTTATCCTGGTCGAGACTGTTTGTATTTCATATAGCGCTAATACCCTTGGTAAAAGGTATGCATCCAACTACTTATTTAACCTTGACTAGGTAACCAGTCTAGGAGAAGGAAAACTTTGAATTTAAATCTGTTAAACTTTGCTTAAGAAATTGATTTTGTGTTATATTCTGCTCATGTGGAAGGGTTGGTAAACAGTATGAATCACAATCCATCTTCTCAGGCAACACAAGTTGTATCATTGCCTGGTGCCTGAGGCGACCCAAATAGGGAATGCCGAAGGGAGTCACCCATTTTTTGCTTTGGACATTGTATGAGCTTAGGTTTGTGCGAAGCCCCTTACATTAAAAGGATCATGTGTTGAGTTAATCCGGCACGTTATATATATATATATATATATGTGGTGTGTGTGTGTGTGTGTGTGTGTAAATATATATAAGTTGATAATGTGTAAACTTTGTTCTTGTGGACTTTGTTTTTGTATTATGAAGCATGGAGATGAACAAGTTAGCAAAAACAAAAACAGAACAAAAAAACAAACAACAAAAAAAAACAAAAAAACAACAGAGTTTTAATATCCAGCTGCAGTTCTGTCCCTGGCTCGATTTATTCCGATATTTCTGGTGATCATTCACCCCTTGCCAAGGTGTGATGACAGTGTGAGGAAAAGTTACATCCAGTATAGGTGAAAAAACAAATTGAAATTTGTTTCAATGGTGAAACATCCTCGGAAGACTCCAACTAACAATTACAACTAATAAATATTAAACAATTACAATTAGTTAATATTATGATTATTTAATTATTATAATTAATTTATAATTATAATAATTATTATAATTGTATTATTATAATTATAATATATTCTATATATAATGATATATATTTTCATATTTTATTTATTATAATTATTATAATTATAAGTATAATAATTAATATTATAATTGTTTGTTAGCTGCCATACTTTCTAATCAGAACGAAACCGGTAGGTCAGCTATATTTCTTGAATTCTTAGTTTCACTATTCTTTCATGCTTCAATAAACCCAATACATTTGTTTTTTATAACCTTGTCATCATATATATATATATATATATATATATATATATATATATATATATATACTAGACATATACTGATCATATAATAAAATGCTACTTTCTTTAGTAATTTTATAGATTTACCATGAATATTGATGTTGTTTTAGTTTGTGGAATTATTATTTGACTCCATGAGAGTTTTTGACAAACGCTTTAGCTGGTGGTTCACTGAAGGCTGAGTGACAACAAATCTCCCCATGTCCACAGACGCTTCTGAATATTCTAGCTGATCTTAACAATGCTATCGTTTGGATGGTCTCGATTCTTCCTCTGATTTCCAATTCCTACAGACTCTTTCCCCAAATATTTTGAGACCGTATTATCCTTATTATTATGATGTCAATTAAACTATATTTTTACTGAATTGAAATTTAATTATTGCATTATTATAAAATTATGACAAATTATATTAATTAATTATAATAATGATAATGTTCACAATATCATGAATATCTTTTGCCTACCATATTTCAAAGTTCACTATCTATTCACTTCAGAACACATTCTATTCAAATAAAGTCCTATCATTATTGTAATCCGAGTCCTACTGTTCAATTACAATGCGAGCCGCTGCCAAGATTGTAGAATTGCAGTAGTGGGAGAGAGCCACTGAGAGCGGTTTAAAGTAGACAATAATTGTTCTAAAAGAAACGTTTATTGGTTGAATTACTTAATTATTTTATTTTTTAAACTAGGCAACAGAAAATACAATTTCCCTAAGTTTTCTTTTTTATAAATTACTTTACTGAATGTGAATTTATTCAAAAGATGAACAGATTTGTAGTTAGATGTTTAGATTCTAAATACAATTAATTTATGTAGTACCATTTTGATTATTAGTGCAAATTTGCTGCGTTCCACTAATATATATATATATATATATTATATATATATATATATATATATATATGTGTGTGTGTGTGTGTGTGTGTAAATTTTCCTCACATTTTGTCGGATTTTTCTTAATCCATTTTTTCTTCACACATATATATATATATATATATATGTGTGTGTGTGTATTATGTATATAGAAATAGTTTATGGTTATGTTTTATAGGTGGGCCAACATTTGCTGTATTATTGGGAGACTACTCAACCTCTGTGATAGAGCTATTATATAATAATAATAAATATTGTTCACTGTATAATATATATATATATATATATATATTATATATATATATATATGTTAACATACAAATACACACACACACACTTTATATATATATATATATATATTCAAGCAGATATATAGTTAGTTAATTACATTTAATATACATTTAAGTGGATAGAATATCCGTGTAATTAAATATATATATATATATACAAACA
>CM042172.1:31850608-31860608 GCA_023376005.1 Doryteuthis pealeii | reverse complement strand
AACTACAAGAGAATAGTTTGATAAATAAAAGGGAAATTATAAACGAAAATAGAATAGAATTATTGGGAATGATTTTGAAAGAAAGAAAGAAAGAAATAATAGGGGATGTACGATGGTGAAAGAAAAGAAAGAAAGAATAGGGGATGTATGATGGTGAAAGAAAAGAAAGAAAGAAAGAATAGGAGATGTATGATGGTGACAAAAAAAGAGAGAAAGAAAGAAAGAAAGAATAGGAGATGTATGATGGTGAAAAAAAAAAAGAGAGAAAGAAAGAATAGGGATGTATGATGGTGAAAAAAAAAGAGAGAAAGAAAAAGAAAAGAAAGAATAGGAGATGTATGATTGTGAAAGAAAAGAAAGAAAGAAAGAATAGGAGATGTATGATGGTGAAAGAAAAGAAAGAAAGAAAGAATAGGAGATGTATGATGGTGAAAGAAAGAAAGAAAGAATAGGAGATGTATGATTGTGAAAGAAAAGAAAGAAAGAAAGAATAGATGTATGATGGTGAAAGAAAAGAAAAGAAAGAAAGAATAGCAGATGGATATGATATAAGTAAAAGGAAAGAAAAGGAAGAAGAAAATACTATGAGGAATCATTTAGAAAGAAAGAATAAAGAAAGAAAGAAAGAAAGAAGGAAAAAAGAGACGGACGATGAGCAGATGATAAAAACAAAGAAAGAAGAAAAAGAAAGTAGAAAAAGACTTAGACATGATGAAAGAAAAAGTGGAGAAGGAGAGGAAGAAGAAAAAATCAACAGCTCTCTAAAAATCTTCGAGATTTCAGAAATCTTTTGGTGAAGGGATTTTCATTCCGAAATATTTAGAAAATAAATAAAAGGAAAACTAAAAACATCCTAGTTTGCCCATTTTTCCTTACACGTGCATTGTGATAGCCTTCTAAATCAACCGACAAACAAATATACACACGATGATTAAAAAAAATTATGAAAATCTCTCTCTCTCTCTCTCTCAATATATATATATATATATATATATATATATATAAAGATTGTTGTAGGTCCACACACAAACTACGGGGATGCTTGAAAAGGATTTCAAACATCCGAAATACGTGTGGCGCACCTAATATGATGATTTTATTTTAAATATTCAAACCTTTTTGCGGACCTTATTATCTTTTATTGTAAAATATTATTTTTCCTCATTGAACATACAATATATATATATATATATATATATATATATATATATATACATAAAGTGTGTCATAAAAGTATAGAGATTGAAGCTGTATTTGGCAAGAGAGAAATGAACAATGAATGGAACATTCATTTGTTCAGAATACAAGTAATGTCAAAACGTACAAAAATCTCAATATTTTTCACACACACACACACACACACATTATATTATATATATATATATATATATATATATATATATATATATATATTATAATTCATAAAGAATGAATGAATGAAAGATAGATAAATAGATAGAAAGAATGAACGTTGATCAAAATCATGAAAAAAAAAAGAATGAAGGAACGAAATAACTAAATAAATAAAGGATGAAGAAATGAACGAATGAAATAAATAAATAAATAAATAATGAATGAATGAATGAATGAAATAAAAAAATAAAGAATGAATGAATGAATGAAATAAAAAAATAAAGAATGAATGAATGAATGAATGAAATAAAGAAATAAAGAATGAATGAATGAAATAAAGAAATAAAGAATGAATGAATGAAATAAAGAAATAAAGAATGAATGAATGAATGAAATAAAAAAATAAAGAATGAATGAATGAATGAAATAAAAAATAAAGAATGAAAGAATGAACGAATGAAATAACTAATTGAATAAAGGATGAACGAATGAACGAATGAATGAAATAAATAAATAAATAAAGAATGAATGAATGAACGAATGAAATAACTAAATAAATAAGGATGAATGAATGAACGAATGAAATAACTAACTAACTAAATAAATAAATAAAGGATGAATGAATGAACGAATGAAATAAATAAATGAATAAATAAATAATGAATGAATGAAATGTAGTTGTTTATTAGACCCTAACGGGTACAACCACTCCGGGTCAGAGTAGACCTGGGAGTAATTGCAATGAACGAATACTCCTCACTCCCCAGATATCTAGAACTGAATCCTTATCCGCAGACGCAGTTTAATGCCATACCAAGGACCTCCCTTTTTGGGGGTGGTCTTATGCGGGGGGATACAGTTTGTCTATTCTAAACCCCATCGACGGGAGGATTTTTGTAGTGGAAATAACCTACCCGTAAAGTAGCCACCCCACCCCTCTCCACCCGTTTAATGACAACAATGCAATTTGGTTTGATTATAGCGGTAAATTAGTGGTGTTCTTTTTCTTTTTCTTCTTTTTTTAGGAGTGCGTGCTGATCGTAGCTGTGTTCACGGCACATATTCTAGCAGTGAATATGACATTGATTCGTATGGTCTATTCATATCTTATCTTGCCGGCAATTTATCAAAAGAAAATAAATAAATAAATAAATAAATGAAAATACAAAAGAAACAAAAACAAATAAATAGATAAATAAATAAAAGCAAATAAAAATATAAAAAAAGTAAAAAAAGAAAAAAAAAAAGAAAAGAAATTCATTCTTTCTTTCTTTCTTCCAAAAGTAAAATAGATAAATATATCCCTAATTAAAAATCATATTAATCTATATTTTTTTCTTTCTTTCTTTCTTTCTTTCTTTCTTTCTTTCTTTCTCGGCTTTCATCAACTTCCATTCTTTCTTTCTTTCTTTCTTTCTTTCATTCATTCATTCATTTTTTTCTTTTTTTTCCCGTGACTTTGATCAACCTTCTTTCTTTTTTCCTTTCTTTCTTTTTTCCTCTCTTTCTTTTTTCCTTTCTTTCTTTTTTCCTTTCTTTCTTTTTTCCTTGGCTTTCATGGCTATTCTTTTTATTTTTTTACTCTTCCTCTCTTTTTAACTTTCATCATTCCTTTTCCTTTCTTCCTTTATTTTTCGTTCCCCTTTTAATAGCTTTCTTTGTTGTTTTTCATTTTCTTTTTTCTTTCTTTCTTTTTGTGTTTTTCTTTCTTTATTTCTCGTTCCCCTTTTCTGAGATTTCCTTATAAGTTTTCGTTTTGTTTCTTTCTTTCATTTCTTTATAATTTTTCGCTTTTATCTTTCTTTCTTTCTTTTTATCTTTCTTTCTTTCTTTCTGAGATTTCTTTAGAATTTTTCATTTCTTTCTTTCTTTTTATCTTTCTTTCTTTCTTTCTTTCTTTATTTCTAAGATTTCTTTAGAATTTTTCATTTCTTTCTTTTTTATCTTTCTTTCTTTTTATCTTTCTTTCTTTCTGAGATTTCTTTAGAATTTTTCGTTTCTTTCTTTCTTTTTATCTTTCTTTCGAGATTTCTTAGAATTTTTCGTTTTTTTTCTTTCTTTCTTTCCGAGATTTCTTTAGAATTTTTCGTTTTTTTTCTTTCTTTCTTTCTTTTCCCCCGCTTTCTTTCTAAACATGATATATATATTCATAGTATGTAATTATTGTGATGTTGGTTAGTTAAGAATTCAGCTAAAAGAATGTTTAAAATCAATATATTTCTAAGGTGTCACTTGTTTATATTAAAACAAAAATTCTGTACAAAAATGTAATTAATGATTTGTTACTATTTCTCAGAATTTTTTTAGATGTGGGTTAATAATTTGTATTATTTGTATTATTCGGACTATTGTCCTCATCTTTTTTGTTAAAAATTATATACTACAGAGAAGGTTCCTGGGTTTGAGAATATATGTTTCTTTTCTCTCCTTTTTATTTATTTTCTTTAATAATTTCTGGAAGCCAAGGGGGCCCTGCCCAGGGCTAACACTTGATTCCTTTATAAATAGTATTTGTATCCTAAGAAACATTTTTAGGATGGAACCTGTTGTGTGTGTGTGTGTGTGTGTGTGTGTGTGTGTGGTGTGTGTGCTTAATCCTGTAAAATGCAAATATATATATTTTTTTAATTTAAAAAAAGAATTTTTCGACAAGTAACACCTGAAGATGACCGGAGACCACATCGACCGAAACGCTGCGTATAAATCAACAGAAACGAGGACAATAGTCCGAATAATACATTTTTTTAACTTCATAATATAACAATATAATCATTAAATCTATTTCGTAATATTTGATTTTTATCCTTTTATAGTAAAAAGTAAAGTAGGCGGAGTAGTCTATTGTCTGCACCAACGAGGGAGTCTATCCCCTTTTCACTTACGCTAGACCAGGGAGATTGTTTTTGCATCTGAGGTATAACACCACACCTACCGTCAGCTCTCCATATTGGACTATTGTCAGTATCAGCTGGACAGCGAGGGTGTGTATGTCCTTTTCACTAGCACTAAACCAGGTAGATTGTTTTTGCGTCTGAGGTGGGGCGCTGCACCTACCATCAGTTCCCCACTTTAGTACATAGATCCAATCCGTGCTGCTTATGCGCCGAGTTGGCGAGATTCGGTATCGAACCTTAAGGCTCAAGAAGCAGACGCTCTACCGACTGAGCTAAACCGGCACAATTGTAATTAATGTTTTAACCGTTTATTGTAAATGTGTATTATATTTGTTCACAACAAAGATTGTGAAATAGATTCTTCTGAGAAAATTGAAAGAATTAAGATATTTTAAAAATATTCAATTGTTAGTCTCGTCGTGAATGCGTACCCGACATGGGTAGGTACGTCAGCTAGCTTGTAAATAATCTTACTCCCTTGCAACCATAGGTTGCAATTTATTATTATACATTTTCAGTACATACTTATGACTATATAAATAAATGATATCTTTGATAATAAATGCGGACGTCAGTGTGTTTTATTTTTCAAATTTACTCCTAGAGCCTGTAGTCCAATATATCATACCATTTTGGAACCAGGCCGACTCCGAGAGTAAATTTTAAAATATTCAAGGCTAAATCCGGGCTCGAAGTCCTGAAATTTTGGATTCTTAAGTTTTAATTAATTTTTTTCGGTGATTTTGTCAAAAATTTTTGAGACGAATTTTTTGTACGATGACAGTTTTTAAAAACTTGTAAATAAATTTTGCGAATTATCGAAATTAATTGCGAAATCTAATGAAAGTCACGCACGGAATAGAAATAATTGTTTGTACGAAAAGTAAGCACCTATGTACATCAAACTATCTTTGAATTAAGTGGCAGTAGAAGAATTATTATTATTATTATATTTTTATTTTACGGCATGTCAACCCTTGTGGGTTTATTTTATGCCAAACACGTTTTATTCTAGTCATTCTTTATAGGTTTTGAAATTTTTTTTTTAACTCAATTTGTTTAAAAACACATTTTTAAAAACTCATTTACTTCTTTTTAACCCATAGATGGGACCCTAACAGGTACTACCAGTCCGTTACAGGGTGGACCTGGGAGTAATGGGAATGAATGGGTACTTCACACTCCCTAGATTAATTTTAAATTCACCATTAGATGCAGCTATAACGTCATGCCGTGGATACGAAGAATTATTGTTGAACTTTTAAAAGCTAAGCTTAAATTAAAATTTTATTTATATCCAATTCACGAAATGTCATTGTTGGACCGAAGGCTTAATCGGGAGCCCTCCGCAGAAGCTAGCTTAATTGCCGACCCATAGCGCGGCTTTTAAGCTATTAAAAGTATAAGTAAAAATAAAGTTGTCGGGGTGGCCTAAAGTCGGTATCAGCCATTCAGCGAAGGAGTCTATCCCCTTTCCACTAGGGCTAGACCAAGTAGATTGTTTCTGCATCTGAGGTGGAGCGCCACACCTATCATCAGCTCCTCACTTTACCGCACAGATCCCTGTGCTACTCACACGCCGAGTTGGCGAGGGCTGGTATCGAACCCAGGAACCTTGTGGTTCTTAGCCTGATGCTCTACCGACTAAGCCAATTCCGTATACCATTAATGAGAAAGAAAAAGATAATTTCTTAAAACGGATTGATATATTCATTTACTAAGCTTTGCCTAATGGTGGCACAAGACCAGATTCATGGGGAGCAACCAATGAGACTGAAGCTCCCAAGCAATAGCTTGTTAACCATTACACCATGTGAGGTGCCTAAAAGGCGGATTTATATTTTTCGTTTATTTTCAAAACTGTATTCTTTCTCGTTACGTCAGATTTAATTTCAAATTCCACTCTCCTTACATTAATAAGTATAGAGAATATTGTTAATTAATGCCTGAAGAAGATATCAGATCTGAAACACGTGTCGCAAATGTTAGATAACAATTTTTTTTTAAACATAATCCTTTTTGCAGACCTTCTTTTAAAAAAAAATTCCTTTTCTCCCGTTGGATCCATAACAACCCTTTATATATATATATATATATATATATATATATATATATATATATATATATATAAAAGGCAGTATGTATGTATTTATGTATGTATGTCCAGATGAAACTACGAAAATAAAACAATTAACGACAAAGTATATATATATATATATATATATATATATATATATATATATATATACATTAAATATCACCGGTTCTTGCTTTTTGTGCAAAATTAGGAAGATTTGATTTATATTCGAAGATATTTAAAAATTAAAATATACATAGAAATAACATTGAAATTATATCTAAAGATGTCCAGCATTTGTAAATCTCAAAAGTAAACTACTCAATACACTAGGTAATTTTGCCTGTCCCTCTACCTGGGCGATGCTGGGTAGCCGCTTCCAGTAGTTAAATAAAGCGTGTATGCATTTTTGTATTTGTATGAATTGGCAAGAGTGTACAAATAAAGGAATTTTATAAACGCACAATTATACGGGAAGACTCAGAAAATAAATTGATATAATTTCGTAATCTAAGAACTTTATCAATTCTCATTGTAAGGATTTCAAATTTTAACAACATGTGTAGAAACAGCTAAAAATTCCATGTTTAATGTATAACCTTTTCTTTTTTATTAGATTACGAAATAAATATTAATTTTCTTCTGAAACACCCTGTAGATCTCAAATTTTAACAGAATCTGTAAAAATGTTAAAATTTTATGTTTTTATTTTATTTTCAGGTATAGATATGCCATTCACTGGAAAAAAAAGACGTTTAAACATTAAAAATAGAATTTTTATTTTTTTCTACGCATGCTGTTAGAATATATCATTTGAGAGGTAAATTGTGTATCAGAAAAAAAAATCGTATCATTTCGTAATTTGATAACTTGATCAGTTCTCATTCAAATGAACTCAAAATTTACGAGCATATGTAGGAACAACCCAAAATCCTATGTTTAATTTTTAAACACCTCTTCAATTACAGTAAGTGGTATTTCTTTACTTGAAAATATACTAAATAGTTGTAAAAAGGAGTTTTAGAAAAATTTTATATTATTTCGTGATCTAATAACTTGACCAATTTTTTTTTCAAACCATCTCAAAATTTAAGAGCATGTGTAGAAATAATTAAAATTTCTATGTTTAATGTTTAAATTCCTTTTCATTTCATTTGATTACAAAGTGATACCTATTTTTTCAAAAACAACGTGTACATTTCAAATTTTAACAGCATGTACAGAAACCACACAAAATTGTATGTTTAATTTTTATTTTCAGATATACAGGGTGTCCACAAAGTCTGGGTACATTAACATATACTTTTAATAAAACAAAACAGTTTTATTTAATTATAATGTTAATAAATAATAAATTATTATTTCTTATATTTAATTGTTTATGTTATGATTTTATTTACTGCTAAATTACCATATCTGCCTTCCCGGAAAAATAACATAAATACAATAGTGACATCTCCATGTACCCAGACTTTGTGGACACCCTGTAGAAATACCATTCACTGGAAAAGAAAAAGTGTTTAAACAATAAACATTTTTCTTTATTTGTTTCTATACATGCTGTTAAAATATGAGATCATTTGAATGAAAATAGATCAAGTTATTAGATTACAAAATCATATAATTTTTCTAAAACATCTCAAATTTTAACAGCATATTTAGAAACAACTAAAAATTCTCCTTTTCTCTGAATTTTTTTTAGATGAACCTTGATAATTAGTATTATTTGGATTATTCGGATTATTATCCTCATCTTTAATGTTATTTGTACAAAGTTCCGGCCGATGTGCCCTCTGGCCTTCTTCAGGTATTTCTTGTCGGAATCGGGAATTTTCTCGGACTGGGGTAGTAGTAACATAGAATAATAATTAACACAGCTTAACACCTTTATCCCAGATATGGTTAGCGGAATGAGAACAGGATACCCCCTCCCGTGGACAGAATAAAGGGTTGGGTTCAAAGTTCCGTGATAGCTCCCGATTACGACGAGAAGGTTCCCGAGTCCGAGAAGATTCCCGAGTCCGACAAGAAATACCCGAAGAAGGCCGGAGGGCACATCGGCCAAAACGGTGTACAGATAATAATAAAGATGAGGACAATAGTCCGAATAATCCAAATAATACTAAAAATTCTGTTTTATGGGGCCTTTTTTTTTGGGGGGGGGTATATAAATGCCATTCACTGGGGGAGTGGAAGACGTTTAAACATTAAACATATAATTTTGAGTTGTTTCTACATATGGTGTTATAATTTGGGATCAGATAAACGGGAATTGGTCAAATTATTAGATAACGAAATTGTATCATATTTTTATGATATAAATTTCTTTAAAATGAAAAGGTATAAAAGTTAAAGTTTAAAATCATCTTATCTTTAGTGGCTAAAAATTTTTTGGCGATTCGAGACAAGACTAATAATTAAAGAAGAATTACGATTGACGCTATAACATCACACACACACACACACACACACACACACACACACACACACACACACACACACACACACACACAATGAATAAAAAAATACTTATTTTTCGATTTCACTATAAATCCAGAATAAGTTAAATAATATGATTCGCCTACAAAAAAGCATATAGCAAATATGTCAAGGGTCCTTTCGGGGTCAAGGAACCTTGAGGGCATTGGGTTGCAGCCCACCACGTCTGTGATGGCGCAGTTTTTATGGGGTAGAATTGCTAACCTCAAACTCTTAGTTTGAATATAGTTTTTTTTTCTTCTTCTAGGTTGGTTCTCTTACCAAGGCAGTCTGTCCGACTATTTTTTTTTACCATAGCTGGTTGAATGAGAACAAGTAGTCACGCCATTTTAGATGACATTAGCGCGAAATGGGAAACGCAGTCTCATCCAGGATTTTAACTCTTCGGAGAATCCATTCACCCCCCCCCCACACTGCTCCCCCAAAAAAAAACCACATTCGGTTTAGCTCAGTCAGTAGAGCATTCGCTTAGGAACAACAACGTTCCGGGTTCGATACCGGCTCCTCGCCAACTCAGCGCAGGAGTAATACAGCTAGGATCCGTGTGGTAAAATGGGGGAGGTGATTGTAGGCGTGGCGCTCCACCTCAGAAGCAAAAATAATCTCCCTGGTCTAGCGCTAGTGAAAAGAGGATAGACTCTCGCTACCCGGCTGATACCGACAATAGGAAAAAAAAGGTACGCGTCCTTCTTAGCCCGTCCGAGAACTTTTTGACACCCACTTATAAAAAAAATTGTAATTTTGTGTGCATTGGAATTTAAGCATTCTCCCAATTTTTCTGAC
The DNA here is from genome assembly GCA_023376005.1 of Doryteuthis pealeii. Classification (NCBI taxonomy): domain Eukaryota; kingdom Metazoa; phylum Mollusca; class Cephalopoda; order Myopsida; family Loliginidae; genus Doryteuthis; species Doryteuthis pealeii. The sequence goes on along the minus strand of CM042172.1, from coordinate 31,851,002 downwards.
ATTAGTCTCACGCCTTTTTAGCTTGGTTCATTTTGTCTAATGGCACACCAACTTTTGTAGGTTATTTAATGCCAAATAATCCTTGTAGAAGAACAGTAGTGGTACTATTCAACCCATTGTAGGAGGGGATAAGGAGTTAATACCTTTCCGAAGGGTATTAGTCTGAAAGTGAACGTAATAACGGGACTTGGGTTCGAACTCGCTAATTAGGATGATGCAGTCCAGCACTTTAGCCTCATGTAGGATTGTGGGTATCACAGAATGGTCCTTCAAGTGAACCTGTGAAGTTGTGGGTTTTACAGTAATATAAACCCGCGCGGGTAATTCAATATATATATATATCAATTACCCGCACGTTTATAATACCGTAAAACCCACAACTTCACAGGTTCAC
>CM042172.1:31840608-31845608 GCA_023376005.1 Doryteuthis pealeii | reverse complement strand
ATATATATATATATATATATATATATATATATATATATATATATATATATATATATGTATATACATATCTATGTACATATATATGTATATATATGTATATACGTATTTGTGTGTATATATATATATATTTATGTACATACATATCTATGTATATGTATATGTACACATATGTATATACATACTTATATATACATACGTATATATGCATGGCATATATATATATATATATATATATATATATATATATATATATATATATATATATATATATGAGGAAAAAATGAGTATATATATATATATATATATATATATATATATATGAGAAAAAAATGTATATATATATATAATATATATATATATATATATATATATATATATATATATATATATATATATATATATATATATATATATATATATATATGTATATATACATATAAAAAATGTATATGTATGTATACATATAAAAATGTATATGTATATATACATATAAAATTGAGTATATATATATATATATATATATATATATATATATATTATATATATATGTATATATATACGTACGTATATATGCATGGCATGCATGTATTTATATGTATATATGTATATACGTACGTATATATGCATGGCATGTATGTATTATATATATATATATATATATATATGTATTTATACGTACGTTTATATGTATATGCATTTATACGCACGTATATATGTATATATATTCATATATATATACATGTATATATATATGTATATATTTATAAACATATATATATATATATTATTCCTAGATGTATAAATATATATATATATATATGTTCATATTTATATGCATAAATATATGTACTTTATATATATATATTTACATATTCATACACAGACACAAGTATAAAAGAAATACAAAAGTAATGTCCTCTTTGATTTAACCGGATGGAAGGTTAGATAGATGTCAAAATATCTATGTCAAACAGTGGGAAAAAATTAAACAAACATACACACATGTACACGAAAACAAACGTAGTTTAATACATACATGTATGGTTGTACACACACACACACACACACACACACATATATATATATATATATAATTTCATGAAATGATTGTATTTTTTAATAAAAATGTATGAAACTTATAATCATGAGGCCGTGAGAAAACATATATATATATATATATATATATATATATATATATATATATATATATATATAGATAGATAGATAGATAGATAGATAGATAGATAGATAGATATATAAAGTGTTATTAAGGGTCCAACGGGAGAAAATTTGATATTTTATTAAAAAAAAAGAAAAAGAAATGAATTATGTTTTAATAAATTACAAAAAAAAAAAAAAACAAACTATTTTGCGGACGTTCTTTTTTCTGTAATTCGATTTTTTATGAACATAGAAAACTTATAGTCATGAGAAAAATATATATGTATTATTGTATTATATATATATATATATATATATATATATATATATATATGCGTTTGTGTGAGTGTATACATATATGTATGTTATTGTGTGTATGTATATATATGTTAGTTTGTGTGTATATATATATATATATATATATATCTTTTTACATCATTATATATATATACGATGATAAAAATTTATCATATATATCAATGTGTGTAATATATGTGTGTATATATGTATGTATATATATATGTATATATATATATATATATGTATAATATATATATATATGTATATATATATGTATGTAGTATGTATGTATACATATATATATATGTATGTATATATATGTATGTATACATATATATGTTATTGTGTGTATGTATATATATATTATTATGTGTATGTATACATATATGTGTGTTTTTATATATATATATATATATATATATGTATGTATGTATGCGTGTATGTGTGTGTATTATTTTAAAAAAAAGAACAGGTTTCAGGGAAAGTGGAAATAAATCCGACGGTATGTAAATATATGAAAAATATTAAAAAAAAAACTTTTTCATTGAATAATATTTTAATCAGCCAACGTTAAACGTTTCGTTTTTTTTATATTAAACATCATCAGTGCATTATTAATATGTGATATTGTAACTTCGGTTTTGTCATTATATATGAATGAATCAGCGTTTATACACAGTTTTATATTCGAATAACCCTTTCTTTAAACAAATATGATATTGTGTAAACAAAAAGATTGGCGTGCAGTCTAATGTTAATAAACCTCAACATCCCCCCACACACACAAAAAACACTCCCCTCAAAAATAAACACAAAAATAAACTTTGTATTTTTTTTAGATGAGGCTTGACTTGAATACTTTTTTTTCTGACTATTATCCTCATCTTAATTGTGGTAATTATTAACACAACGTTTCGGCCGCCATATTCTCGGATACACTGTAAATATCTGTGGAAGGCCGGTGGTTACAGCGGCAGAAATTTGTGCTAATAACTACCACAATAAAGATGGGGACAGTAGTTCGAAAAATAAAAAATATTCACAAAAATAAAGACTGAATATATTTCGGTAGAAAATGAGCCTGTTTAATACTTAATTGGGTGATCACTTGAGCAAGGGCAGGTATTGTACGCAATCTGAGTCTTTTGTTTATAAAAAAATGACGTGATTCGGTATTAAATGACCCGAAAAGGGTTGGTATGCCGTAAAAGAAAACAACTAGATAATCAAATCAGTCGATAAATTGTTAAGAATAGCACCCCCCACCTAAAAAAACATTAGAATGATTTCCGAGGTTGTATCATTACTATGCTTAAGACCGGAGGATACAGCGACCGAAACATTGTGTTGATAAGTACCCTATAAAGATGAGGACAATAATCCGAAATTCTCAGAAATAAAAATTGAATATATAACAGCAAAACAAATGTTACAAATACAACAAATAAGTAAGTATATAAAAATAATATTAAAAAAAAAACGAAAAAAAAACAATGAAAAAAAACCGGCTTTAACAATAGAATAATTCAAAATATAATGGATTAATCTATATATAAAAAAGGCAATTGGTGTGTATGTACGTCCGGATAAAACCACAAAAATAAAACAATTAACAACAAAGTAAATATATATATACACATTAAATATCACCGGTTCTTGCATTTTGTGCAAAAAATTACGAATATTTGATTTATATTTACAAAGACATCAAAAAATCAAAATATACATAATAATAATCATATATCAGTAAGACTAACTTGCTAACATTTTTTGGTTCCCTTCTCTACCCAGGTGATGCTGGGTAGCCGTTTCTAGTTTAAAATATACTTAAATAGAATAATTCAAAATATACTTTACCTGTTTTATCTGGTAGTCGTCCAGTCCATTGAAATCAGAATATATTCACAAAGTTGTGTTCCTTTCATTTGCAAGTATTTAGTCAAGAGCAGTGCGTGGATTCACGGGCCAATATTTATAAAATGTGAAAAAATAATAACAATAAAAATAAAAAAATACTTGTAGGTCTTTATGAAACACTGGTAAGTTCACAACATTTCTTCTGTTGACGTAAATGAATGTTCCTCCCTAATATCCTCTCACCAGCTCGGGCAGCGACCCCGAATTTTTGAGACGGGGGATTTTACAAACAGTGTACATAAACGTCCGGGGTTTAATGAAATACTAATATGATGCATCTTTGTTTTTGGGAGTTTTTTTTGTTTGTTTATTTATTCGTCCATAAATATATTTTGTTTGTCATGGACGTTTTTTTTCTCTCTCTCTCGGAAAGTTAAAAGTCCTGATTGAAAAATGTGGATGCGGTTATTTTTTAACTCTAAATATTGAAGATCCGTTTTTTGTTTTTTTTCTAAGTGTTTTTTGTTACTTTAATTTTTTTTTTTAATTGGAGATTTAAAAAAAATGGTATCTGTTGCTTATTATTTTGTTAAGCTTTTTGTATAAGAAAAGGTTTGTAGTTGGTTTTTTTTTTTTTTTTTTTTTAGTTTTTAAACTTTAGATATTTTTTTTTTACATAATTTACGTATATTTGTAACGGTAATTAAAGTCAGTGTTTCCAAAGAAAATAACTCCAATATTATTTCCATTGGGTCTTTTTTTTTTTTTTTTTTTCAAAAAAATTGTCGTCCACAATTCACGATTTTCAACTCAGGGATTTTGATATACATACACAAAAGTGCATAACAAAAAATTACTAAGAAAACCCCCTTTTTTTTTGTTTTGTTAGTCCCTTTCTTTGTACCCCATTAAATTACTTAGATACCCTTTCTACGACAAAGGGGATATTTTTAAGAAAATAAAAAACAGAAGTAACTTCGAATTTTGAATACAGTGCTGCTACTAATAACGATCGGGGTAGGGAACTAGCGTTGGGGGTGCCAGAGATTTGATACCACCTGACTTTTTATTTTACCCTCGTGGAAAAAACAAACAAAACAATGATAATAAATTACTATTATAGATATCACAGAAAAATATTTTGTTTGCTTACTTATACAATTAATAAATATACTCACTTATAAACATTAAATATTAATTATTTACCTGTAAGTCTTAAGTACGTATGTACGCATAAATATAATTATAACGGAAGATATATAAAATTATATATATACGTATATATATAATTAACTGTGTATTATAAATATCAACTGGTTAAAATTTAGTTTTATGCAATTAAGTAAAATAATTACTTATATATATATATTTTATTGTTTGTTTGTTGTTGTTTTTTATTTGTTAAAAACTGTTGAATAAATTATTATCAGTTTTGAAATATAATTTTCGTTTCTATATTATTATTTGTTTGTGTTGTTATTTTGTCAATCTTTGTATTATTCTATTAATATCAATAAATAAAAATATATCTATCATTTTATACACCTATATTTATTTATACATATGTATATGTATATATATAACAGTTCTTTTCCTCAGATTTATGTAATCTAAGAACATACATATAAGTGTTGTTTTTTGTTTGTTTGTTTTTAATTAGTTTAACAATAAAAGAAATAATA
>CM042172.1:31813108-31830608 GCA_023376005.1 Doryteuthis pealeii | reverse complement strand
TGTAGAGATGGAGGATTTGCTGGTTGGGCAACAGCTCATCCTCCATACCAAACCGCCCACGCTGCGTAGTTCCACTAAAAAAATAATTATGCAAATTTATTCCTCTACGCATTCTAGATATAGTTGGATACGTCCGTACATATATCAAGTGTAAAAGATGAATTAAACATATTTTTGTCCGTTCATTTGTTTGTTTTGTTTTACGGCATATCAAGCTCGCTGGGTCATTTAATGCCGACAAAGTTTTGAAATAAATTCATTCTTAATGGATACTCAATTTTTTTATAAACACGTTTTTATATTTTACCTATAGATGGGTCCCTAAGAGGTACTACCACTCCGGGTCAGAGTGGACCAGGGAGCAATGTTGATAAAGGGACGCTCCACATTCCCCAGACTTTCAGAACTGGAACCTCACCATCAGATAGAGTCTAACGTCATTCTCAGGACATAAAGTCACCCAGTCACCGCCTTCTAGCATATATCTGATAAAAAGGGTTGGAGATTGCCATAAGGGTAATAGGGTTGGGACAATCATATAGGTGCTAGGGCTTAACATAACCAGACGATTGATCGGAGGGTGCCTCCCCGACCGCCTATCTAGCCTAAGTAAGGGCCCAAGTGAAGTCTTGCAGGTTATGAACTGCTCATTCACCAGGATGACGCCCTTAAGCATCACGGGTCACTAACTTTCGGTCAACAGGTAGCCCCATTTTGGCGGGGTCTCACCCCCTGCAGAGGGGCAGTTAGTGTTTTCTAAAGCCCCAGACGACGGGGCTAACATATTTATGTGAGATAAGAAAAATGATCTTACACATTGATATAAATAAAAGTAAAGCCGGCAAAGTGGTTAATTGTCGGTACCAGCTATGCTACTCATGCGCTTATTTGACGAGGGCCGGTATCGAACTCGGAAATTTGTGATTGATCTACTCGAACTAATATGTTTGTTGTTCTGGCCTCGTTTCCGTGGGTTTCTTAGTCGGTTGAGCACCCGTCAAGGAATCGCAAGGTTCCTGGTTCGATACCGGTCCCCGCCAACTCAGCGCATAAGTAGCACAGATTGGGTCATCTAATCTGTATGGTTAAGTGGGGAGCTGACGGTAGGTGTAGCCCTCCACCTCAGAAAAAATCTCCCTGGTCTAGCGCTAGCGAAAAGGGGGCAGGCTCCCTCACTGCCCGGCTTATACCGACAATAGATCCCTCCGCTGACTTTACTATGGGTAACTGATGCTATGTGTGGCGCCCCACCTCTGACACAAAACTAATTTCCCCGTTCAAGTGCAAGTGAAAAGGGGATAGACTCCCTCGCTGTCCACTGATACTGACAATACGCTACTCTGCTGACTTTACTATGGGTAACTGATGCTATGTGTGGCGCTCCACCTCAGACACCTAAATAATGTCCCAGTGAAAAGGGAATGAATTCCCCCGCTGTCCGGCTGATACCGACAATAGGTCACTCCGTCAACTTTATTCATTTTTTTATTTTTTTTTACTTTATAACAACCACGATCAGTGTTTCACGACTGGGTGTTTCACGGAACCACGTGGTTGCCGCAAGAGGTCGCTAGTGATCTTGTGAGAAGCACTAATGAATTGGTGAATGTATTTTTCGGGAATTTATGTTTAATTTTTATGATAGTGATTTTAAGATACACGTACGGCATATTGTTATAAAAATCTTTATTTACTATAAAAGCCGGGTTTAAATCTTGGGATAAGCGGGTGTTGGGATAGAAGAGGTTAGACCAAAAAGACCGCTTGATACACATCACACGCTAAGATTACTTTCCCAAACAAACACCCCACCGTCCTTCGGGGCGAGCGTCTGGTGTGCTTCGGCCACTGGACCTATGTTATTAATTAACATCGTTGATCCCAGGGAACTACCCCCCCAGGCAACGTCTGCCCCCTTGATTTAAAGGGGCAGGGCTGGGTTTATTGCCCAGTGCCTGAAGCGCCCCCCTTGAGGCGGAATGCCGACGGGATCAACACATTTTTGTGCCTACTACTCATGAACTTCGGCTTGTGGGTGGGCCCACATAAAAATGTCCTTGTGCCACGCCCTCATAAGTGGGATGAGAGGCAAATACCCACTTAACCTAAAGGGTGAGTGGGTGGCTTTATTTTACGGCATGTCTACCCTTGTTGGGTTATTTTATGCTGAAGACATTTTCTTTTATTCATTCTTGATGGATATTCAGTTTTTTTTTTAAACTCAATTTTTTAAACACATTTTTAATACTCATTATTTTATATACCGATAGGGCGGTAACCTAGAGGTAACCACCTACTAAGTAATTACGCAAAACACCCACCAGGTGAAATGATCATTGTTTTTTCTCTCCTACAAAACCAAGTTGTTATTCTATATGCTTGTTTTATTTGTAATATTGAATTTCAACTGTGGCATATGGTCACAATAAAGGAGCACTCAAAGATCTGACATATTGGTAGCCATTGTGAGAAAACCATTTGACAATATACCAGAAATACGGGTACAATGATTAATGCTTGGTTAAGCTATGATTGGCACAAGGTCACAATAAAGGAGCGCCCAAAGATCTGACATATTGGTTGTTTTTGTGAGAAAACCATTTGACAATATATCGGAAATATGGGTACAATGCTTAATGCTTGGTTAAACTGTATGACACAAGGTCACAATAAAGGAGCGCCCAAAGATTTGACATATTGGTAGCTTTTGTGTGAAAACTATTTGACAATATACCGGAAATGCGTGTACAATGCTAAATGCTTGGTTAAGCTATGATTGGCACAAGGTCACAATAAAGGAGCGCCCAAAGATCTGACATATTGGTTGTTTTTGTGAGAAAACCATTTGACAATATATCGGAAATATGGGTACAATGCTTAATGCTTGGTTAAACTGTATGACACAAGGTCACAATAAAGGAGCGCCCAAAGATTTGACATATTGGTAGCTTTTGTGTGAAAACTATTTGACAATATACCGGAAATGCGGGTACAATGCTTAATGCTTAGTTAAGCTAAGTTTGGCACAAGGTCACAATAAAGGAGCACTCAAAGATCTGACATAATAGATTCCAATTCTAATTTGATTAGAATAATTCTATTCATTTTGTTATTGTCTAAAAGAACTACGATGGTAAACTCTAATTTTTTTTGTTACTATGATTTGGTTATATTAATCCTGAAATGTGTCTTTTAACACTTGGTTAAAGTGTCTTTTAACACTTGGTTAACTTGCCCAAGATAATCCACTGTTATGTAATTTAACATTTTCCTATTTCGTCTTTGGTATATTGAAGAAACTAGAGAACCATAATTGCTGGATGAGTTACACAGATGTTACTTGATATTGTTATTATTTTTAAAAGCTGTTACGATTCGAGTGGTCATTTTAGGGCTGTAGCTGAATGCAGTTTTACAGTGGAGATTCTTTGTGGCATAAAGTTTGATCCTTTCTTGAAGTACAAAGATGTAGTATCAGTTTTAATCCTAGTCTGCTGATCTGTCTTCGAAATAGAATGTTGTATCAGAGTTGATCCTACGCAAGTAAATTTTGGACAATTTATCAACGCCGTTAAATAGTACATTAAATACATGTTTGGGCGTTTTTGATTGGTTAATTCAGCTCCGGCTATTTTGAAACAGTTTATAAATATAAGTTGCGGATAATCTACTGCACATCTTGCGGGATTTGCAGACTATTGTTGGTGAGTTTGATTCTCATTGGGCACTCCATACTTCTGGCCTTGTGCCGAATCTTAGCTACGCTTAGTAAATTATATACCTTAAAATAATCCAACACGTTTGATTTTTAAGCCATCCTTATATCTCTTCCAAGGTTTATGCAGTGGCCTTGTGCCATCATGAAGCTGACCGAAAAGGAGTTGCTTTGGCATTCTAACATCACTCATACACACAACATGACCTGCCTATCGCATTTGGGTCATTATGATGAGTTTTCCCATGCTTGTGTATCCTGCCCTTGTAAGGACTTCTGTGTTAGGTGTGTTGGTGTTCCACTTGATGTTTAGAACGAATCTAAAACATTTCTGATGAATGTGTCCAAGAATTTACCGATGTCTATGAAGCAGTGTCCATGAGTGTGTTCCTTCCTTGAAGTAGAAAGATGTAGTATCAGTTTTAATCCTTGTTCGTTGCTCTGTCCTCAAAGCTGTTGGTCTGTCCTTAAAGTAAGAGTTGTATCATAGTTGATCCTGTCTTAAAGTAGAGAGTTGTATAATCCTTGTCTGTTAGTCCGTCCTTCCAGCGAGTAATTCTAGGGACAATTTAACAACGCCTTTAAATAGTAAATTATATTACTTTAGCTTTCTGAGTACAGTGTGTTACGATTCTGTGGCCATTTTAGGACTGAAGCTGAATGGAGTTTTACAGTGGAGATTCTTTGTGGCATAAAATTTGATCCTATCTTGAAGTAGAAAGATGTAGTATCAGTTTTAATCCTTATCTGTTGATTTGTCTTCAAAATAGAAATATGTCTTAGATATAATCGTTGTCAATTGATCTGTCTTCAAAGTAGATAGTTGTATCAGAGTTGATCCTACCGGTAATTGCTTTAAGCAAGTAATTCTAGGACAATTTATCAACGTCGTTAAATTGTAATTAAATACATGTTTGGGCGTTTTTGATTGGTTAATTCAGTTCCAGCTGTTTTGAAACAGTTTATAAATATAAGTTGCGGATAATCTACCGCACATCTTGCGGGATTTGCAGACTATTGTTAGTGAGTTCAATTCTCATTGGGCACCCCATAATTATGGCCTTGTGCCGAATCTAAGCTACACTTAGTAAATTATATACCTTAAAATAATCCACGTTTGATTTTTAAGCCATCCTTATATCTCTTCCAAGGTTTATGCAGTGGCCTTGTGCCATCATGCAGCTGACCGAAAAGGAGTTGCTTTGGCATTCTAACATCACTCATACACACAACATGATCTGCCCATGGCATTTGAGTCATTATGATGAGTTTTCCAATGCTTGTGTATCCTGCCCTTGTAATGACTTCTGTGTTAGATGTGTTAGTGTTCCACTTGATGTTTAGAACGCATCTAAAACATTTCTGATGAATGTGTCCAAGAATTTACCAATGTCTATGAAGCAGTGTCCATGTTTCCTAAAGTGTGTTCCTTCCTTGAAGTAGAAAGATGTAGTATAAGTTTTAATCCTTGTTCGTTGATCTGTCCTCAAAGCTGTTGATCTGTCCTTAAAGTAAGAGTTGTATCATAGTTGATCCTGTCTTAAAGTAGAGAGTTGTATAATCCTTGTCTGTTAGTCCGTCCTTCCAGCGAGTAATTCTAGGGACAATTTAACAACGCCTTTAAATAGTAAATTATGTTACTTTAGGTTTCGGAGTACAGTGTTTTACGATTCGTGTGTCCATCTTAGGGCTCTAGTTGAAAGCAGTTTTACAGTGGAGATTCTTTCTGGCATAAATTTTGATCCTTTCTTGAAGTAGAAAGATGTAGCATCAGTTTTAATCATTGTCTGTTGATTTGTCCTCAAAGTAGAAATATGTCTTAGATATAATCCTTGTCAGTTGATCTGTCTTCGAAGTAGAAAGTTGTATCAAAGTTGAACCTGCCGGTAATTGCTTTAAGCAAGTAATTTTAGGACAATTTATCAAAGTCGTTAAATAGTAAATGAAATACATGTTTGGGCATTTGTGATTGGTTAATTCATATCCTGCTGTTCTGGAACAGTTTATAAATATAAGTTGCGGTCTATCGCACACCTTATACCTTAAAATAATCCAACACAAGTTTGATTTTTAAGTCATCCTTCTACCTCTTCCTGTTACATAATTGTATGGTGGCACAGGGCGTTTGACAAGCCCTGTAGCGAGAGCTCCGAGGGAATGAAAAATACCAGTGACGGTTACTGGCCCGAGTGGCGAGAATATAGCAAGTCACGTGAGATTTAGTTTGAAAGTCAGTTCCAGCCGAGATGGAGTAACCCTAAAACATTTCCGATGAATGTGTTCAAGAATTTATCGAAGTCTATGAAGCAGTGTCCATGTTTCCGAAGAATACAACAGAACACTCAACATGCAGGACTTATATACCTTAAACTTTCATCGGATGGCGGATGCAAAAAATGCGCCAATCCTATCGGCATTCCCCTTGAAGAGGGGCGCCTCAGGCACTGGGCAATAAACCCAGCCTCACCCCTTTAAACCAAGGAGGCAGGTGTTGCTTGGGGGGATGACCCCTTGGGATAACTTTCACTAATAGTCCAGTGGCCGAAGCCACCGGAACCACAGGCTCCGAAGAGCCCATGTTATTAGTGCATTTAAAATCCTGCATTGTGTCATATATATCACTAAGAAATAAAGGTTTACATAATATATGGTGTGGTTAATTTGCATACTGGTTTTAACAAAATCGGATTTGATAAATAATTATTTGGTAATATTGATCTCTAAAAAAAAGTAAAGTCGTCGGGGCGGCCTAATGTCGGTAACAGCCAGACAGTGAGGGACCCTATCCCATTTTCACTAGCACTAGACCAAGGAGATTATTTTAGCGTCTGAGGCGGCGCGCCACACCTACCATCAGCTCCTCACTTTACCTCACAGAACCCTGTGCTACTCGTACGCTGAGTTGGCGAGGGCCGGTATCGAACTAGGAACCTTGTGATTGCCTAGCCGAACGCTATACCGACTGAGTTAAACCGTCCCTTATTGATCTCTCATAATATATTAAAACAAATCCTATGAATGATTTTTATATAGAAACCAATTAAAATATAATCAAAGTAATTGTAATCTTTTTATATTCATTCTTATTTCTAATTTAATTCGCGAATGAATAAAACAAAATGTCTTCGGCATGAAATAACCCAACAAGGTATGACATGCCGTAAAATCCAACCAATCAATCAAAGACATGTGAGGTCACCCGTAATGGTTTAGGATAGTGATTTGCAAACCCTTTGTACCATCGATGCTACCACGTCATGCCGGATGCCTCACTGGGCCTCCAGCAGGTTCTTGATCCATGGTCTATTTTTGATGTAAGATTATAGGTCAGCGGGTGGATTCAGTCTGTCGGTGAAGTGACGCTTTTCATACCGAAAATATCAAATGAATGAAACGAAAACTAAATCACTTTGATAAGGACAACGCCAGATCAAAGGAAATGACGTCGAATGAAGAAGAGAAAAGACCCCGAATGAAAGGTCATGGATATCGCATAAATGCGCCCTGGCCTCCTGCCCTAAAAAAAACAAAAAAACGATAAGCGGAGCCTGCTGAAAAACCGGCCCGCACTACTATTCAACATCCTAGCAGTTTGAAGGCGTTTTTTTCCCGAAAAGTTAATGCGATATGAAAGCAATATTTTACCCCCCCCCCATGTCTTTTCTTAACAAATAAATGTAAATATCATCCCCCTCCCCCGTTCTTTGAAATATTTTTAACAGTTTGAAGGCGTTTTTTTTTTTTTTTTTTCGGCAAATAATATTTTTAGTGGTTTGAAGGCGTTAAAAGTAAGCCACTCCAGTTTTTTTTTACCGACAAGTAAATGTAAATATATATATATATATATATATTATATATATATATATATATATATATATATATATATGTGTGTGTGTGTCTGTGTGTATAAATTTTATGAAAAAAAAGCCCAAAAAACACAAGTTTCATTAACGAGTGATGTTTAATAAACCGATGCTGCTGTATTTCGGTTTATTTAATAAACCTTCATCAGGGCTTTCGTAATTTATTTTGCCCAAAATTGTTTGAAATAATCTTAGTGAATGAAAAAAATACTTCATTTAATTGAAAAAAACAATACCTATAATATGATCTATAATATTAATTATTTTTTTAAATACTCAATCAAATAAGGCCTTTTTTCCATTCACAAAAATTATTTCCAAAATTTTTCGGGAAAAAATTACGTCATGCTGTTTAAATGGGGACGCTGATGTTACTCGGCGTTTTAAAGCATGTCTTTTTCACTTATTTGAATATCAACAAATGCCGACACATATCAAAAGCTGAGTCTCGCTGACTTTTGTTCAATAATAATTTCTTTTTTTCTAAACAAATAAAGGCCCTGACGAAGATGTATTAAACAAACCGAAACACTGCAGCGTCGGCTTATTAAAAATTACTCGTCAATGAAACTTGTGTTTTTCCTTTTTTATAAAATTACATATTGTATTTACTTCCACGTTTACCTCATACATATATATATATATATATATATATATATCAATCTTATAATGGAGACTGTGTGTTTGTCTGTAACTATATTACTACTCAAGTCGCAATTCCCCCAGTTATTTACGTCACATTCTCCACGATTTTATTTTTATTTAAACCTCAATTATTAATAAAAATGCTTCACATTATTAATACTGTTAGCCAGATCTACGTACTATTAACAAGCAATTGTATTTATATATACAACAAAAAGGCTAATTTGCATATTGAAATTAAGAATATTGATTTTAATAAATATTTACTTAATATTATTGATTTCCATATGATTTTAATAATATTACTTAATATTATTGATTTTGGTTTTATATGAATGAATATGAGCAAAAATCTCTGTGATACATCTTAAAAAATCCATTAACAAGATGGAATGATTGTAATTCTTTACTTCCTATCTTAACTAAATAGTTAAATTAGGAAAATTTAGCAATGATAGTCTAGAGTGAAGGAAAAGTAAGTTTCAGTTTCTCTATTTTTCGATTTTACCCCATCTCTGTTTTTTTATCTTTTTATTTGCATTCTTATTTAGTTTCATTAGCCCTTCTAATTTAATACACTATTTTATTACATTAAAACTTAAATATTTGTACACAATGGTTTGGTTTGGTTTGTTTTGTTTTACGGCATATCAACCTCAGTGGGTCATTTAATGCCGATAAAGTTTTGAAATAAATCAATTCTTAATGGATAATACAATTTTTTATAAATACATTTTTCTATTTAACCCATAGATGGGACCCTAACAGGTACTACCACTCCGGGTCAGAGTGTACCAGGGAGCAATGGTGATGAAGGGGTGCTCCACATTCCCCAAACCTCTAGAACTGGAACCTCACCATCAGATAGAGTTTAACGTCATTCACAGGACATGTAGACCCGCAGCCACCGCCTTCTAGCACCCATATGATAAAAAGGGTTTGGGAAAATCATATATATATAAAAAAAAATAAATAAAAAAACATTAAAAAATCTCCTGAGGATTTAAAAGAATCTTTTTCAGCGTACGGAAATAATGAAAATTATGAACGAAAACAATGGTTATATTTTCGCACCGTTAAATCAATTGAAATTTAACGTAGCCAAAAACATTACGATTAAAGGTTTCATTTTTAATTCTATAAAAAATCAATTGATAGTCCGATTTTCATGAAAATGTCCATAATCACTTACCTTTTGATAAAAATATGTTTAAAATAGGTTTTTACTAAAATATATTAGAATAAATATTTTTTACGGGGTCTACCCCCTCTATTTTTTTAATGAAATATGAAAAAATAAACCGACAAAAAACGATTTTTACTTTTTTTTCTATAAAGTTAAGTGTCTGAATAATTATATCAGTTTTTTATAAGTATATATACGGGAGGTGTTTAGTAATTGAACCATGAATACAGAATTCTGCTAAGAAATATCAATAAAGAAACTGACCCTGTTGGGGAAAAAACAGACTGTTTTACTTATTTTTCCAGATAACGGTGAGTAATGTTTTTCTCAATCGGATAATTTGATCTTTGAATTAACTGTTTTTGTTTGTAACAACACTTTATGTTCGTTATTGTTTTTTTTTGCGTGATTTGTTTTTAAAAAAAAGTTCGAAAATATTTACGTTTCTTCCTCCAGTATGGCCTAAATTGATCACGTGACGTGTTTTGGTGGTACCTAGTTATTTTTATCGGCAGTGAATAATTGTCATTTCACGATATCTACGGCCAACGTAAGATAAGCTGATTTTATTAAGACTACGACTAAATGCTGGTTGTAAGACGTTGGCATAAAAAGGGCGGAGTGGGGGGGGGTGTCACATTTCCTCAGCGAGCGGCAAGAAGATACGATGTAGAAGAGTCTGTGTCTTCTTGTGAGGGGGCGGGTGAAAATGCAACTATGAACGATGATGCGGAGGGGGCGGAGTCAGGCTGGAGAGATGTCTAGAGATGGGGGCGGACTTGTGGGTCGTCGTCTTGAGACTAGCATCATTGGAGAAGTAAAAGAAGAAGAAGAAGAAGAAGAAGGGTCGGGCCTCTGTGTTGGTTTAGGACATTAATGAGAAAAATGTTGGGGGTGGTGGTGTTGGGGCTAAGGGGTGCTGGGAGAAAATCTTGTAATGGAATAATTGAGCCGAGGAATTAAAAGGTAGATGAAAAAGAAAAATTGTTAATATTTTGCGGTGACGAAAGTTAAAAACAGCAGCGGAGAGAGAGATAGTTAGATAGATAGATAGATAGATAGAGAGATAGAGAGAGAGACAAAGATACAGAGAGAGAGAGAGAGAGGAGAAAGAGAGGGGGAGAAAGAGAGAGAGAGACAAAGATACAGAGAGAGAGAGAGAGAGAAAGAGAGAGACAGACAGACAGACAGACAGAGAGAGACAGAAACAGACAGATAGATCAATAGTTATATATATATATATATATATAATATATATATTAGAGAGAGAGAGAGAGTCAGACAGAACGTCTGTGTGTGTGTGAGAGAGAGAGAGAGAGAGAGAGAGAGAGAGGAGAGAAAGAGAGACTGGACAAAGAGAATTGACGAAAGAGAGAAGATAAATGCACACACACACACACATGTATATATATATATATATATATATATATATTATATGAGAGAGAGAGAGAGAGAGAAGAGAGGAGGTCAGACAGAACGTGTGTGTTGTGTGTGTGTGAGAGAAGAGAGGAGAGAGAAGAGAGAGAGAACTGGACAAAGAGAATTGACGAAAGAGAAGATAAATGCACACACACACACACACACATATATATAATATATATATATATATATATATATAGAGAGAGAGAGAGAGAGAGAGAGGAGAGAGAGTGTGTGTGTGTGTGTGTGTGTGTGCGAGAGAGAAGAGAAGAGTGAGAGAGAAAAAGTAAGTGCAATGAAAGGATTTGGACTTTAATAAAGTGCAAAATGGAATTCATTCATGAAAAAGTTGGATGAATTAAAATGGAGAGAAACACACACACACACACACATATATATATATATTATATATATATATATATATATATATATATATATGTGTGTGCGTGTGCGTGTGCGTGTGTGTGTGAGAGAGAGAGAGAGAGGCTGAATAGCAAACAGAAAACGAGTAAATGAAATATGTACTTATAAGTATAATTCGTTGAAAAAGGGCAAAAGAAAAATAAGACGAGAGAGAGAGACAGAGACAGAGACAGAGAGGGGACCATTCTGAAAAATGGACAAAAGTGTGTGTGTGTGTGTGAGTAAAAGCGAACGCGATAAACTAGACTGACGGGTGGAGGAGAGGGGCGCACTGCTGATGTTGTTCATTGAAAGAATTGCTCTAGAATGTTGTTGTATATGTTTAACCAGACGCGAGAAAGCGATGGCGAATTTGTAATACAGCACGCCGGGTGACTAGATACCACCGGGGCCTTATTGTTCGTTTAACAGGCCCAAAATTAGCACATAATAATAATAATAATAATAATAATAATAATAATGACTGTTTCTCTAATGCCGGTATTTTCTTTGTATTTTATTTGAGCAGCCACGTACTATCAATAATATTTTAATTTCTGTAGCAAGATGGTGTCAGTATTTTTCACTGATTGTTATTCTCAATAATAATAATAATAATAATAATAATTATTATTATTATTATATATTATTATTATTTGCTCCTTTTGAGTTTTCATATCAGCATTAGCTGATGGTATATCACTGGAGTCTGAGTGACAGCAAGTCTCCTCAGGTCTCCAGGACTCTTCTGAGTATTCTGGCAGATTGCAGCAGTGCAATGTTCTGAATGGTTTCAATTCTTCCTCTGATTTCCAAACTTTCCAAACCCTTTTCGAATCCTTTTGGGACTGTTCCAAGTGCACCAACTACAATTGGTATAACTTTCACTTTCATGTTCCATAACTTTTTCAGTTCTCTGGCAAGGTCCAGATATTTGTCTATTTTTTCATTTTCCTTCAGCTTCACCCTGTGATCTGCTGGCACTGCAGAATCCACCAGTTGACAAGTTCTTTCTTTTTTGTTTATCAACACTAGGTCTGGTCTTCTTGCTGGGATAAGGTGATCCCTTTTTATTTCAAAGTCCCAGAGAATTTTATGTGTTTCGTTCTCAAGAGCAAATTCTGGTTTATGCATATACCATTTTGTTGTATGGTTAAAATTTTAATTTTTTGCATAATCCAAGTGGATCACCTTCCCAACCCAGTCGTGTTAGTTTTGTATTCTCGTTGTGCTAGTTTGCTACATTCGCAGAGTATATGGTTTACAGCCACATCTCTATTACGCAAGTTACATTTACTATTTTTTGGGGTTTATCAATTTTCGCTTGATATAGTTTGTCCTATTTATTGTGCAGCAATTATAAGTGATTCTGTTTCTCTTTTGAGGTTTCCCTTCTTAAGTAAGTCTTTCATGTAGTCGTTTGAAGCGTCCATATAATTGTTTTTCTATTATTATTATTATTATTATTATTATTATTATTATTATTATAAGAAGAAGTGGCTACCCGGTATCGCCTGGGTAGAGGGGAAGGTAATCTCGCAGATCCATTATTGTTGCATCGCGAGTTGGATCCTCGCAGGATGCCCCATTAAAAATCCCTATGTCAAAAAGACTTTGTGATGATCTAGAAACTTTTGAAAAGAAAAATTAATGTCGCCTATTTAAAATACTAAATGCAAAAAAAAAAAAACCAAAAAAAAAACGTGTTATCATTTTAAATTTTGTTTTTTTAATTATTTTCAACGAATAAAAATCAAATAATTATTTTTGTTCAAAAAAGCAAGATCTGGTGATAGTGTATATATATTTACTGTCATTAATTGTTTTATTTTTATAGTTCCTCCGGACATAAATACACACAAACTGCCCTCTATACATGTATAGATTATAATGATATTTTCATTCCATTAGTTTTTCACACCCGCCTTAGCCGGTGGTTCGCTGGAGGCTGAGTGACAGCAAGTTTCCAGGACTCTTCTCAGTATTGCAGCCGATCTCAACAATGCTATAGTCTGGAAAGTCTCGATTCTTTTGATTTCCAGTTCATCCAAACTCTTTTCTAGACCTTGGGGACCATTCCAGGGCACCAATTACAATTGGCACGATCTTCACCTTTATGTTCAATAGTTTTCTTAATTCTCTGACAAGGTCCAAGTATTTTTTTTATTTTTTCACTCTCTTTCACTTTCACTCTATGATTGGCCGGGATGGCAAAATCTAACGAGACGACAAGTTCTCGTCTTCTTGTTGATCAACACCAGGTCCGTCTCCTGCTGGGATTAGGTAATCCGTCTGTACCTCAAAGACCCAGAGAATTTTGTGCGTCTCATTCTCCAGGAAAGATTCCAGTTGTGCATGTACCATTTAGTTGAATGATGAAAATTGAATTTCTTGAATAATTCCCTGTGAATCACCTTTCCCATCCAGTCGTACCGAGTCTTATACTCTCTTTGTGCTACTTTTACTGGATCGCTTATTTATGTGATTGATAGTTGTCTATGACATTGTCTTGTGCGTGCGGATTATAAAGAGATTCAGTTTCTCTCTTAAGGTCCTCTTTAGCCATGTCCATGTCTTCTAATGTGCGATCTCTACAGTTTCACTTGAAGTGTCCATATAGTTGTTTTCTTCCCACTTTTGTTTTCTTGTTTTTATCATATTTGTTGCTTGTCCATGTGATGCAATTGTTTTTCTGGCTGCAATTAGTCTTTCTTTTGCTCTTTTTAGTTTATTCATCGGGTGCTGAATTGTCGCATCTACACAGTCTTCAATGTTGGCGAGACCTCTCAACCTTCTTTTCTTATTCATGTAGACTGCGTTGCCTCTCGGTGTTGTAATTGCCTTGTGTCATAAGGTCCATCTGTCAGAGTTCCCTCTTGTCCATTTTAAGATGGTCCAGAGTATCTTACAAGGGGGCAGCCCAGGTTAATGCCTTGATGAGATTTGTGCTGCAGAGTTTAGTTTCTAGAAATGTTTCTCGTTCTGTCCTGAGGTACTCTTTCCTTGCTCTTTCTTTCATCTTGTTGAATGGTGTCCGCTTCGTACTCCCAAGTATTTATAATTTTCCTTTTCTCCCAGTCCTTATTTCTTCCTTATTCGGTAGTCCATTCCTTCCTTTATTCCTTGTTCCTTTTTTTTTTATTACTATCATTGCACACTTGTCGATGCCGAATTCCCCTATGTCCTGACTGTATTTTCTAATTGATGTACAAGTGTTTTCTAGCTCTTTTTCATTTTTGGCAAAAAAGTTGATGTCAGCATGTATATATAAAGTAAAAGTAAAGTCGTCGGGGTGGCCTAATGTTGGTATCAGCCAGACAGCGAGGAGCTATCCCTTTTCACTGCGCTAGACCAAGGAGATTATTTTAGCGTCCGAGTGTGAGGCCACACCACCATCAGCTCCTACTTTACCGCACAGATCCTTGTTCTACTCATAACGTTGAGTTGGCGAGGGCGGTATCGAACTAGGAAAACTTGTGGTTTCTAGACGAACGCTCTACGACTGAAGCTAACCCGAGGTGATTTATTTTCTGATATGGTAATTTTGTAGTCACCTGTACACTTTAAGTATAAAGTTAAGAACATCATTGCTATAACAATAACAGTTGGAGATTTGGGAGTCACCCTTGAAGATGCCTCTTTATATTTTCACCTCAGCTAGGTCTGTCTTTCTGCTGTTAATTCCACTTTTCAATTCTTCAATGGTATTAGCTATAAATTTTATTACTTTGTCCGATATTTGTACATTTTTATACTTTATTATTATTATTTACTCCTTTGATTTTTCACATCAGTGTTAGCTGATGGTCTTTCACTGGGAGTCTGAATGACAGCAAGTCTCCTCGGTCTCCAGGCACTCTTCTGAGTATTCTGGCAAGATTGCAGCAGTGCAGTGTTTCTGAATGGTTTCAAATTCTTCCTCTGATTTCCAAACTTTCCAAACCCTTTCCAATCCTTTTTTTGACCGTTCCAAGTGCACCAACTACAATTGTATCACTTTCACTTTCATATTCATAACTTTTTCATTCTCTGGCAGGTCAGATATTTGTCCATTTTTCATTTCCTTTAGCTTCACCCTGAGATCTGCTGAACTGCAAATCCACCAGTTGACAAGTTTCTTTTTTGTTATCACACTAGGTCTGGTCTTCCTTGCTGGATAAGGTGATTCGTTTTTATTTCAAAGTCCAAGAGAATTTTATGTGTTCTGTTCTCAAGAAACAGAATTATTATTATTAGTTATATTATTTATTATATTATATTATTGGTGCTGGTGGGTTTTCACAACCAGCGTTAGCTTGGTTTTTCACTGGAATTTTGGGTGACAACAAAGGTTCTTAGGTCTCCGGAGACTCTCCTGGATTCCAGCTGATTTCAACAATGCTGTTGTTTGGGATTGGGTCTCAAATCTTCTTCTGATTTCTAGTCCTCTTGTCTTTTTTTCAAAGCTTTTGGGACAGTTCTACGTGTCCTAAATTATTATTTTAAAACTTAAAATTATTGTTATTATTTAATAGCAGGACCTGTGGATATACCACAGAATGATAATATAATTATTAACCTTGATATGTTTACTTAAAGAGTAATGTTACTATAGAGGGCCCCTGTCCGGATCAGTCAGTAATTATGTCAAGCCCTAGGCCTATATGATTGCCCCAACCCTATTGCTCTTATGGAAAGCCCCACCGTTTTTTATCATATTGGGCTAGAAGGCGGTTACTGAGGTCTTCATGTCCTGGGAATGACGTTAAACTCTATTGATGGTGAGGTTCTAGGTTCTGGAGGTTTGGGGAATGTGGAGCACCCATTCATATCACCATTGCTCCCTGGTCCACTCTGACGCGGGAGTGGTAGTACCTATTAGGGTCCCATCTATAGGCTTAAATAGAATAAACGTGTTCATAAAAAAGTGAGTACCCATTAAATAATGAATTTATTTCAAAACTTATCGGCATTAAATATCGACCGAGGTTATGCCGTAAAACAAGACAAACAAATCTTCATGGGACACAGCTCTGCCGAAAAATTTCTAATAGGTTCCTTGTATTTTTTTGTTCGGATTAAAATCAATTTTGACTTGCTCTTTGTCAAGACAGATTTCATCATCAGCAGCAAGCAAAGATTCCCTCGACTCTTTCATGCACTCCGTCCCTTATCGGCTCGCTATGAAACTCCTTATACGTCTGATGGATGTAATATGTTTTGTTGGTGGACAACACTGGTGTGTCCATGTGTAGGAGTCCATTACGAATTCTCTCGCATCATCCCTATTGGTCATCGCTCTTGGCAAGTCCTTTGACGGGATCTAGGTGTCCACAAAGAGCTGATGGACGCAAGTTTTGATAAAAAAAAACTGGTTTGTCCATGTGTAGGTGTTCACATGAGAACGTCACTGTATGAGTTCGCCTTTCCCAGATGCTCAGCATGTCTTTTTTCATCGTGATGGTATAGTTGATGGGAAGGTAAGTGGTCGTGTTATGATGCGTGTGGTGCTGTCTTCTAGCGTTTGTTCAAAACAACAACAAAGCATTCTTACTGTGAGTTTCGTATCTAACTGGTTTTATTTAGAGTCAAGTGGTGCAAACGGTTACAGTAGTTACTGGATACGGCAACAGATAGGAAAAAGATAAAAGAAAGATAGCACTTATAAGTTCATTCTTACGTTTCTCTGCTGTGTGCCATTATTTCTTGCTCGTTCTAATTGGATGGTTTCTATGATTGGAGGTAAGTGCATATGAACTGCTCGTTTGAAGCGCGTGGTTTTTATGTAATGTATTAAAGTCGATAGAAAATGGAACTGCGTCGCCCCGAGTTCAAATCCTGGATGGTGGTAATTTGCATATTCACTTAACGTTATCAATACACTTGGGAGAAGTATGAATCCTTATTTCCTTCTCCAGCTATGGATAAATATCTTAGGACAGACTGGGTCTTTAACCTTTGGTTGGGGCAACCGGTCTAGGAGAATGAAAACTATGGAATTCAAAACCAAGTTCAACTCCGCTTAAGAATTATTGACCTTTGGTGTTCAATTCTGGCTCGTGCGGAGGGGTGATGGTATATATATATACATATTATATTATTATTTTTGCTTGAAGGCCAATTATAAATGCGGATGTATGCGTAATAAATTTTATAATATATAGAAAATAAAACGTCTGAACAAGTAAATCCCGCCAAAGGAACTTGGCTTCGCCGATGCAGAACACCGTAACAGACTGTTCGACTTTATAGTCTTTCAGCGATGTATACAACGACTCCCCTCCGACAGGA
>CM042172.1:31778089-31813008 GCA_023376005.1 Doryteuthis pealeii | reverse complement strand
AGAGAGTATGAAGAAGGAAGAAGGGTCGGGCCTCTGGTGTGGTTTAGGAACATTAATGAGAAAATGTTGGGGGTGGGTGGTGTTGGGGCTGAGGGTGCTGGGAGAAATCTTGTAATGGAATATTGAGCGAGGAATTAAAAGGTAGATGAAAAAGAAAAAATGTGTTAATAATTTTGCGTTGACGAAAGTTAAAGGATACAGCACGGAGAGAGAGATAGTTAGTATAGATGAGATAGATAGGATAGAGAGATAGATGACGGAGACTGAAAGGATACAGAGAGGAAGAAGAAGAGGAGGAGAAAGAGAGGGGGAGAAGAGAGGAGAGGACAAAGATACAGAAGAGAGAAGAGAGAGAAAGAGAGAGACAGACAGACACAGACAGAACAGAGAGAGACAGAACAGACAGATTAGATCGAATAGTTATATAATAGTTATATATATTATAGTAAAATATTTGAGTAGACGGGCCGATATGAGAGAGGAGAGTCAGACAGGAACCGTCTGTGTGTGTGTGAGAGAGAGAGAGAGAGGGAGAGAGAGAGATTGGAGAAGAAAGAGAAGACTGACAAGAGAAGTTGACGAAAGAGAGAGAGATAATCACACACAACACACAGCCTGTATATATATATATATATATAGTTATAGAGTATATATATGAGAGAGAGGGAGAGAGGAGAGAGAGAGTCAGACAGAACGTGTGTGTGTGTGTGTGTGCAGAGAGAGAGGAGAGAGAGAGAGAGATGAGAACTGGACAAAGAGAATTGAGCGAAAGAGAGAAGATAAATGCCACACACACACGACACACATATATATATATATATATATATTATATTATATTATAGAGGAAGAGAGAAGAGAGACGAGAGAGAGAGAGAGTGTGTGTGTGTGTGGTGTGCGAGAGAGAGAGAGAGAAGAGTGAGAGAGAGAAATAGTAAGTGCAATGAAAGGATTTGGGATCCTGTTAATAAAGTGCAAGAATGGAATTCGATTCATCTAGAATGTTGGAATGAATTGAAAATGGATGAGAACGCTGCACACACGAGGTCGGGAGCGAGGGAGGCCAGTGATGGGTCTATATGATATATAGTATATATAGTTATATATAGTTATATATATATGTGATATGTATGTGTGTGTGCGTGTGCGTGTGCGTGTCGTGTGTGAAGAGAGAGAGAGACGAGAGGCCTGGCTGAATAGCAAACTGAAGAAACAGTAATGAAATATGTACTTATAAGTTAAGTGTTCGTTGAAAAAAGGGCAAAAGAAAAAATAAGACGAGAGAGAGGAAGACAGAGACATGTAGCAGAGAGGGGACCATTTCCTGAAAAATGGGACAAAAGTGTGTGTGGTGTGTGAGTAAAAAAGCGAGAACGCGCTAAACGTAGACTGAACGCTGGTGGAGGAGAGGGGCGCACTGCTGATGTTGTTCATTGAAAGAATTGCTCTAGGAATGTTTGTTTGTATAGTTTAACCAGACGCGCAGAAAGCGTGGGAATTTTGTAATACAGCAAGCCGGGTGACTAGATACACCGGGGGCCTTATTGTTCGTTTAACAGGCCCAAAATTAGCACATAATAATAAATGATAATAATAATAATAAATAATGACTGCTTTCTCTAATGCCGGTATTTCTTGTATTTTATTTTGAGCAGCCACGTATCTAATCAATAATATTTTAATTTTTCTTAGGCAAGATGGTGTCAAGTATTTTTCACTGACTTGTTATTCCTCATCATAATAATAATAATAATAATAATGTATTATTATTATTATTATTATTAATTATTATTTTGCTTCGCTTTTGAGTTTTCATATTCAGCATTAGCTGATGGTAATATCACTGGATAGTCTGAGTGACAGCAGATGTCTCCTCAGGTCTCCAGGATCTTCTGAGTATTCTGGCAGATTGCAGACAGTGCAATGTTCTGAATGGTTTCAAATTCTTCCTCTGATTTCCAAAACTTTCCAAGACCCTTTTTTCGAATCGCTTTTGGACTGTTCAAGTGCACCAACTACAATTGGTATAACTTTCCTTCAATGTCCATAAGCTTTTTCAGTTCTCTGGCAAGTTCCAGATATTTGTCCTATTTTTTCATTTTCCTTCAGCCTTCACCCTGTGATCTGCTGGCACCTGCAGACCATCCACAGTTGACAAGTTCTAGTTCTTTTGTTTATCAACACTAGGTCTGGTCTTTTGCTGGGATAAGGGTGATCCCTTTTTATTTCAAAGTCCCAGAGAATTTTATGTGTTTCGTTCTCAGAAGAGCAAATTCTGGTTACTGCATATACCATTTTGTTGTATGGTTAAAATTTAATTTTTTGCATAACTCCAAGAGGGGGGTGGATCACCTTCCCACCAGTCGTGTTGCTAGTATTTGTATTCTCGTTGTGCTAGTTTGCTGACATCGCAGAGTATATGGGTTTACAGCCACATCTGCTATTACCGCAAAGTCTACATTTTACTATTTTTGGGGGTTTTTATCAATTTCGCTTTGATATAGTTTGTCCTTGGCATTCTTTTGTGCGCAATTATAAGTGATTCTGTTTCTCTTTTGAGGTTTCCCTTTCTTAACCATGGTCCGTCTTTTCATGTACAACCTCTTCTATTTGTCGTTTTGAAGCGTCCATATAATTTGTTTTTCTATTATTATTATTATTTTATTATTAATTATTATTATTATTATTATAAGAAGAAGTGGCTACCCGGTATCGCCTGGGTAGAGGGGGAAGGTAATCTCGCAGATCCATTATTGTTGCATCGCGAGTTGGATCCTCGCAGGATGCCCCATTAAAAATCCCTATGTCAAAAAGACCTTGTGATGATCTAGAAACTTGAAAAAAAAATTAATGTCGCCTATTTAAAATACTAAATGCAAAAAAAAAAAAAACCAAAAAAAAAACGTGTTATCATTTAAATTTTGTTTTTTTAATTATTTTCACGAATAAAAATCAAATAATTATTTTTGTTCAAAAAGCAAGATCTGGTGATAGTGTATATATATTTACTTTGTCATTAATTGTTTTATTTTTATAGTTTCCTCCGGACATAAATACACACAAACTGCCCTCTATACATGTATAGATTATAATGATATTTTCATTCCATTAGAGTTTTTCACACCCGCCTTAGCCGGTGGTTCGCTGGAGGCTGAGTGACAGCAAGTTTCCAGGACTCTTCTCAGTATTGCAGCCGATCTCAACAATGCTATAGTCTGGAAAGTCTCGATTCTTTTTATGATTTCCAGTTCATCCAAACTCTTTTCTAGACCCTTGGGGACCATTTCCAGGGCACCAATTACAATTGGCACGATCTTCACCTTTATGTTCAATAGTTTTCTTAATTCTCTGACAAGGTCCAAGTATTTTTTTTATTTTTTCACTCTCTTTCACTTTCACTCTATGATTGGCCGGGATGGCAAAATCTACGAGACGACAAGTTCTCGTCTTCTTGTTGATCAACACTAGGTCCGGTCTCCTGCTTGGGATTAGGTAATCCGTCTGTACCTCAAAGACCCAGAGAATTTTGTGCGTCTCATTCTCCAGGAAAGATTCCAGTTTGTGCATGTACCATTTAGTTGAATGATGAAAATTGAATTTCTTGAATAATTCCCTGTGAATCACCTTTCCCATCCAGTCGTACCGAGTCTTATACTCTCTTTGTGCTACTTTACTGGATTCGCTTATTATGTGATTGATTATTTGTCCTAATGACATTGTCTTGTGCTGCGATTATAAGAGATTCAGTTTCTCTCTTAAGGTTTCCTCTTCTTAGCCATGTCCATGTCTTCTAATGTGGGATCTCTACAGTTTGTCACTTGAAGTGTCCATATAGTTGTTTTTCTTCCCACTTTTGTTTTCTTGTTTTTATTATATTTGTGCTTGTCCATATGTTGCAATTGTTTTTTCTGGCTGCAATTAGTCTTTCTTTGCTCTTTTTAGTTTATTCATCGGGTGCTCGAATTGTCGCATCTACACAGTCTTCAATGTTGGTGAGACCTCTTCAACCTTCTTTTTTTATTCATGTAGACTGCGTTGCCTCTCGGGTGTAATGCCTTGTGTCATAAGGTCCATCTGTCAGAGTTCCTCTCTTGTCCATTTTAAGTATGGTCAAGAGTATCTTACAAGGGGGACAGCCCAGACGTTTATGCACTTGATGAGATTTGTGCTGCAGAGTTTAGTTTCTAGAAATGTTCTCGTTCTCCTGAGGTACTCTTTCCTTACTCTTTCTTTCATCTTGTTTGATGGTGTCCGCTTCCAGTACTCCCAAGTATTTATAATTTTCCTTTTCTCCCAGTCCTTATTTCTTCCTTATTCGGTAGTTCCATTCCTTCCTTTATTTCCTTTTTCCTTTTTTTTTTATTACTATCATTGCACACTTGTCGATGCCGAATTCCCTCCCTATGTCCTGACTGTATTTTCTAATTGATTGTACAAGTGTTTCTAGCTCTTTTTCATTTTTGGCAAAAAAGTTGATGTCAGCCATGTATATAAAAGTAAAAGTAAAGTCGTCGGGGTGGCCTAATGTTGGTATCAGCCAGACAGCGAGGGAGTCTATCCCCTTTTCACTGGCGCTAGACCAAGGAGATTATTTTAGCGTCCGAGGTGGAGCGCCACACCTACCATCAGCTCCTTACTTTACCGCACAGATCCTTGTGCTACTCATAACGTTGAGTTGGCGAGGGCCGGTATCGAACTAGGAAACTTGTGGTTTCTAGACGAACGCTCTACCGACTGAGCTAACCCGAGGTGATTTATTTTTCTGATATGGTAATTTTGTAGTCACCTGTACACTTTCTAAGTATAAAGTTAAGAGACATCATTGCTATAACAAATAACAGTGGAGATTGGGAGTCACCCTTGAAGATGCCTCTTTATATTTTCACCTCAGCTAAGGTCTGTCTTTCTGCTGTTAATTCCACTTTTCAATTCTTCATGGTATTAGCTATAAATTTTATTACTTTGTCCGATATCTTGTACATTTTTATTACTTTATTATTATTATTTACTCCTTTTGAGTTTTCATATCAGTGTTAGCTGATGGTCTTTCACTGGAGTCTGAATGACAGCAAGTCTCCTCAGGTCTCCAGGACTCTTCTGAGTATTCTGGCAGATTGCAGCAGTGCAGTGTTCTGAATGGTTTCAATTCTTCCTCTGATTTCCAAACTTTCCAAACCCTTTTCCAATCCTTTTTTTGACCGTTCCAAGTGCACCAACTACAATTGGTATCACTTTCACTTTCATATTCCATAACTTTTTCAGTTCTCTGGCAAGGTCCAGATATTTGTCCATTTTTTCATTTTCCTTTAGCTTCACCCTGAGATCTGCTGGAACTGCAAAATCCACCAGTTGACAAGTTCTTTTTTGTTTATCAACACTAGGTCTGGTCTTCTTGCTGGGATAAGGTGATCGTTTTTATTTCAAAGTCCCAGAGAATTTTATGTGTTTCGTTCTCAAGAACAGATTAT
This sequence comes from Doryteuthis pealeii, assembly GCA_023376005.1. Lineage (NCBI taxonomy): Eukaryota > Metazoa > Mollusca > Cephalopoda > Myopsida > Loliginidae > Doryteuthis > Doryteuthis pealeii. Next base: position 31,807,543 of record CM042172.1, on the reverse strand, counting down.
TATTATTATTATTATTATTATTATTATTATTATTGGTGCTGGTGGTTTTTCACACCAGCGTTAGCTGATGGTTTTTCACTGGATTTGGGTGACAACAAGTGTTCTAGGTCTCCGGAACTCTCCTGGGTATTCCAGCTGATTTCAACAATGCTGTTGTTTGGATGGTCTCAATTCTTCTTCTGATTTCTAGTCCTCTTGTCTTTTTTCAAAGCTTTTGGGGACAGTTCTACGTGTCCTAAATTATTATTTTAAAACTTAAAATGTATTGTTATTATTAATAGCAGGACCTGTGGATATACCACAGAATGATAATATAATTATTACAACCTTTGATATGTTTACTTAAGAGTAATGTTACTTAAGAGTGGCCCTTCCGATCAGTCAGGTAATTATGTCAAGCCTAGAGCCTATATGATTGCCCCAACCCTATTGCTCTCATGGAAAGCCCCAACCGTTTTTATCATATGGGTGCTAGAAGGCGGTTACTGAGGGTCTTCATGTCCTGGGAATGACGTTAAACTCTATCTGATGGTGAGGTTCTAGTTCTGGAGGTTTGGGGGAATGTGGAGCACCCATTCATCACCATTGCTCCCTGGTCCACTCTGACGCGGAGTGGTAGTACCTATTAGGGTCCCATCTATAGGTTAAATAGATAAACGTGTTCATAAAAAATGAGTACCATTAAAAATGAATTTATTTCAAAACTTTATCGGCATTAAATAACCGACCGAGGTTATGCCGTTAAACAAGACAAACCAAATCTTCATGGGACACAGCTCTGCCGAAAAATTATAATAGGTTCCTTGTATTTTTTTGATTTCGGATTAAAATCAATTTTGATTGCTCTTGTCAAGACAGATTTCATCATCAGCAGCAGCAAAGATTCCCTCGACTCTTTCATGCACTCCGTCCCTATCGTTCATCGCTATTGAAACTCCTCTATACGTCTGATGGATGTAATGTTTTGTTGGTTGGACAACACTGGTGTGTCCATGTGTAGGAGTCCATACGATTCTCTCGGCATTCATCCCTATTGGTCATCGCTCTTGGCAAGTCCTCTTGACGGGATCTAGGGTCCACAAAGAGCTGATGGACGCAAGTTTGATAACAAAAACTGGTTTGTCCATGTGTAGGTGTTCACATGAGAACGTCACTTATGAGTTCGTCCTTTCCCAGTTATGCTCAGCATGTCTTTTTCATCGTGTGGTTAGTGTGATGGGAGGTAAGTGGTCGTAGAGCGTAGGGTGCTTCTTCTAGCGTTTGTTCAAAACAACACAAAGCATTCTTATGTAGTTCGTATCTAACTGGTTTTTCTTTAGAGTCCAAGTGGTGCAAACGTACAGTAGTACTGATACGGCAACAGATAGGAAAAAAAATAAAAAAATAGCACTTATAAGTTCATTCTTACTTTCTCTGCTGTGCCAATATTTCTTGCTCGTCTTAATTGGATGGTTTCTATGATTGGAGGTAAGTGGTCATATAACTGCTGTTTGAAGCGCGTGGTGTAATGATTAAAGTCATAGAAAATGGACTCGTCGCCCCGAGTTCAAATCCTGGATGTGGTAATTGCATTTCACTTAACGTTAATACACTTGGGAGAAGTATGAATCCTACTTTCCCTCCAGCTATGGATAAATATTAGGACAGACTGGGCTCTTTAACCTTGGTTGGGCAACCGTCTAGGAGAATGAAAACTATGAATTCAAAACCAGTTCAACTCCGCTTAAGAAATTGACCTTGTGTCACATCCTGCTCGTGCGGAGGTGATGGTATATATATATATATATTTATATTTTTGCTTGAAGGCAATTATAAATGCATGTATCGTATAAAATTTGATAATTATAGAAAATAAACTTGACAAGTAAATCCCGCAAAGGATGGCTCGCCATGCAGAACACCGTACAGACTGTTTCGACTTTATTAAGTCTCTTCAGCGATGTATACTAACGACTCCCTCCGACAGGAATCGAAACCGGGACTTCACAGGCATAGTCAGAGACCATATCCGTTCGGCCGCCGGTACATAGCGAACAATCCCTGCGAATTAACCTTGTCAAGGATATATATATATATAGTATATATATATATATATATATATATATATATATATATATATATATATATATATATATATATATATATATATATATATAAACTGCAGTTTTGTGGGGTGCTGCATCAGTTTTTTTTTAAGTAACCCGCGGCATTCTTGTGTAGTTCGTATCTAACATTTTATGCAGACGCTTTTTAGAGTCCAAGTGGTGCAACCATATAGTAGTACTGATACGACAACAGCTTGAAAGATTTTTTTTATTAGAGTGATCAGATCGATCCTCTTCTCACTAGTGCTAGACCAGAGAGATTGTTTTTGTGTCCGATGTGGAGCGTCATATCTACCATCAGTTCCCCGCTTTATCGCACAGATCCAAGCTGTGTTACTCATGCTCTCGGTTAGCGTGGGCCGGTATCGAACCCAGAAACTTTTGCTTCTTTAGGTCGATGCTTTACCGACTTAGCTGAACCGAAGGGGATATACTCATACTCTGAGTTGGCAAGAGTCTCTATTGAACCTGGAACTTTTTGGTTCTCGAGGTGGAAACTCTACTGAGCTCAAACGAAGGGGATAGACTCCCTCGCTGTCTGAGTTGGCATAGATTGGTATTGAACCTGGAACCTTTTGGTTCTCTAGGTGGATACTCTTCTGGACTCAACCGAAGGGGATAGACTCCCTCGCTGTCTGAGTTGGCATAGACTGGTATTGAACCTGGAACCTTTTGGTTCTCTAGGTGGATACTCTTCTGGACTCAACCGAAGGGGATAGACTCCCTCGCTGTCTGAGTTGGCATAGACTGGTATTAAACCTGGAACCTGATGGTTTACTGGTGGATACTTTAGGAAGAACATTGAAATTTAACTTGGGATTGAACCTGAGACCCTGTGGACTGACTAAAATGTTTTTATTATGTATAGTCAAACAAAACACGAACCATGTCCACAAAAAACATCAGAATATTTTTACTTTACTTTTCTTTTCTTTTTTTTTTATTCTTAATTAGAATAAATAAAAAATGCGGTAAATATTTTTTCAGCGGCAATGAAAAAAAAAAAAACAGAAAAAAAAAAGAAAAAAAAAACGAAAATATAGATAGATTTAGGGGAGAAAAATGATAAACAGGGTTTTTTTTTTGTTCTTCAACACAGAAGAGTCTTACGGATTTTTTTTTTCTCTTTTCCATTTTTTTTTTCAGATCGAAAAAAAGGGTGTTGTTCTATGAATAGAAAACTTAAAACATTTTGGACAAATATCATTGAATTCTAAATGATTATATTAGACAAAAATTAATCTGCATTTGTTATTATAAATTCTTATATAAATACAAGGCAAATGGGGTAAATATTTTTGTTTATATCTGGCTATGAGCGTTAGAACAAACAGACAAACAGACATATATATATATATATATATATATATATATATATATATATATATATGATGTTGTTATGGAGTCCACCTATGCTTCTTTGTTGGTATATCTGATGAGAGTATACACACACACACACACACACACACACATATATATATATATAGATATATATATATACATATATATATATACTCATTGTATATCTGCATTATGTATATGTATATATGTATTCATATATATGTATTGTATATATGCATTATATATGTATGTATTATATGTATATGTATCATATATATGTATTATAATTAATACATATATATGTATCACATATATATTATATATATGATACATAAAAAAATGTATCATATATACATTATATATATGATACATATATATATATATATATATATATATATATATATATACTCATTGTATATCTGCATTATGTATATGTATATATGTATTCATATATATGTATTGTATATATGCATTATATGTATGTATTATATGTATATGTATCATATATATGTATTATAATTAATACATATATATGTATCATATATATATTATATATATGATACATAAAAAATGTATCATATATACATTATATATATGATACATATATATATATATATATATATATATATATATATTGGAAACAAACATGTCTACTTGAATTCTTACCTTTCACAAATCAAATTATTTTCTGGCAATCAGTAATATATATATTAGGTTTATATAAATAACAGGTAAATATGTCTATATATATATATATATATATATATATATATATATATATATATATATATATATACATATACATAAAGAGTGTGTGTGTGTGTGTGTGAATATTTACCTTTTACGGATCGAGGTCTCTGGCAGCCTTTACGTATGTACATATATATGTATTTTTCAGAAAAATTCTCTCTACCATTAGTGGGTGTGGGGATAGCCCCGTAATTAGGGACTCTGAATGATGAAAAATTGGTCGGATTTCGATCCCGGTTGCTAGTAGTCTACTAATTCGCACCGAGGAAACGTGATACATCGTAACAGGAGAGTCTGTGGATGACTATATATATATATATATATATATATATATATATATATCTTCTTATTATAATGGAGATTGTGTGTTTTTCTGTCTGTAACCGAAACTATATTACTAATTGAGTTACTATTAACATAGTTAATTACATCACATTCTTCATGATTTTATCTATATTTAAACCTCAATTATTAATAAAATTGCTTCACCTTTTTATTAGTGTTGTCCATATCTACATGATATTTACCGCGTACCCCACTTGTACGGGTCAGGCACAAAGTCCCTATTAACGTGGGACCACCCACAAGCCGAAGCTCATGGAGTGGCAGGTGAAAAAATTGCGTCGATCCCGTCGGCATTCCCCCTCAAGGGGGGCGCCTCAGGCACTGGGCAATAAACCCAGCCCTGTCCCTTTAAATCGAGGGGGCAGGTGTTGCCTGGGGGGATGGCCCCCTGGGATCGACGCTATTAATTATATCAATGGTCCAGAGGCCGAAGCCACTGTTGACCATATCAACATACTAATAACATGCTATTGTATTTATATATACAAAAAATAATGGTTTGCAGTGTGAACGGGAAGGCTAATTTGCATATTGATATTAAAAATGTGATTTTATTAAATATGTGCTTAGTATTATTGATTTCTAACTGTTTGGTTTTATTTTAATGAATATAAGCAAAAATCTCTCCAATCAATCTTAAATGAAATCCATTAACAAGAAAAAATAAGTGTAATTTTATTCTTTATTTCCTAATTTAACTAAATAGTTAAATAAGTAAAATTCAGCAATGAAAGACGGCAGTGATGGAAGAGTAAGTTTCATTTCTATTTTTCTATTATACCCCCACTCTGTTTCAAATCTTTTTATCTGCATTCTTATTAGACTTTGTAATTCAATACGATATTTTATTACATTAAAACTTAAATACTTGCACCCGGAGGGTGCATATATTTGCTATTATATATATATATATATATATATATATATATGTGTGTGTGTGTGTGTGTGTGTGCGTGTGTGTGCATGTATATGTGTGTGGGTGTTAGTTGGTTGATTTTACAGCTTGTAAACACTTGCCGAAGACGTTTTGTTTTATTTATTCTTAACTCAATTTTTAAAACACATTATTAGAAGTAATTTTTTAGAGCTCATTTTGTTCTATTTAACCCATAGATGGGACCCTGACAGGTACTTCCAGTTCGGGTCAGCGTGGACCTAGGAGCAAGGGGTGCTCCACATTCCCCAAACATCCAGAACTGGAACCTCACCATCAGATAGAGTTTAACATCATACCCAGGACACAAGGACCCTCAGCCACCGCCTTCTAGCATATATGATAAAAAGGGTTAGGGCTTGCCATAAGTATGTGTATGTATGTGTGCATGTATATATATATATATATATATATATATATATATATTTGTAGAATTGTTTTTCTTTCTACCACAATTTCGGTATTCAAGGTTACCCAGGAGAACTAAAGAATTATTGGCAGCTAATCTTGTATATACTTGTCTGGTTTTATTTCCCTCTCTGTCTTTTAATTGGTATGAACTTTAGTCTTTAAATCTAAACTGTTTCCCATTTGAAATTAAAGATTTGTTTTCCATACGCTTATCAGGCAAAAGTAATTCGTAATTCTGTCATCTTACTTCAACTCCCTTCTCTTTTCCATTTACTCATTTTGTTTATATCTTATTTATGTATACTACTAAGGTTAATGTTTTCTGGTAAATCTATTTAGCTATAGTTGTATTTTAAAAAATAATTAATGTATGTCTTATATCTACATCTTAATAATACGTTAATGAGTTGTGGATTTTGTGGCAGCATTTCCACAGAAATTCATATTTTTTATTCAGTAGATTTTTGTTATCCATGGATTTAATTATCACTAACTTTTCTTGTAAACACAAGTCAAACTTTGGCAGGTATTGGATCTCTTTAATATTTCCCATTTAAAAATTGGGCGTATATTTTGATTTTTTAAGTTCCAATCATAGCTAGCTAAGGTTGTTACGTTTTTTAGTTTAATATTAGAAAATGAGTGTTTATAGTTTGTAAACCTAGTTTTAAATTATGATTTTGTACAACCAACGTAGAATTTAATAATGTCTGGTTTCTGTAGACGTTATTGATGCAAGGTAAATCACACCTTTGGTCAAACACTTTCCTTTTACTGGGTACATATTCGAGTTTCGGCAATTGCAGTTTTTCTATCTGTCTTTTTCCTTATTTCTATCATTTGCATGGTTGTTAATTATTTTTTGTTATGTTTTTTTAAATTATCTTTTCTATGTTATCTATACAGGAGAAACTGATTTTTAAGTTGTTTTTATTAAAGATCTTGTGCAGAGTGTGGTTAACCGGGAAATGTTTGTTGATTAAATTTAGAAATATCCTACCTATTTTCGTTATCACCAGTAGGTTGAATGGTGGGTTATACCACAAAATCCTTCTATTTAGTTTTTCGTTCTTTTGCTCTTTGTTTAATTTTATTTCCAGTATATCCACTATTAAATAGTGCTTTATTATAAATATCGCTAACGCTATCGAAAATTTGCTGGTTAGAAGAATGTTTACTAATTCTCTATTCTACTAAATCTGGGATTTTCTTAATTATCGAGGGTGAGTGGTTAGACCCGGGGTTAACATAGATGGGGGACTGCATTTGGTTTCATATAAGACTAAAAATTACCTGTAATAAGATTAAAAGTAACATCCAGAAAGTTCTCAATTTTAGTGTTCGATTTTATATCAACATACAATCCCATGTTATTCAGTGTTGCGATGATGTATGTTCTAGTCCGGTCGCATTTCTAACGACCAATAAGCCGCCATCAAGGTAAATCCCAACATCCCTAATGTCCAGTTTTCTACTAAGTTCTAGAGTATGATAAGGCCAACTAGGTCTGAGACATGCACAGAGTCTAGGGCCCCCATGTCTACATCTTCACCCATTGTTCATCGTTGTTAACCAGGACTGTTTTCCTGGCAAATTTTATAACACCTATTCCTTCCTGATGGTGCGATTAATTGGTTCAGCAATATCATCCAATTTGATATCAAGGAGTTTTACCAGTCGACATCAGAGAAACTGTTCTTCGCGGCAATGGACTTTGCTCAGTAGCACACTAATATTTCCCAGGAAGCGCGGAGCTGGGAAACAAATTCAGAATTTGGCTTTAAGTTATCAAAAGCCTCCAACAGGGTTAGCGGCAAGTACATTTACAATTAAAGCAAACAGAAATGCTTTGGAATGATAGAGACACCTCTGTGGCATATAAGCCGTCGTGGGTTATGTAATGACAAAGCCATCCTTGTAGAAGAACAATCGTGGCACTACATAGCTGGGTGATGACGGGGAATTTTAATAGGAAATTAGTATATCTTAACATTGTGTAAATAAGAAACATCATCATCATCATCATCATCATGTCGTGCTAGTAGTATCATTCATTGCTATCGGGAGGCCCTCTGTGCAGCATCCACTATCCGCACAGAGATGGTCAATGTAGGTCTGCTGGGTGGCCCACACTGGCGTGCCCATGTGCTGGTTTCCATAGGAGAACTTCTCGAGTCAGCTCATTTTCATATGTAGAATGAAACGAACCAAAAAATTTTGAGAGAGAGAAAACCGAATAAAAAAACTCTTTTATGAATCCAGAAAATTTTTTTTTTTCAGTACAACTTACTTTTTTCTTTCTTTGAGCAAGTGTTATTTTCTCTGCTAAATAGATTCTTGAACAAAAACGGCTTTTTGCTTATTTGGACTGACGAGTTCTTATAAAAGGAATTTCTCCATTGCAGAGCAGCTACGATTTTCTCGTAATCCGGATGTTGCGGTTTCGAATTTCAGTGTAGCTTGGTTCACTTTTTTTTTCTTTTTTAGGTTCGATTACTTCACTAAGTTCTTTTTAGAGTTTTTTGGGAGATCCTTAATCGTCTCTTCCAAGTTTTGTGTCGTAAAAAAAACGATAGTTGTGTGTGAAGTCTTTTGAATCCTGTTTCGCTGGTGTTGTTGTTGTAACCGATAACTTGCATAAGTTCTAGCTGTACCCAGAATGTCCTATTCGTCTCACTCGGACGGTCTGTGTGATGGGGGGGGGGGTAAGTGGACGTACAACTACTTTCTTATAGGGTGTTGTTACCACGATTTGTTTATTATCAAACACAGCATTCTTGTGCAGCTCCCATCTAGCTTATTCTCTTGGCGCTATGTTAGGATCTAAGTGGTGCACTTCCGGGACGAACTCATAAGTGACGTTCTCCTACTGAAACAAGCACATGGGCACGCTAGTGTGGGCCACCCAGCAAAGCCCTGCGTTGATCAGCTCTGTACGGATACTGGGTGTTGCGCAGAGGACCGACCGAGAGCAATGAATGATAGGGATGGTTGTCGAGAAACATGTCATGGATATCCATGTTTATACATAGTTGTATAAGAGAAATGTCCTAATAGGAAAATAATCTTTTAGTAGAGAAAGTCTTGAGACTTTTAGTAGAGCTTATACATAGTAGCATAAGAGAAATGTCCTAATAGGAAAATAGTCTTTTAGTAGAGAAAGTCTTGAGACTTTTAGTAGAGCTTATACATAGTTGCATAAGAGAAATGTCCTAATAGGAAAATAGTCTTTTAGTTGATAAAGTATTGAGGCTGCGCAGTTTACTTGGTTATTGAACACAAAAGGGATTAAACTTAAGGAAATTCATTGTCAATTAGCAGAAATGTATGGCAAGTTGTACATGGATGTCAAAAACGTCTAGAAGTGGCGGAGGGAGTTTACCTGTTTTCTTGTAGGGTGTTGTTTCCACAATTTGTTTAAAATTGCGCGCAGCATTTTTGTGCAGCTCCAATCTAGCTTATTCTCCAGGTGCCTCATTATAATAAAATACATAATGCAAAAAGAGTCTGTACGAGGCGATCTATGGTCTCGATGACAATATTTTCAGGGTTCAGATTCCCTCTGTTGCTCGGCACTGAATTAGCATAAATCCCGTCAAAAATCGTTGCAATACGAAATAGAGACACAGGGCCGATTCAAGATTACCTCTTTTGTAAAAGCCACCCCCATCTAGACGGATTCTTCTCATGAGATCAAAAACCTGTTGGGCTCGAGCTATGGTCTCAGCAACAGAATTTTGAGGGGCCAGGTTCCCTCGGTTAATACGGCCCTGAACTTGCATAAAACTATTGCAACAAGAAGTTAAGACACAGGGCTCAAAATTCTGTACGGTGTAATCAATGGTCTCGACGACAGAATTTTTGCATAAATCCCGTCAAAAATCGTTGCGAATGGAACCTCTTTTGTGAAAGCTATTCTCGGTTACCTCGGCTAATACGGACTTGAATTAGCATAAATCCCGTCAAAAATCTCTGTAACAAAAAATAGAGACACAGGGCAGATTCAAGATGGTGTATTTTGTGAAATCTACCCCACGTCTTGTCGGATTGTTCACATGAGATCAAAACCCTGTTGTGGGCGATCTATGGTCTCGACGATAGAATTTTGAGGGGTCAGGTTCCTTTGGCTAATACGGGCCTGAATTGCATAAATCCCGTCAAAAATCGTGCAACAAAAAGTAGAGATACAGAGATCAAAATCCTGTACAGGTGATCTATGGTCTCGACGACAGAATTTTGAGGGGCCAGGTTCCTTTGGCTAATACGGGCCTGAATTTGCATAAATCCCGTCAAAATTCGTTGCAACAAGAAGTAGAGATACAGAGATAAAAACCCTGTTGAGGCCGAGAGAATTTTTGCATAAATCCCACCAAAAATCGTTGCAACAAGAACCCTTTTGTGAAAGCTACTCCCGGTTACCTCGGCTAATACGGACTTGAATTAGCATAAATCCCATCAAAAATCGTCGCAACAAGAAAAAGAGACACAGGGCCGTTTCAAGATGGTCTCTTTTGTGAAAGCTACCCGACGTCTCGTCGGGTTGTTCGCATGAGATCAAAAAGGTGCTCAAAGGTTCCTAAGTGCACAGCGTCCGGCCTTGATCGCCATCTTTGCAGCTCATCCGCGCGGAAGTGAAAATGTCGGAAACGAGGGAGGGAGGGAGGGAAGTTCTATAGTGAGTAGATGTTTGGTGTGCCTATTGTGAGTTTAACGGGCACCCGTTTTCAGGATGTCCGGGCTTCTTGTTCGGCTTTCGTTTTCAAAAGATTCTCAAGGAGAAAAAAAAGTTTTTAAGCGGGGGTGGGGGTGGGGGTCACTTTGTTTCGGTTTTTATTGCATGTGATCTTGTAATGAACTGAATAAATAGAAGACAGGTCTTTTATTGTTGTTGTTGTTGTTGTTGTCTTCACAGCAAATAAAAGTAAATAAGAGAAAAGACAAAAGAGATTGAATTTTTAAAAAAAGAAAGAAAGAAAGAAGTGTGAATTGAAGAGAGACCGAATGAAAGAAAAGCAGAAGAGAGAGAGAGAGAGAGAGAGAGAGAGAGAGAGAGAGAGAGAGAGAGAGAGAGAGAGGGCGGGCAAGAGTAGAAAGAGAAATAAAAGAAGGAATAAACAAACGGAGTGTAAAATTGAAGAGAGAAAGAGAGAGAGGGTGAGGGAGAGAGAGAGAGAAGAAAATGAGAGATAGGGGAAAGGAGGGTAGAAGAAAAAAAAGGAAGAAAGAAACGGAGAGAGAGAGAGAGAGAGAGAGAGAGAGGATGGAAAGACAGGTAGAGATAAGGGAAATAAAAGAAAGAAGGAACGGAGTGTAAGAATAAAGAGAGAGAGAGAGAGAGAGAGAGAAATTAAAGAATAAACGGCGTGTAAGATTAGAGGAGAGAAGAGAGAGAGAGAGAGATTAAAGAATAAACGGAGTGTAAGATTAGAGAGAGGGGGGGGAAAAGAAGGGAGGAACTGAGTGTAAGAATATATATATATATATATAGAGAGAGAGAGAGAGAAAAGTGTGTGTGAAGGAGAAAAGAGAAAGAGAGAAAAGAAAGACAAAAGAAGGGAGGAACGAAAGGAGTGTAAGCTTGAAGAGAGAGAGGGAGAGGGAGAGAGAGAGGGGGCAGACTGAGAGAGAGAGAGAGAGAGAGAGAGGGGCAGAGGGAGATGCGCCTGTGTTCATGCGTTATGTATAGTTGGCCAACTTCAGAAGTGATTTGAGGAGGAGTAAGAGGAGGAGGAGGAGGAGGTCAAAGGTCAGCCCAGTTAGCCTTTTTAAAAATTCTGCAGACTCTCCCGGGTCGTTCGGTCATTGTAGACACAATAGTTGAATGAAATCACGTTTGATCAATTTTTGGAGACTCGAGAAACATTTTCGGGTTCAAGTAAAAAAGAACACAAAACAAAACAAAAACAAAAAGAGAAATGTAGACATTAATAATGAAAGCAGAAACGAAAACCGGGTTAGCTCAGTCGGTAGAGCGTTCGGCTAGAAACCACAAGGTTCCTAGTTCGATTCCGGCCCTCGCAACTCAGCCTATGAGTAGCACATGGATATGTGCGGTAAAGTGAGGAGCTGATGGTATGAGCCTCAGACGCCCAAACAATCTCTTTGGTCTAGTGAAAAGAGGATAGACTCCCTCGCTGATTGGCTGATACTGACATTAGGCCGCCCAGACGACTTTACTTTTTTTTTTACTTTATATACATATAATGTAAAGATTCAGTATGTCTGTATGTCTGAATGTTTGTTTGTAGAACGACCTAACGCACGTCCTTTTATAAAGGAAAATGGGTTTGGTAGTTTTGTTTTGCTTTACGGCATATTAGATTATAATATGTATTATATCCACAGGTCCTGCTAGTCAAAATTATTATACTTTTCACATATTGAACTATTTGGCAATAACTCTTACGTAAACATATCAAACATTGTAATAATTAGATTCTCATACTGTGGTATATCCACAGGTCCTGCTAGTCAAGATTATCACACCTTTTACATATTGAACTATTTGGCAATAACTCTTAAATAAACATATCAAACGTTGTAATAATTACATTATAATTCTGTAGTATATCCACAGGTTCTGCTCGTCAAAGTAATTGTACTTTTTACATATTGAACTATTTGGCACTAACTCTTAAGTAAACATATCAAACATTGTAATAATTAGATTATAATACTGTATTATATCCACAGGTCCTGCTAGTCAAGATTATTATACTTTTTTACATATTGAAATATTTTGCAATAACTCTTTAAATAAACATATCAAACGTTGTAATAATTAAATTATAATTCTGTAGTATATCCACAGGTTCTGCTCATCAAAGTAATTGTACTTTTTACATATTGAACTATTTGGCAATAACTCTTAAATAACATATCAAACATTGTAATAATTAATTATAATTCTGTAGTATATCCACAGGTTCTGCTCATCAAAGTAATTGTACTTTTTACATATTGAACTATTTGGCACTAACTCTTAAGTAAACATATCAAACATTGTAATAATTAAATTATAATTCTGTAGTATATCCACAGGTTCTGCTCATCAAAGTAATTGTACTTTTTACATATTGAACTATTTGGCAATAACTCTTAAATAAACATATCAAACATTGTAATAATTAAATTATAATTCTGTAGTATATCCACAGGTTCTGCTCGACAAAGTAATTGTACTTTTACATATTGAACTATTTGGCAATAGCTCTTAAGTAAACATATCAAACATTGTAATAATTAGATTATCCTACTGTGGTATATCCACAGGTCCTGCTAGTCAAGATTATTATACTTTTTCACATATTGAACTATTTGGCAATAACTCTTAAATAAACATATCAAACGTTGTAATAATTAAATTATAATTCTGTAGTATATCCACGGGTTCTGCTCGTCAAAGTAATTGTACTTTTTACATATTAAACTATTTGGCAATAACTCTTAAGTAAACATATCAAACATAGTAATGATTATATTATCATAATGTGGTATATCCACAGGTCCTGCTAGTCAACATCAATATATGTAAAAGTAAATTTGATAATGTAATTATCGCCTGAAATTTTTTGTTTCTTTTTATTCTAAATAGGATTTCATTTTTGCTCACAATAACTAAAACCTCCAGCCTCTCAAATAGCAATTAAATCTTTACGGTACCATCATGCATGAATTTTCGCTGCAGCGGTACTTTCGAAACACATTTGAAAAAGTCAAAATAATACAAGTTGTAATCATGCAAATTGCCCACAAGCATTTTGCATGATTTGCATAGCGATAAAATTTTGAATAATTTTTTTAATAAAAAAGCAAGAAAAGCCAAAAAATTAATTTTTATTTTCATGGTATATTGTAAAACAGTTACATGTGTCTTTTGTTCAACAGAGTATATATAAAAAGCAATTTCTTGGAAAGACAAAAAATAAATAAATAAATAAAAAGAAAGAAAGAAAGAAAGAATGAATGGCTTGAAGCGTTCACTCTGCAAATAATGGCGAAAGTCGATTAATGTCGGCAATTCGTATTCCCCAAATTAAAATTTTCTGCTTAAGTGATAATCGTTTTTAATTAATAGCAATTGTTCTCTTTTACAGCTGCATCTGCCTTGAAGGGGACAGGATAGTATCTTTATTGTTATCCTCCCCTCTGTCTCTCTGTCACTCTCAATCTATCTATCTCTTGTTCTCATCCCCTCTGTCCCTCTGACTTTCAATCTCTCTCTTTCACAAACACACACATACACGTACACATAAATATGATATTAATATTGATGATATAGTGTGCTATATTTATACGAATAAAGTAAATAATTTTAAATATCGCGGATATATATATACTAGCTAAAGTACCCGGTCCATGACCGGACTAAAATGAAATTTGGATCACCAGGGAGTGAGAGAGAAAGTGGAAGACAGTAGTTAGAGAGTGGGTAAGAGGAAAATAATTCTTGAAACTAAAATCATTGAGAATTTGTATATTTCAGGATTTGTATTTTCTGTTTTATAGTTTAAAATTATTTCATATTATTATACAACAAATTGAAAGTATTCGTTTGTATATTTGTTTGTTATTGTTTTAAATTTTTTGTACATGACAACAATTCACATTTAGTTCTTAATTGCATGTTGAGTTTAAAAAGAAGCTGAGAATCGAAAATTTAAATTCTTCATATTGCAATATCTATTTTTGCTAAAACCTAAGATAGTATTATAGGACCACCAATTGATCAGTTTAGGCCATCTTGAATAAAACGGAAATATTTTGTTATTATTTATAATTAATTGATTTTTCATAGAATTAAAAAAAAACTCTTATCGTAACTTGTTTTTAGCTACGTTAATTTTCAGTTGATTTAACAGTGCAAAAATGAAAACATTGTTTTTCAATCATAATTTTCATTATTTCCGTAAGCTGAAAAAAAGTTTAAAAAATCATCAGGAGTTTATTTAATGTTTTTTCTTTCAAATGGAAAAAATTTTTTGAAGAAAATATTAATTTTTCTGCAAGTTTCATAGTGTTAAATATAGGGGGGGGTGTAAATTTCACAGGGTAAAATTGGTGGTACCTAGTATTTTAAAAACATTTTAAAAACGTTTTGGTGGACCTGATTATCTGGACTCCCCCCCCCCATCTATTTTTTTTCCTTCAGTTGATTATTATCGATTACACACCAATCTATCAGATTGAAAAAAACAATTCTTAAAAGTTCTTTATTATTTGAGTATTCACGGGTGCTCATTTCCTCGTATAAGTTATAGTAAATTGATCCCCCATATCGGAACCGCTTGAACGGAACCCAAATTATTTATTTATTTTCCCATTAAACTAACCCCCCCCCCAATCCTAACCCCTAACCCCCCCTAGTTAAAATTAAGTTTTATTACAAAATTTATATTAATTACAAAACATCAATTTTCATAAAAGTTCAAATGTCACCTATGAAATCTCTATTTAAACATGCCAATTTTTCAGAACTGAAAAGTTGCACTATAAACTCAGCGATGTTTATTGACTTCACAATAAAGAGTAAAATCATAAAACTTAAAATTTAATTTGTAAGGCAAATTCTGTGGAATATTTTTAATTGTATTTTGAATAATAATTTAAATGTTGGTTGTTAGTTGTTTTGTTTTATCAACTTTTTGGGTAATTTACTAACGAATCATGTCATTTTGATAAACAAAGCGCTTACAATTTTTCGTACTTACATATAATTAAAAAAAAAAATGTTCCAATAACTGGATATTGTCAGATAAACTTGAAATAAATTTCGTCTTACAAATAATTGACAACTTATCTCCAGTCGGGCCTTCGACTAAAGATAAAACACCGGATTTTTTCCGTATTAGTAACCTTTGTTTTTGTTTTTTTTTATCGTGGTTTGAGAAAATAATTAGTTAACGAACCAAAAGAAAAACAGTTTCTAAGGAAATTCGTCAATCTTATTGTTATTTTTAACCCTTTAAAACTCTAACAATAAAAATTAATAAATAAATTAAAGAATTAAAAGTCATTTTATTCGAATGAAAATCTTAGTTTAATTTATACAAATATGTAACCGTACTTACGACGTAAACTGATTTTCATGATACTGTTATTTACGATTAAAATTTTTTTTTAATAATGTAACCGTAAAGCGTGCATTTTGATTTTCTACAATTTTTATGCATTACAAAAATTAAAATTAAAATGAGTGTACTGTACAATTTAAGAATATGGACAAACTCGCTGTAAAAAATAATTTAATCTATAAAAACACATACAAATTACATATTCAGAAAGACTAAGAGATTCCGAACTGCCTTATCGGCTATACGTAGTATTTTTTTTTTTTTTAACTCGCTGTAAAAAAAAAAATCTATAAAAACACATACAAATTACATATTCAGAAAGACTATTTCATCTTATTACTAAAGATATAAATATTTTAAAGATTTGATCCTAAATAGGTAAGAGATTCCGATCTGACTGATATAGACTGCACTGCTTGTATCGCAATAATCATAGGCAGCGTGGCTATCCGAAGCCATTTTTTAATTTTTTTAACTCGCTGTAAAAAATGATTCAATTGATAAAAACTCACACAAATTACATATTTTGAAAGAGTATTTTCTTATCTTTCTAACGATATAAAAATTATTAAAGATTGGACCATAAATAGGCCATAAATTCGGAGCTGAACGGCTTAGACTGCAAAATTAATTCATTAAAATCAAAACTTCGCTGCTGTTATCGCTTTAACAATAAGCAGGCAGAGACAATATTTTATTATCAGGAGGGGCTGATATACAGACAGTCCCGTAAATTTGGTGATTTTGGATTAATTAATCGATTAAATCCCTTAATCAGTAAAAATCAATAACCAAATTTGGAGTTTTTCTTAGTTAGAACGATATCAATGTGTATGCAAGATTTTGAATCTGAGTGACCTCCCGTTTTTTTGTTATACGTCGACACGTACATACCAAAATCTCTGTTTTATATATTAGATATATATATATATATATATATATATATATATATATATATATATATGTATATATATATATATATATATATATATATATTATATATATATATTATATATATATATATATATATATATATATAATATATATATATAATATCATGGGTGCTACATTTCCAAACAGACAGTGCTCAATATCATTGATAGAGAGTTTATAATTGAATTAAGTTACTGACAGTCTGAAAAACACATATGCGAGAAACTGCCAGTAATCGGGCACCGTTGACACCGGGTTCACGCTACCTTAATTCAATATATATATATATATATATTATATATATATATATATATTGATAAAATTTAGAAAACAAACACAGGATGTTATGATGGATGTAAAATTTATTGTCGATAATGGAGTATTTCGGTTTTACAATGGAAACCTTCTTCAGGACTGTGAAAACGAGAATTTATCCACATAAATGAATTAATGAAATTTGTCCACATAAAACCTTGTTTTTCTTTTCATTTTCATTAACCAGTATACCATCTCCCAATAAAAAAAGAGTCCTGGTAGATAGTACAGATTTATTGACAGATATAGAGAGGGTCGAGTTAGGTCAGTCGGTACAGCGTTCGGCTCGAAACCGCAAGGTTCCTAGTTCGATACCGACCCTCACGCACTCAGCGTATGAGTAGCACAGGGATCTATGTGGTAAAGTGAGGAGCTGATTGTTGGTGTGGTGAAAAAACAATCTCCTTGGTCTAGCGCTAGTAAAAAGGGGATAGACTCATTCACTGATGGCTGATACCGACTTCAGGCCACCCCGACGTCTTTTTTTCATACAGAGATCAGATAGAGACAGAGATAGTTAGACGAGATAGAGTGACAGATATAGATATATCAGATAGCGAGCCCTTGCAGGTGTAAGATTTATAATAACATATATATAATACACCATTTGTTATCCACTAATAGGGCCACCTGTTGGCCGCGGGTGGCGACTCGTGATGATTAAGGACGGAATCCTGGTGAATGAGCAATCCATGAGATTCAACACTTCATTTAGACCCCTACTTAGACTTTCTTTTTCGTTTCTTCGTGCTAAAGACGTTGAAAAATGCATGACTCCATCGCTTCTCTTTCCTGTTATGGATAAATAGTAGGACAGTCTGGGTTCTTTAGCCTTATTGGCTGGTTGGTTGGATTTTATGGCATATCAACCCTATGTGGATTATTCTATGACGAAGACATTTTGTTTTATTCATTCTTGATGGGCACTGATTTCTTTTTAACTCAATTTTGTTTTCGAACACAATTTTTAAATCTCATTTTTTCTTCTATTCAACCCATAGATGGGACTCTAACAAGTACTACAACTCCAAGTCAAAGTGGACCTGGGAGTAATGGTGATGAAGGGGTACTCCACACTCAACATAGTTCCAAATTTGTAATTTCACCATTAGATCCAGTTTAACGTCACATCCTGGACACGTTATCGTCGTAGGAAATGGACTCGGTGACACGAGTTCAAATCATGGACAGGAACGGTTTGTTTTTTCAGGTAGAACAAGAGTGTCCTTGTAGCAAAGAATCTAGTTGTAATCCTTGAAATCCTTGGTAGAACAAGAGTGTACTCCTTGTAGTAGAGAATCCAGTCGTAGGCCTTCTGGTATTAAGTCCAGTAAGCAACAGAATTCCCTAAAATTATCAAAGACGTTACATGTATTCTATGTCGTTTTTTATTGGGCAATGCCTGCTCCTGCTATTTGTGTAAGTCTATAAATAAAAGTGGTGATTTTTGTACAGCTTATATCCATAGATAGTCCAACAATTAGTAGTTCTCTCATTGGTTGGTTTGGTCATGTGACATCCCAGCCGTAAGAACGAGTTAAGTTAGTTAATCATTAGTCCCAGGCGTCATAGCAAACAGAGATGTAATGACTATTTCTCCTTCCGTTTGTTTGAAGTGGGGACTTGGGGAAATAGAGATGTCGAAATTTGAGTAAGTTATTGTTGTGGGGTTTTAAGGGGTCAAATAAGAACAAAACGACGGGTAACAAATGTAAGAAAATGTATTAACAAAAGAGTAGACAATTACAGTACAGAGAAGTGGGAATTACGTCCGACAATAGAGTTATGAGCTGACTCGCATTGGCTTACTCTACAAGCTATAATTGTCCCTGTTACTTATAGTAACAGTTGGCGCATTCCATTAGTCTATAGGGTATATCACCTATAACAGTTATTGTGTTCATTCGTGTTCTTTGAGAAGTCTGTCGCAGACAACGATGGCGTCATCCATGTCTTTGTAGCAAAGGATCCAGTTGTGGGCCATCTGGTGGCTACGTAGTCCAATTCTGGACGTGCAGATGCGGTCACACACATTGTAAGGGAAATTTGCATCTGCATTTGGTGGTTCATGACAACGACGACGACGACGACGACATCGCCGTTTTTCAGCCCTGTTAATTTCGATATTGAGACGCTTAGCTACAGTGTAGCACGTGTCTCGCCAACCCTGTCTGTTGGAGGCCAGATCTTCCACGCTTGAGGGTTTGATGTGCATTTCTTCAACGTTGTCTTAACATGGTCTTTAAACCGCTTTTTTCTTTGGGGGGGGGTTCCTGTCCTCTGCTTCTCATCTGTTCATTAGTAAGAAGAAGAAGAAGAAACACCCAAGACAACCCAAGAAAAAGAAGACCGGAGGGTTCAGCCCAGCATAGAAAATAAAAGATGAGTAATGATAATAAGAGTAAGACTAAGCTGTTCAACACAGTCGAGTAGAAGGAAAATAGTAGGGCAGACTGGGTTCTTTAGCCTTGGTTAGGCAACCAGTCTAAGAGAAGGAAAGCTCTGAATTAAAACCAGCTTTAAACTCGGGCCACCGATTTTATTTCCTACTAGGATAACCGTTACGATATACACACCTCCTCTTTACCTCTGAGTGTAGATATTTATGGACTGGCCTTGTCTTGGGCATGCCTAATCAAAGAGTTGACTCAAAATGTCGATGGTGATGATGGGCCGTAACTTTTATCGTTGCTATAACTGAACTCGGTAGCCAGGTCTCTCCGACCGAGTCGTCTAACCCTACTAAAGGTCGAGGTAGAGTGGTGCAGCTCATGGGACCTCATAGCATCTGGTTAATGGACTGCTCATCTACCACGATCCTGTCCTCAGGCATTACGTGTCTCCGCCCACAACCAGCAGGCGCCCTCATTTTTTGACAGCACGTGTTTCCATCCGTAATTTAACAGACATAATGTCGGTGATGAATATGATGATAATGATGATGATTTCACCAATAACATCAAAAATGTGTCCCATCTATAGCTCAAGTAGATCTGTTTGAAAATTATTTGTATTGGATAGGGATACTTGATACCATATAATTGTATAAATTGTTTGTATTAAGAATACTTACTTGAAGCTCTAATTATTAACTAAGGATTATTATTACTACTAGCAAATATATGCACCCTCCGGGTGCAAGTATTTAAGTTTTAACGTAATAAAATATTGTATTAAATTAGAAAGGCTAATGAAACTAAATAAGAATGCAGATAAAAAGATTTGAAACAGAGGGAGTATAATAAAATTTGAAACAGAGGGAGTATAATAAAAAATGGAACAACTGAAACTTACTCTTTCCATCACTCCGTCTTTCATTGTTGTTTTTCTAATTTAAGTATTCAGTTATAAGAGGAAGTAAAGAATAAAATGACAGTTATTTTATCTTGTTAATGGATTTCATTTAAGATTCATTAAAGAGATTTTTTTGCTTATATTCATTAAAATAAAACCAAACAGTTTAGAAATCAATAATACTAAGCACATATTTATTAAATTCGATTTTTTTAATATTAATATGCAAATTAGCCTTCCCGTTCACACTGTAAACCGCTATTTTGTTGTATATATAAATATAATTGCATGTTGTCAGTATGTAGACATAGTTAACAGTATTAATAATGTAAGACAATTTTATTAATAATTGAGGTTTAGATAAAAATAAAATCATGGAGAATGTGATGTCATTAACTAACTTGAGTAGGAATATAGTTTCGGTTACAGACAGAAAAACACACAATCTCCATTATAATAAGATTATTATTATTATAATAAATTACTTGAAACCATACAACTATGTAAACAAATTATTATTATGAAATAGAAGATCTTACTTTAATCATATAATAGTTTATAAATTATTACTATAATTATTAGTACTTGAACCAATAGAATAGTGTGTAAATTATCTGTATTAGATGAAAATACCGAGAGCCATACAACACTGTGCAAATTATTTGTATTATTACAATACCTGATATTATAATTGTGTAAAAAAAAACTCTCAAGAAACAACTACACAAAAAATGTGAATATAAATGTATGTTTCTTAGTTTAATGGCATATCAACTTTCATGGGTTATTTAATGCCAAAGCCATCCTTCTAGAACAGTAGTGATGCTAACCCACAGGGTAGGGTTAAGGGGTTTAATATGAATAGGGTTTAAAATATGAATAGTATGAATTGTAAGTAAGTAAAGTTGGTGGGACGGTCTAATGTCGGTATCAGCACAATCAGCTAGGGAGTCTATTCTCTTTTCCCTAGCGCTAGCTCAAGGAGATTGTTTTAGAGTCTGAGATCAGCACTTACCATTAGATCCTCACTTTACCGCACAGATCCCTATGTTACTCATACACTGAGTTGACGAGGGCCAGTATCGAACCCGGAACCATGTGATTCCTAGGCGGAAGCTCTGCCGACTGAGAATAGTAATAGTAGTGATGTAAAAGGAAGTTGCTTCTTGTATCTGTATTTGTCTCCTATTATTGTAGCGTGTCAAGAGAGTAACCCCCCCCCCCCTTTTGCCCCTTTCACCCCCATCAGCCCCATTGCCCCCATCGTCCCCATCCGCATCAATCAATTAAGCCCTCTTGCTAATGAATGTGTCAACAAACAGATAAACACTTCAATTTACAAATAAATCCTCTCACGCAGGAGAGGACATTTGCTCGCCAAGAAGAAGGAGAAGAAGAAGAAGAAGAAGAAGAAGAAGGAGAGGAAGTAGAAGAAGATGAAGGAGAGGAAGTATATGAAGGATAAGAAGATGGAGGAGGAGGTGGAGGAGGAGGAGGGGAAGAAGAAGAAGAAGAAGAAGGAGAGGAAGAATGATAAGAAGGAGGAGAAGAAGAATGAGAATAATAAGTAGAAGAAGAAGAAGGAGAATGGGTAAAAGAAGAAGAAGAGAAGAGAGAAGAAAGAAGAAGAAGGGGAGGGAAGAAGAAGAAGAAGATGAAGAAGAATAGAGAAAGAAGAAGGAGGGGGAGATGGGAAGAAGAAAGAAGAATAGAGAAAGAAGAAGAAGGGAGGATGAAGAAGAAGAATAGAGAAAGAAGAAGAAGGGGGATGAAGAAGAAGAAGAAGAATAGAGAAAGGAAGAAGGAGGGGGAGGATGAAGAAGAAGAAGAAGAAAATAGAGAAAAGAGAAAGAAGAAGAGAAGGATGAATAAGGAGAGGAAGAAGAAGAAATGATGAATAGATAGATAGGAGAAGAAGAAAAAAAAAAGAAGAAAGAAAGAAGAAGAATAGATGACGGAAGAAGATAATAGATAGATAAAGAAGAAGAAAGAAAGAAGACGAGAAAATATATAGATGAAGGAAAGAAAAAGAAAGAAAGAAAGAAGAAGAAGAAGAAGAAGAAATAAAAATAAAAAACTACAAAAAGAAGGAGAATGGAAGATGAAGAAGAAGAAGAAGAAGAAGAAGAAGAAGAAGAAGAAGAATGGAAGAGAAGAATAAGATGAAGAAAAATACTACAAAAAGAAGAAGAGATAGAAAGAAGAAGGATAAAGAAGGAAAAGAAACAAACGTGTATACACGACAAAAATCTGATTTGATTGCAATATAGACAGAGCAAGTCTTTCTGTTGCACGAGTCAACGCCATATTGCGTCTTCAAACACAAAAGAAAACTCTAGCCAAGCCGCATTAAATAAAGCCTAGCGATTTGTATGTAACCAGGCGGAACAGTCGAACACACAATATTAAGTGAACATACTTACACTCGCAAAACGTTGGTCACCAAAGAATGCACACACAATCAATTTAAAACAAACAAGACCACAAAATAAAAAAATCTACAAGAAGTTCGCAAGGGGCCTTAATTTTTTAAGTACGCAAGGAGCTTTAAAATTCTTTACAAAATATAACTAGCGTAATGATTTCATGGTGAAAGAGAGAGAAACTTAATTTGTCGCTCGTGTTGTGTAATAGCACTTCACTTAGTATGAGGTTAAGCAGTGATTATCCTGTTCAGTACTTAGATGGGTGACCAAATCGTACGCAAGAGGCTTTTAAAACCCTAGAAAAATAACGCGTTCTGATTTCATCTATACATATATAAAGGACAGTTGTGTATATTATATATATATGTATGTAAAATGAAAATGGAAGTGAATCCGACGGTATGTTGAAAAGAGAAATAAAGGAAAGAAAGTATAGAATGGTTAAAATAGGATATTTTAATTAATTTTACTTGCACGTGTTTCGGTCAGGAGTTTATCCATGTGTACACTATTCAATCTATTATTATTTTTGAATAAAAAAATGAAATGAAATAATAATAATAGAAAAAATGTAAAAATGTTCCGCACACAGAGTAAATCCTGAGGAAGGTCGATATTTCTTTGTGTGCGGAACATTTTTTACATTTTTCTATCATTATTATTTCATTTCATTTTGTTATTTAAAAATAATAATAGATTTAATAATGTACACATGGATAAACTCCTGACCGAAACACGTGTAAGTAAAATTAATTAAAATATCCTATTTTATCCATTCTATACTTTCTTTCCTTTATTTCTCTTTTCAACATATGTATGTATGTATTTATGTATGTTAAAATAAGTATATTTTGGCAGCATTTTTATTTTATACATGTTTGATTGAATGAGACAGACATTTCCTGTCTGACGAATTTCTTTTCGATCGTTTCCAATTGTCTGGTCATCCTTTTATGTCTGTGTGGAATTGGTGAATGAATCCACCGAAGGTTCTTCAACGAGTACTTTCGGCACTTCTTAGTGCCACCGTCAGGTGTATAGTAGTGAGATATTTTTTTTAACATAACCCTTTATTCCGTCCACGCGGCTATCCTGTTCTCATCCTGCTAACCAACTGGAGTATGGTTAGGTTTAAAGTTCCGTGATAGCTCCCGATTACGACAAGAAGGTTCTCGATTACAACAAGAAGGTTACCAATGTGTCCGAGTCCGAGAAGATTTCCGAGTCCGACAAGAAATACCCGAGCGGGAGAGCATATCGGCCGAAACCTTGTACAGATAACAACGAAGATGAGGACAATAGTACGAATAATACAAATAATACTAATTATCAAGCCTCATCTAAAAAATTCAGAGAAAAAACATTATTTTCCCAACCCGTTCACTACGGGTAGGATTAGATACAAGTTCACAAGTATGGAGCATCCAAGTATGGGGCATCCAGTGAGGATCTAACTCACTATTCAGCAGTAATAGATCTGCAAAACAAGCTTGCTAACCATTTCACCACGACGGAACGCCGACATAAATATTCACATATGCATACACATAAATATGTATATACATGTACACACACTCACACACAGATACATACAAACACGCACACACATTAACCTTGATTAGGAAACCAATCTAGGAAAAGGAAAACTCTGAATTCAAACCTGTTAAACTCCACTTAAGAAATTGACTTTGTGTCACATCCTACTCGTGCGTAAGTAAAGTAAAGTCGTCGGGGCGGCCTAAAGTCGGTATCAGCCAGTCAGTGAGGGAGTTTATCCCCTTTTCAATAGCGCTAGACCAAGGAGATTGTTTTTAGCATCTGAGGTGGAGCGCCACACCTATCATCAGCTCCTTACTTTACCGCACAGATCCCTGTGCTACTCATACGCTGAGTTGGCGGGGACCGGTATGGAACTAGGAACCTTGTGATTCCTAGCCGAACGCTCTACCGACTGAGCTAACATTTTCAAGAGATATTCTACATTATGTACTGAAACTTCGTGGGGCCAATAATTGTGACCAGGACATGGGATGTGTGTAAGACATGTATGAATACACACACACACACACAACACACACATGCACACACACACACAATGCACACATACGCGCACGCACACACACACATACACGCACGCACACACACACACACACCATGCACACATACACACCGCACACACATACACACGCACCACACACACATATACACACGCACACATAACCACACCACACACAAATACAGGTTATGGAAATATATAAATTATTTTCTTTTTTAACAATATATCTATAAATTAAAAATTTCCCTTGCCACTGGGCTCTTTAACCTTGGTTAGGCAACCAGTCTATGAGAAGGAAAACTGTATTCAAAACTATTAAACTCCGCCTAAGAACTGTATGGGGCACGTGTAAGACATGTATGAACACAACACACACACCACACACACACACACACACACACATACACACACACACACTCATATAGAATTATGGAAATATAAATCATTTTTTGTTTGACTATATATCTATATAAATTTGAAAATTACCTTGAGACTCGTCTTTTTAATGTTGGTTAGGCAACCAGTCTAGGAGAAAGAAAACTCTGAATACAAACCTGTTAAACTCCGCTCAAGTAACTACTCGTGCGGAGGGTTTGCTAAATATCTGTATTGCATAATACACATTTTTTTTTGGAAGATATTCTACTGCAATTTTAAGGGGGCCAATGATTGTGATCAAAACCGTATGGGGTATGTCTAAGATAAGTATGAACACACACACAGACACACACACACACGCACGCACGCGCACACACACACAACACACAGACAAACACCACACACACACACACACACACACACACACACACACGGGTATGAAATTATATAAATCATTTTCTTATTCACATATATGTAGTTGAAAATAGAGGAAAGTGTGGATAAAAACAGCACAAAACAGCAATGAATTTAGTGGATATTTCGCCTCATATTGAATGAAGCTTCGTCAGCTTTATTGAACATAGGTACACATATATTTGCTTTTATAGTGAAAAAGGTGAATGGGTGAGGGTTGAGGCACTGATGGGTGGGTTGTGTATTTTTTTCTGTAGGGTCAGTTGGTTGACTTAGAAGTGGAATTTGATATATTTGCCTGTTGATCATATGAGTTAATGCGATATTGTTGATGTGTGTTAAAGTCCAAATATCCCTATATAGTAATTTCATGATGTACTGAAATTTTTGGAGGCCAATAATTGTGAACAGAACTGTATGGACAAGTATGAACACAACACACACACACACACACACACACACACACACACACACACACACACAGAAGACAGATATGGAAGTATATAAATCATGTTCTTGTTAATTATATATCTATAAATTCCAAATCACCTCGGTAATTTCATTATGTATTAAAATTTTTTGAGAGGCCAATAATTATAACCAGAACTGTATGAAACACACACACACACGCACGGAGGCACACACACACACAAACACACACGCACACACACACACACACACACACAGAGGCACACACACACAACCCCCCCACACACACACAGAGGCACACACACACACACACACACACACACACAAACACACACACAGATATTGAAGTTATATAAATCATTTTCTTGTTTAATTAATATCTATAAATTCCAAATCACCCTCGGTAATTTCATTATGTATTTAAAATTTTTTGAGGCCAATAACCAGAACTGTATGAACACACACACACACACACACACACATACAGAGAGAGAGGAGAGAGAGAGAGAGAGAGAGAGAGAGAGAGAAGAGAGAGAGAGAGAGAGAGAGAGAGAGAGGTAAGGAATTAATAAATCATTTTCTTGTTTAACTATATATCTATAAAAAGAGAAAATTTCCCTAGAGAATTTAATTATGTATTGAAATTTCGGGGGGGGGGGCAATAATTTTAACCAGAATTAAACCAGAATCTAACCAGAACTGTATGTCTAAGACATGTATGAACATACACACACTCGTCAGCACATGCACATTCACACACATAGAAAGAGAGACAGACAGATTGACAGACAGACAGAGGTATGGAAGTATATAAATCATTTTATTATTTAACGATATATCTATAAATTTGAAATTACCCTTGCCTCCCTAATATTTTTTTTCCAATTAGTTTTATTATTTCTTTACGTTTTCACAGCACAAAAAGTTTTTTTCTTTTTCACTTTGAAGTCATTTCTCCCTTTTTTTTTCTCCTTCAATTCGATCCATGACTTGATGTGCAAGTTTACAATTCAGAGGAATCAATGGCGTCTGTGTGTTAGACGCGCGCGTCTTTTTTATTCTGTAAATAAAAATTTGTATCGCCGATGCTCCACTGATATTCAGTTTTGAATGAATCAAAGAGAGAAACAAAAAAAAAAGGCTTTTCTGTGAATCGGCAAAATTTGCACGCTGAAGGAAATTTTAAGAAAGGGATTTGCTTGACTCTTCAAAGAAACAAGAAAAGACTTTTGAAATAAATAAGAATAAAAAAAGACGTTTTCTTTCTTTTTCCTTTCATCTTCTATTTTCATCTATCTATCTATCTATCTATCTATCTATCTATCTATTGCGTTCATTTCTTTCTTTCTATCATTCTTTCTTTCTTTCTTTTTTTTCTTTCTTTCTTCACGATTAATTTCTATTCTCTCTATCTATCACGTTATTTTTAAAATCTTTCTTTCTTTTCTTTCTTTCTTTCCGATTAATTTCTATCTCTCTTATCATCACGTTATTTTTAAATCTTTCTTTCTTTTTCTTTTCTTTCACGATTAATTTCTATCTCTCTATCTATCACGTTATTTTTTTAAATCTTTCTTTCTTTCTTTCTTTCTTTTCTTTCTTTTTACGATTAATTTCTATCTCTCTATCTATCACGTTATTTTTAAATCTTTCTTTCTTTCTTTCTTTCTTTCACGATTAATTTCTATCTCTCTATCTATCACGTTATTTTTTAATCTTCTTTCTTTCTTTCTTTCTTTCTTTCTTTCTTTCTTTCTTTCACGATCAATTTTCTATCTCTCTATCTATCACGTTATTTTTTTTAATCTTTCTTTCTTCTTTCTTTCTTTCTTTCTTTCTTTCTTTCTTTCTTTCTTTTACGATTAATTTCTATCTCTCTATCTATCACGTTATTTTTAAAATCTTCTTTCTTTCTTTCTTCTCTTTCTTTTCTTTCTTTCTTCACGATTAATTTCTATCTCTCTATCTATCACGTTATTTTTAAACTTCTTTTCTTTCTTTCTTTCTTTTTTCTTTCTTTTCTTTCTTTCTTTCTTTCACGATTAATTTCTATCTCTCTATCTATCACGTTATTTTTTTAAATCTTTCTTTCTTTCTTTCTTTCTTTCTTTCTTTCTTTCTTTCTTTCACGATTAATTTCTATCTCTCTATCTATCACGGTTATTTTTTAAATTTTTCTTCTTCTTTCTTTCTTTCTTTCTTTCTTTCTTTCTTCTTCACGATCAATTTCTATCTCTCTATCTATCACGTTATTTTTTTAAATCTTTCTTTCTTTCTTTCTTTCTTTCTTTCTTTTTCTTTCTTTTACGATTAATTTCTATCTCTCTATCTATCACGTTATTTTTTAAATCTTTCTCTTTCTTTCTTTTCTTTCTTTCTTTCTTTCACGATTAATTTCTATCTCTCTATCTATCACGTTATTTTAAATCTTTTTCTTTCTTTCTTTCTTCTTTCTTTCTTTTTCTTTCTTTCTTCACGATCAATTTCTATCTCTCTATCTATCACGTTATTTTTAAATCTTTCTTCTTTCTTTCTTTCTTTCTTTCTTTCACGATTAATTTCTATCTCTCTATTCTATCACGTTATTTTTAAATCTTTCTTTCTCTCTTTCTTCTTTCACGATTTTTCTAATCTCTCTATCTATCACGTTATTTAAATCTTTCTTTCTTTCTTTCTTTCTTTCTTTCTTTCTTTTTTTCACGATTAATTTCTATCTCTCTATCTATCACGTTATTTTTTAAAATCTTTCTTTCTTTCTTTCTTTCTTTCTCTTTACGATTAATTTCTATCTCTCTATCTATCACGTTATTTTTAAATCTTTCTTTCTTTCTTTCTTTCTTTCTTTCTTCTTTCTTTCTTTCACGATTAATTTCTATCTCTCTATCTATCACGTTATTTTAAACTTTCTTTCTTTCTTCTTTCTTTCTTTCTTTCTTTCTTCTCTTCACGATTAATTTCTATCTCTCTATCTATCACGTATTTTTTTAAATCTTCTTCATTCTTCTTCTTTCTTTCTTTTCTTTCTTCACGATTAATTTCCTATCTCTCTATCATTCATTTTTTAAATCTTCATTCTTCTATTCGTTCTTTCTTTCGATTAATTTCTATCCTCTATCTATCACGTATTTTTAAATCTTTTTCTTTCTTTCTTTCTTTCTTTCTTTCTTTCTTTCACGATCTCTCTTATCTATCCGTAATTAAATCTTTCTTTTCTTTCTTTTCTTTCTTTTCTTCTTTCTTTTACGATTAA
>CM042172.1:31756034-31772989 GCA_023376005.1 Doryteuthis pealeii | reverse complement strand
CGAGGCTCGCCACCCACAGCCACATGTGGCCATTGGGGAGAGTCTACCCCTCTGCCCAGAGGTGCCATTCAACCACCCCGCCGAAAGGGTGTAATGATCGGACAACGAGGAACTCTGACACAACTTATAGTATTTGCCTTTTTTATTAAATTTTTATTAAATACATTATAGTGGAGATGATAAAATGGTCAACTTCACCTCATATTGTATTTCTTGTAAAGCAAAGAACTGCGTGGAAGTATTTTGTTTTTTTATTTTTGTTTGATGTAACTGCTATCAACGCAGAGCATGTGGATGCTGCAACAATTTCAGTGTTGCCATTCTACAAAGAGAAGGGGTGTTTCGGGAAATTTCACAATTCCAACAGTAATAAAAGGTAGATTTTTTATTTTTATTTTCTATTAATGATAGGCATTAATTACTAGAAAATAGTATTGTGCTTATGATATCTTTTTTGTGCTAAAAAATGAATTGTAATTTATTGTTTCATTTAGTGGAGGACTAATCATTCACCTGGGTTCTATCTTAGCATCCCGGTCGCCGTTTATGAGTTAGCTTTAAAAAAAAGGCCAGAAGTTTTGCTAGTATTATTTGGATATTTGACTATTGTCTCATCTTCATTGTTATCTGTACAACTTCGGTGATGTGCCCTCCGGCCTTCTTCAGCGTATTTCTTGTCGAAACTCGGGAACCTTCTCGGACTCGGGAAGCAAATACCTTGACGAAGGTTCAGAGGGAACATCGGCCGGAACGTTGTACATATAAAAATAAAGATAAGGGTGGCATTAGGGGGGTTTAGGGTTAGTTTAATGGAAAAATAAATAATTTATCAGTCAAGAGTGGTTCCCCTTTGTTTATGTTGCGAGTTATAGGAAATAACCGAAAAGTTTACTAATTTGACACAAGGTCAGAAGTGAGGAGCACCCAATGATTCCATAGGACATGCTTCTTGGTTTTAAACCAACATAGTATACCTGTTTTATTTATTATTTATATAATCAACAACAATTGAATACATAACATATTTTAGGCCCAAATGACAACATTCTATTAAAGAACAAATCTTCTGGAATACTGTTCATTTTCATAACAATTCCATACAAAAGTTAAAAAGAATTATAAAAATTTAATAGCATTACAAGCATTTAGCTGAAAAACGTGACATTTCAAATTGCCACCTTAATCAGTTAAATCTGAATTCTCGAGCTATTTCTTAACCAATCTATCAAACGATTATATTGGTTGGAACAAGAATAGAGTAATCTTTCTAAATATGTAATTTTTATCGTTTCATCAATTGAATTATTTTTTACAGCGAGTCAAAACCGTATTTTCGGTCGCAACACTGAAAACAAAGTATACCAGTTTTTTTTAAACAAATACCCTTGAACTTTGCCCTCTCATATTCTTATTTCCATGGGTCCTAGAAACAAAAAAAGACCCCATCTGTACTTCCAGGTGTCTTCTATTTGAGTGCAAAATTTCAAGAATATTGATAATGATTAGCCACTTTCATTTTGATAAACAAAACAGCGTGTAAAATTTATCCTAAAAAAAACTGGTCATACTTTTGTTTTCAGCTGTTCGACCGAAAATACGGTTTTGACTCGCTGTAAAAAATAATTCAATTGATGAAAACCGATAAAAATTACATATTTAGAAAGATTACTCTATTCTTGTTCCAACCATATAATTCTTTGAAGATTGGTTAAGAAATACTCGAGAAATTGCAGATTTAACTGATTAAGGTGGCAAATTTGAAAATGTCACCGTTTTTCAGCTAAATGCTTGTAATGCTATTAAATGTTTATAATTCTTTTACTTTTGGATGGATTGTTATGAAAATTGACAGTATTCCCAGAAAGACTTTGTTCTTTAATAGAATGTTGTCATTTGGCCTAAAGATAATGTTATGTATTCATTGTTGTTGATTATATAATAATAAATAAAACAGGTATACTCATGTTGGTTTAAAACCAAGAAGCATTCCTACTGACTCATTGGGTGCTCCTCACTTCTGACCTTGTGTCAAACTTAGTAAAACTTTTCGGTTATTTCCTATAACTCCAACATAAACAAAGGGGAACCACTCTTGACTGATAAATTATTTATTTTTCCATTAAACTAACCCTAAACCCTAATGCCCAACCTTATCTTTATTTTTATATGTACAACGTTCCGGCCGATGTTCCCTCTGACCTTCGTCAGGTATTTCTTCCCGAGTCCGAGAAGGTTCCCGAGTTCGACAAGAAATACCTGAAGAAGGCCGGAGGGCACATCGACCGAAACGTTGTACAGATAACAATGAAGATGAGGACAATAGTCAGAATAATCCAAATAATACTAGCAAAACTTCTGGCCTTTTTTTTAAGCTAAACTCAATAAACTGGCGACCCGGGATGCTTAAGGATAGAACCCAGGTGATGATTAGTCACTACACTAAATGAAAACCAATAAAATTACAATTCATTTTTTTACACATAAAAGATATCATAAGAACAAACTACTTAGTATTAATGCCTATCATTAATAGAAAATAAAAATAAAAAACTCTTACCTTTTTAATTACTGTTGGAAATTGTGAAATTTCCCGAAACACCCCTTCTCTTTGTACAATGCAACACTGAAATTGTTGCACTCCCCAAATCTCTGCGTTGATAGCAGTTACATCTAAACAAAAAATAACAAAAACAAATACTTCCACCATTCTTGCTTTACAAGAAATGACATATGAGTGAAGTTGACCATTTATCATCTCCACTATAATGTATTTATAAAAATTTAAAAAAGCAAATACTAATAAGTTGTGTCAGAGGTTCCTCGTTGTCCGATTCATTACCACCCTTTCGGCTGGGGTGTTTGAATGCACCTCTGCAGAGGGGTAAGACTCTCCCAATGGGGCCACATGTTGGCTGTGGGTGGCGACCCATGATGCTTAAGGATAGAACCCAGGTGGTTGAGCAGTCCATGACTTGGAATACTCCACTTTGGCCATTTCTTGGGCTACATGAGTGCTAGCACTTATATGATTGCCCCAACCCTTTTTATCATATAGGTGCTAGAAGGCGGTGGCTGAGGGTCTACATGTCCCAGGAAAGACGTTAAACTCTATCAGATGGTGAGGTTCCAGTTTTGGAGGTTTGGGGAATGTGGAGCACCCCTTCACCACCATTACTCCCAGGTCCACTTTGACCCGGAATGGTAGTGCTTGTAGGCCACAGTCCCAAGCCCAAATTTTGTTGAGTTCTGTCGGATGTAAAAAAGGTCTAAATAAGTTGTCCTTAATTAGTAAAATAAAATCACCCCAAAAGTCCAATTTTAGTTCAGTTCAGTCGGATGTAAAAACGGTCTAAATAAGTTGTCCCTAATTAATAAAATAAAATCACCCCAAAAGTCCAATTTTAGTTCAGTTCAGTCGGATGTAAAAAAGGTCAAAATAAGTTGTCCTTAATTAGTAAAATAAAATCACCCCAAAAGTCCAATTTTTGTTCAGTTCTGTTGGATGTAAAAAAAGGTCTAAATAAGTTGTCCTTAATTAGTAAAATAAAAATCACCCCAAAAGTCCAATTTTTGTTCAGTTCTGTCGGATGTAAAAAAAGGTCTAAATAGTTGTCCTTAATTAGTAAAATAAAATCACCCCAAAAGTCCAATCTTTGTTCAGTTCTGTCAGATGTAAAAAAAAAGGTCTAATAGTTGTCCTTAATTAGTAAAATAAAATCACCCCAAAGTCAATTTTTGTTCAGTTCTGTCGGATGTAAAAAAAAGGTCTAAATAAGTTGTCCTTAATTAGTAAATAAAATCACCCCAAAAAGTCCAATCTTTGTTCAGTTCTGTCAGATGTAAAAAAAAGGTCTAAATAAGTTGTCCTTAATTAGTAAAATAAAATCACCCCAAAAGTCCAATTTTGTCAGTTCTGTCGGATTGTAAAAAGGTCTAAATAAGTTGTCATAATTATGTAAATAAATCACCCAAAGTTCAATTTTTGCTTCGTCTGTTGGCATTTAAAACACGGTCTAAATAAGTTGTCCTTTACATTAGTGTGATGTGAATATATATATATATATTTATATATTATATATATTATATATATATAAATATGGCATACGATGAGGAAATTAATCCAACATTATGTGAAAAATGTTTTCAAAAATATAACAGACACAGGATGTTATGATTAAGGAAAAAATTTATATGTCTATACTTAAGTATTTCGGTTTATGATAAACCTTCATCAGGACAATGCAAAATAAATTTTGTAAGGGAGAAAAATTAAAAATGTTAAGTGTATGGTGAATGTGTGAATATAATGTTATTTAACGTTATTTTTTATATGTGCGTTTATATATTTTTTTCGGGTACAGGATTTTTCTGATTTAAAACAGAAGATCGAAAAATATTTGGACATTAGTGGGGTTAATTTGTTATAATACACAAGATATATTTGAAATTTTATTAAATGATTTTCTTTCAGAAAAAAACGATTTTCTGATTTTCAAAAAAAAAAAGATAATGAAATAATAATAAAATAAGATTTATACATTAGTGATTATATATAATATATATATATATATATATATTATATATTATATATATATATATTAGGGGTGTTTTTCTGATTACAAAATTGTACATTTGTGGTGTTAATTTGGTATGTTACGCAGGCAACGCCGGGTATCCTCGCCGGTAAAAGATAAAAGAAAATATTTCTGAACATCAATAGCATTTTTACATATAAGTATCATTTAATATATTATATTTATATAATATATATATATATATATATATATATATCAGAAAATGAACTTAAATAACACATAAGAAATTTTGAGTTCTTTAATGAGTTTCTTTGTATTCGCATTTCTAATCATTTAATCTATGACTTTGATTCACCATTTTTTTTTTTTTTCAATTTTCCGTTGTTATGGTAACGTGTAGAGGCGTAACGGTTATCAGGGCGGAATTGACGGTCATATTTAATTTTTAGTTGAACTAAAAACGCTGAGTGCAAATATAGACACATGATCATTTCTGACCGATCAATAAATTGAATTATTTGCACAAATCTCGAAGTTTTTTTGGTCTTTCTGACTATCTCTGTCTCTTCATCTATGTATCTCTCTCTCTTACTTTCGCTATATGCCTCTCCCATCTCTCTTTATGCCCACTCCTCTTCTCTCTCTCTCTCTCTCTCTATCTATCTATCTATCTATCTATCAGTCTCTCTCTTTATGTCCACTCCTCTTTTCTCTCCCTCTTTCTCTCTCTCTGACTATCACTCTCTTTCCCCTCGCTCTCTCTGGCCCTCTCTCTCTCTCTCTGTATCTTTCTCTCTATATTACCCCTTCTCTTTCTCTCTCTATTTCTCTCTCCCTCCCCCTCTCTCTCTCTTTATGCCCACTCCTCTTCTCTCTCTCTCTCTCTCTCTCTCTCTGTCTATCACTCTTTCTACCCCTGCCTCTTTCTCCCTCTGCATGTCTTTTTCTCTGTGTCTTCTTCTAACAGATTTATAAATTAAATTATTTGCACAAATCTACAAGTTTTTTGTTTGTCTTTCTGATTATCTTTTGTCTTCATCTCTGTATCTCTCTCTTACTTTCGCTCTGTGCCTCTCTTTATGTCTCTCTCTGTCTATCACGTTCTTTTCCCCGTCTCTCTCTCTCTTTCTCTCTCTCTCTCTCTCTCTCTCTCTCTCTCTCTCTGTGTATCTTTCTCTCTATATAACTCCTTCTCTTCTCTAAATGTGTCTTCTAACAGATTTATAAATTGAATAATTTGCACAAATATCGAAGTTTTTTTTTTGTCTTTCTGACTATCTCTGTCTCTTCATTTCTCTTTCCTCCCCTCTCTCTTTATGCCCACTCCTCTTATCCTCTTATTCTCTTTTCTCCCTCTCCCTCCCCCTCTCTCTCTCTCTCTTCTCTCTCTCTCTCTGTATCTTTCTCTCTCTATAACTCCTTCTCTTTCTCCCTCTATAAATTTGTCTTCTCTAACAGATTTATAAATTGAATAATTTGCACAAATATCGAAGTTTTTTTTTGTCTTTCTGACTATCTTCTGTCTCTCATTTCTCTTCCCTCTCTCCTCCCCTCTCTTTTATGCCCACTCCTCTTCTCTCTCTTCTCTCTCTGTCTATCACCCTCTTCCCCCCTCTCTCTCTCTCTAACCCTCTCTCTCTCTATGTATCTTTCTCTCTATACAACTCCTTCTCTTTCTTTCTCTATAACTGTGTCTTCTTCTAACAGATTTATAAATTGAATTATTTGCACAAATCTCGAAGTTTTTTTTTTGTCTTTCTGACTATCTCTGTCTCTTCATTTCTCTTTCCCTCCCCTCTCTCTTTATGCCCACTCCTCTTATCCTCTTATTCTCTTTCTCTCCCTCTCCCTCCCTCTCTCTCTCTCTCTCTCTCTCTCTCTCTGTATCTTTCTCTCTCTATAACTCCTTCTCTTTCTCCCTCTATAAATGTTGTCTTCTTCTAACAGATTTATAAATTGAATTATTTGCACAAATCTCGAAGTTTTTTTTTGTCTTTCTGACTATCTCTGTCTCTTCATTTCTCTCTCTCTCTCTCTCTCTCTCTCTATTCTATCTATCTATCTATCTTTCAGTCTCTCTCTTTATGCCCACTCCTCTTTTCTCTCCCTCTTTCTCTCTCTCTGTCTATCACTCTCTTTCCCCTCGCTCTCTCTGGCTCTCTCTCTCTCTCTCTGTATCTTTCTCTCTATATTACCCTTCTCTTTCTCTCTCTCTCCCTCCCCTCTCTCTCTTTATGCCCACTTCTCTTCTCTCCCTCTCTCTCTCTCTCTCTCTCTGTATCTTTCTCTCTATATTACCCCTTCTATTTCTCTCTCTATTTCTCTCTCCCTCCCCTCTCTCTCTTTATGCCCACTTCTCTTCTCTCTCTCTCTTTTTACCCCTGTCTCTTTCGCTCTCTGTATGTCTCTTTCTCTATATATAACTCCTTCTCTCTTTCTCGTTCTCTCTCTCTATATATATATATGTCTTCAGATCTATAGATTGAATTATTTGCACAAATCTCGAAGTTATTTTTGTCTTTCTGACTATCTCTGTCTCTTCATATCTCTCTCTCTCTCTCTCTCTCTCTCTCTCTCTCTATCTATCTATCTATCTCTCTCTCTCTCTATCAATCTATCTTTATGCCCACTCCTCCTTCCTCTCTTTCGCTCTCTTTCCCCCAATGTCTCTTTCTGTCTATATAACCCCTCTCTTTCTCTTTTCTCTCTCCTTCTCCTCACTCTCGTGTCTTCTATCACTTTCCCTCGCTGTTCCCCTCCTCTATGTCTCATTCCTCTCTCTTTATATATATATATATATATATATATATATATATATATATATATATATCGCTATGTGTGTGTATTCTTCTATCACTTTCCCCTCTCTCTTTCTATCAGTT
Organism: Doryteuthis pealeii; assembly: GCA_023376005.1. Classification (NCBI taxonomy): domain Eukaryota; kingdom Metazoa; phylum Mollusca; class Cephalopoda; order Myopsida; family Loliginidae; genus Doryteuthis; species Doryteuthis pealeii. Next base: position 31,765,572 of record CM042172.1, on the reverse strand, counting down.
TCTCTCTCTCCCTCTGTCCCCTCTCTCTCAGTTTCTAACTTTTTGTCTCCCAATCACTTCTTCTTCTTCTTCTTCTTCTTCTTCTTCTTCTTCTTCTTCTTCTTCTATCTTTCTCCTCTTTCCCTATCTGACTTTTTCTTTTTCTCTCTTTTTATTTCTTTCTCTCTCTCACCCCCACTCTCTTTGTGTCCTTGTGTATCTCTATATCAGTGCCTTCTTCTTCTCTATCTTTCTCCCCCTCTCTTTCCCTCTTTCTTTCTCGTACTTTTCTCTTTGTTTCCTCTTTCACATTATTTCCTCTCTCTCTCTCTCTCTCTCTCTCTCTCTCTCTTTTTCTGTGCCATTCTATATCTTTCATTTTCATTCTTCTCATCTGTCCCCCTCTCTCTCTATTTTTTCTTTTCTCTTCTTCCCTCCTCTCTTTCTCCTTTTCTTTCTCTTCATCTCTTTATATATAAATTTTCTACGAAGGTGCAGACGTTTCTACATACACAACAACAAAAGCGTACAATACAAATATTTTTTTTAAATTCTCCGAAAATTAATCGTTCAGTCGTGAAATCTTATTTGCCTCCCGCAGTCAAATGAGACCACCCCGACCCCCACCCGACTACGCCCCCACCCCGCCATTCAATTATAAATCGCGTGTGTCGTCAAAGCAACAAATAAAAAAAAACAACAACAAAATATCTTGAAACCCCAACGAACTTGTTATACTCTGTTTAATAACAAGTTAGAAAAGTTAATTTCTATACATTATTTTTTAGCCCTCTTGACTAAATAATAATAATAATAATAAGAAAGAAGAAGAAGAAAAAGAAAGAAAAAAAGAAAGAGGAGAAGAAGAAAGAAAGAAAAGAAAGAGAGAAGAAGAAAAAAAGAAAAAGAAGAAAGAGAGAAGAAGAAAGAGAAGAAGAAGAAAGAGAGAAGAAGAAAGAAGAAGAAGAGAAAAGAAGAAGAAAGAGAAGAAAGAAGAGAAGAAGAAGAAGAAAGAAGAGAAGAAGAAAAGGAGAAGAAGAAGAAAGAAGAAGAAGAAGAAGAAAGAGAAGAAGAAGAAGAAGAAGAGAGAAGAAGAAGAAGAGAGAAGAAGAAGAAGAAGAGAGAAGAAGAAGAAGAGAAGAGAGAGAAGAAGAAGAAAGAGAGAAGAGAAGAAGAAGAAGAAAGAGAGAAGAAGAAGAAGAAGAAGAAGGAAGAGAGAAGAAGAAGAAGGAGGGAAGAAGAAGAAGAAGAAGAAGAAATAGAGAAGAAGAAGAAGAAGAAGAAATAGAGAAGAGAAGAAGAGAAGAAAGAAGAAGAAGAAGAAAGAAGAAGAAAGAGAGAAGAAGAAGAAGAAAAAGAAGAAAGAGAGAAGAAGAAAGGGAAGAAGAAGAAAAAGAAAGAGAGAGAGAAGAGAAAGAGAGAAGAAGAAGAAGAAAAAGAAGAAGAAGAAGAAGAAAGAGAAGAAGAGAGAAGAAGAAAGAGAAGAAGAAGAGAAGAAAAGAGAGAAGAAGAAAGAAGAAAAAGAAGAAGAGAAGAAGAAGAAGAAGAAGAAGAAGAAGAAGAAGAAGAAGAAGAAGAAGAGAGAAAGAAGAAGAAAGAGAGAGAAGAAGAAGAGGAGAAGAAGAGAGAAAAGAAGAAGAGAGGAAGAAGAAGAAGAAGAAAGGAAGAGAGAAGAAGAAAGAGGGAAGAAGAAGAGAAAAAGAGAAAAGAAGAAAGAAAGAGAGAAGAAGAAAGAGAAAGAAAAGAAGAGAAGAAGAAGAAAGAAAGAGAAGAAGAGAAGAAAGAGAAAAAGAAGAAAGAGAGAAGAAGAAGAAGAAGAAGAAGAAGAAGAAAAGAAGAAAGAAGAGAAGAAGAGAAGAAGAGAGAAGAAGAAGAAGAGAAAAAGAAGAAAGGAGAGAAGAAGAAAGAGGGAAGAAGAAGAAAAAGAAGAAAGAGAAGAAGAAGAAGAAAGAAAAAGAAGAAAGAGAAGAAGAAGAAGAAGAAGAAGAGAGAAGAAGAAGAAGAAAAAAGAGAGAAGAAGAAGAAGAAAAAGAAGAAAGAAGAAGAAGAAAGAGGGAAGAAGAAGAAAAAGAAGAAAGAGAGAAGAAGAAAGAGGGAAGAAGAAGAAGAAGAAGAAAGAGAGAGAAGAAAGAGGGGAAGAAGAAGAAGAAAGAGGGAAGAAGAGAAGAAAAAGAAGAAAAGAGAAGAAGAAAGAAGAAGGGGAAGAAGAAGAAGAAACAGAAGAAGAGAGAAGAGAAGAAAGAAAAAGTCCAAGAAGAAGAAGAAAGAGAGAAAAAAGAAAAAAATACAAGAAGAAGAAGAAGAGAAAAAGAAAAATCTGCAAAAAGAATAAGAATAGATAGACGAAAGTAGAAGAATAGATGAAAGGAAAAGAAGAAGGAAGGAAGGAAGGGAAGAAGAATGAAGAATAAGAATCAGAATGAAGAAGAATGAAGAAGTAGAAAAATGAAAGAAAAAGAAAGAAAGAAGTTTAAAGAGATGAAAGACTACCATTCAATGACAATGAAGAGGTCCTCCACACTCCCCAACGAAGCCCAAATACAAAACACTATTTGACCCACAGATGGGATCTTAACAGGTACTACCACTTTATATCAGTAGACAAGGGAATAATGGCTATGGAAGGGTACTCCACACTCTGAACCCAAGACCAAATACAAAACTAAATTTGACCCGCACATGGGACCCTAACAGGTACCCCGTTGTATCAGAGTGGACTTGGGTGTAATGGCTTTGAAAGGGCGCTCCACACTCTTTATAGCTTCAGAAGTGGAACCTCACCACTAGATCCAGTTTAACATCATACTTAGGACCCCAAATCAAACCTCTATTTGACCCATAGATGGGATCCTAACTGGTACTACCACACCGGGTCAGAGTGTGTCTGAGAGTAATGGCAATGAAAGGAGTACTTCCCACTTCCCAGTACAGAAACCTCACCACTAGATCCATTTGAAAGATTATTGGTCACAAAGAAACTAGTAATTATTTCAAGTCGTTTGAAAAGAGTTGACAAAGATCGGACTGTTGGATTATTTAATATCGATCGTATTAAGCGACTTTGAACTTCAGTCGTCCTGGTACGTTCACTTACGGATCAATATCCTTGGAAAAATCGGGTCACTTTCTTGTACAAAGTGGACTTGAGAGTAATGGCAATGAAATGATATTCCATACTCCCCAGATCTCCAGAACTGCAGATGATACAAGTTGGGATATTCCATGGCTTGGCAATAGGACTGCACTTGTCTACAGACAAGGTGATATCAGATCAAGGAGATATTAAATGATATAGGTGATATTAGATCAAGTAGTGCAATATACTTTGATTCAATGGATGGTTGGTTGGGTGAGATTTTACAGCATCTCAACCCTTGTTGGGTTATTTCATGCTGAACACATTTTTGTTTTATTCGTTCTTGTTGGGTATTCAATTTTTTTAAAACACCATTTTGATACTCCTTTTTTAAAAATCTATTTAACCCATAGATGAAATCCTAACAGGTACTACCACTCCGGGTCATGGTGGACCTGGGAGTAATGGTGATAAAGGAATACTTCACATTCCCCAGAGTTTGAGAATTGGAACTTCACCACTACATGCAGTTCAATGTCAGATTCAGTGGAAGAGACAGAAAAATGATATTTCAAAGACAAATGAACGAAGAAGAATTACACGATATGAGATATCATCTAAGCCTGGACTGTGGAATGTTAACAATTTATACTTGATAGAATAAAGGGCATCTAGAGAAGGCGGAGGATACAACGACTAGAACATTATGGCTATAATAACAATCAAGATAGGGATACTAGTCCTATTCAGTGAAGCGGCCATGTTTACACTGTAAAGATAGCAAGCAAAACGATGCGATCAGGCTCAAACTTCGATCACGTGATCCCACAATGCCAACTATAAGCACGCATAAATATGAACGTACAATGGACTCAGTTCCCTAATCTCTAAGCATACATTTTGATTTGTTTTGGTTTGGTTTATTTTACGACACTTCAACCTCAGTGGCTCATTTAATGCCGACAATGTTTTGAAATAAATTCATTCTTAATGGATACTCAATTTTTTATGATGTAATGTATATGCATAAACCTAGGTACCACCCTCACAGTAATCTGATTGGTTAGTGTCGACCATAAATACTTAAAACTATAGTGGTACAATCGCCTGTTACTACTACGCCTACTACAACACCGACTACTCTGACGTACTACTATTACTGCGACGTACTAGATTAATACTTATCTGCGAGTACACCTCCCTACAACTTTTACTAATATATACCTTACCCCGGATATATCATTTTATAAACACATTTTTCTATTTAACGCATAGATGGGACCCTAACAGGTACTACCACTCCGGATCAGAGTGGACCAGGGAACAATGGTGATGAAGAGATGCTCCACATTCCCCAAACCTCCAGATCTGGAACCTCAGATAGTGTTTAACACCATTCCCAGGACATGTAGACCCTCAGAAACCGCTTTCTAGCACATATAATTACCAACCCCTCCACACGAGCAGGATGTGACACAAGGTCAATTTCTTAAGCGGAGTTCAACAGGTTTGAATTCAGAGTTTTCGTTCTCCTAGACCGGTTGCCTAACCAAGTTGACTGTCTAACTGACTTACTTCAATAGAACCCTGTCTGCCCTACTATTTATCCATAGCTGGTGGGAGAGTAGGATTCATACCTTTCCCAAGAGTATTAACGCTAAGTGAAATGCGATTACCACATTCAGTATTTGAACTCGGGGTGACGAATCCAATTCCCTTTCTAGCACATATATGATAAAAGGTTTTGGGGTTGCCATAAGAGCAATAGGGATTCTAGGCATAAAATAACTCCGACTGGTTGACATGCCGTTAGAATAAATCTATCTATCGGTCTGCCACCTGTTGCAGTTTCGCACTCATTAACATTTTTATTATCGAGGGTGAATGATGAGGTGAATTTAAATTTAGTTGATTTCAAAGTCGATGAAAAAGATTTGAAATTTAATTGTCAAAGATTGAATTAAAACGTTTTTTTATTCCTTAACTTTCTTTGGTAAATATCAAAGAATTCTTTTCTTATGTTTAATTCCTGATGGTAAGATTTTATTTTTTTAGTTTCGTTTTTTTTAAATTTTTTATTATGTTTTTTTTATTTATTTATTTTGGATACGAACAATTTGCTTTGTCTTGAACCACAAATCTCAGTTTGTATTTTTTTTAATTTTCTTTTTTTTTTTCTTTTTTCTTTCTTCGAGATCAGAAGAGTAACCAGAGGAGAAAGAAAGAAAGAACGAAAGGAAGTAAGAAAGAAAAAGGAAGGAAGGAAGGAAGGAAGAAAGAAAGAAGAGTAAAGTCGAAAGAAAGAAAGGAAGGAAGAAGGGTAAAAGCAGAAGAAAGGAAGAAAGAAAGAGTAAACACAGAAGAAAGAAAGAAAGAAAGAAAGAAAGAAAGAGAGACTAAACACAGAAGAAAAATTGAAAGAAGAGAGAAAGAAAAGAAAGAAGTGTGAGAAAAGAGAGTGAAATCAGAAGAAAGAAAGAAAGAAAGAAAGAAAGAAAAAAGGAAACATGAAAGAAAGAAAGAAAGAAAGAAAGAAAAAAAGGGTAAAAGAGGAAGAAAGAAAGAGTAAACACAGAAGAAAGAAAGGAAGGAAGAAAGAAAGAAAGAAAGAAAGAAAGGAAGGAAGAAAAAGGGTAAAAGCAGAAGGAAGGAAGGAAGAAAGAAAGAATGAATGAAAGAAAGAAGTGTGTGAAGAGAGTGAAAGCAGAAGAAAGAAAGGAAACATGGAAGAAAAAAAAAAGAAAGAAAGAAAGAAAGAAAGAGACTAAACGCGAAAGAAAGAAAGGAAGAAAGAAAGAAGTTTAAAAGCAGAAGAAAGAAAGAAAGAAATGTTTTATTTATATAATAATTTTTTTTCTTTATTTATTATTTTTTTGGTTTTGTTTTCGATACGAACAATTTGCTTTGTCTTGAAAAACACATTTTAGCATTTGTTTATTTTTTATTTCTATTTTTGTTTTGTTTCTTCGAGATCAAATTCTTTGAGTTTATTGAGATAGATTTAATTTATTGCTTTACACAATTTTTGTATAAACTCTCATTTGTATAAACTTGATGTAAAACATTTTTAAAAAGTCATTAGTCAAATATGAAACTAAAATACTAATTTAGAAGCAAAACAGGAGGCAATTATTGGTAAAATTCTCACACTAGTTGAAAAGTAAGAAACGTACGAACTCATCAATCCTCTAATAGCTTGCATAGTGCCCGTCAAAAATTAGTATTATTTCCATTATTCAGAATATTGTCCTCATCTTCATTGTTATCTGTACAACGTTTCGGTCGATGTGCCCTCCGGCCTTCTTCAGGTATTGTCGGACTCGGGAACCTTCTTTTCGGACTCGGGAACCTTTTTTTCGAACTCGGGAACCTTCTAGTCGTAATCGGGAACCTTCTTGTCGTAATCGGGAGCCATCATGGAACTTTGAACCTAACCCTTTATTCAGTCCACGGTGGTATCCTGTTCTCATTCCGCTAACCATAGATAACAATGAAGATGAGGACAATAGTCCGAATAATCCAAATAATACTAATCATCAAGCCTCATCTCAAAAATTCAGAGAAATAGCGTACATAAAAATAAAGATGAGGACAATAGTCCGAATAATACAAATAATACTAATCATCAAGCCTCATCTAAAAAATTCAGAGAAATAGTGTACATAAAAATAAAGATGAGGACAATAGTCCGAATAATACAAATAATACTAATTATCAAGCCTCATCTAAAAAATTCAGAGAAATACCGTCAAAAATTGTTGGCTTATCTTCATATTGCTCGGTGTTTCTGGTTGGTGATGAGTCAAGAACGAAGGACATTGATCGACAGAGATCCTTTCAAAAACTGGTTAAGCCAGAAGTCAGGGTACTATTATTATCACCCGTGGTCAGGATTGAACGTGCAACATACAGACGAATGTTGCTTAGAAATGTATTACAGTGATGTTGATATGTACGCATCCTGCGTCCCTGACTCACAAAACAAAAAAGACGCAGTAAAATCGTACCCATGCGCCCAGTGTTTTTCTTTTTTCTTTCCTCGCCATTTCAAGCCAACTGTAAATACATTTCAATAGTTTCTTAGAAACGAATTACACAGGATAGGTTACAAGGTAGGAGTCAGGCAGCTTTAGTTATGACCCATACATTTTCCCGTGGACTCATTCAAAGCAAATCTGTGCGTCCCAGGACGCACTAAATCAAAATCTATCAGCATCGCTGGTATTAACCCAACTCTTGTGTCCGACTGGATAAATAATTGAAATAAATGTTTAAGCGTTTTTTTTTGTTTGTTTGTTTGTTTTGTTTTTTTTTTCGGTTCTGTTGTCTCTTGAAAATATTCCTTTGGTTTTTCGTCATTTTTTCGAATTGAAAAAGACTTTTTAAAAATTTTCTCTTCTTTATTGCTTCTTCTTAACCTCTAATAACAACTGTTTTTTATTTATTCAACTTCCTTTCTTTCTTTTCTTCTTCTTCTCTTCTTCTTCTTCTTCTTCTTATTATTATTATTATTATTATTATTATTATTATTATTATTATTATTATTATGTATACCTCTCTTCTTCTTCTTCTTCTTCTTCTTCTTCTTTTATTATTATTATTATTATTATTATTATTATTCTGTATACCTCTTTCTTTTCTTCTTTTCTTCTTCTTCTTCTTCTCTTCTTCTTCTTATTATTTTATTATATTATTATTATTATATTATTATTCTGTATACCTCTCTTCTTCTTCTTCTTCTTCTTCTTCTTCTTCTCTTTATTATTATTATTATTATTATTATTATTATTATTCTGTATACTTCTTCTTCTTCTTCTTCCTTCTCTTCTTCTTCTTCTTCTTCTTCTTCTTCTTCTTATTATTATTATTATTATTATTATTATTATTATGTATACCTCTCTTCTTCTTCTTCTTCTTCTTCTTCTTCTTCTTCTTCTTCCATCAAGCTATTCTTCTTCTTTTCTTCTTCTTTTGTATACCTCTCCTATTTTTCTTATTTTCTTCTTTCATTTATCTATTCTTCTTGTCTTGTGTATCCCACTCCTCCTCCTCTTCTTCTTCTTCTTCTTCTTCTTCTTCTTCTTCTTCTTCTTCTTCCATCAAGCTATTCTTGTTCTTTTTCTTCTTCTTCTTCTTCTTCTTCTTCTCTTCTCTTGTGTATACTCTCCTATTTTTCTTATTTCTTCTTTTCATTTATCTATTCTTCTTCTGCTTGTGTATCCTACTCTTCTTCTTCTTCTTCTTCTTTTTTTTCTTCTTCTTGTGTATACCTCACCTATTCTTCTTCTTTTTCTTTTTCTTTCATTTATCTCTTCTTCTTCTTCTTCTTCTTCTTCTTCTTCTTCTTCTTCTTCTTCTTCTTCTTCTTGTCATCCCCCTTAATCAAACCTCAATCAACAGACACAGCACGTCGATGCTGTTATAACAAGAGCAAATGTTTGCCAAGCGAGAAAAGCAATCCTCCATTGACTTCCGGTCACGTGGGCAAACCACTTCCGTTATTGAGAGAAGAAGAAGAAAAAAAAAGGAACTAGTCGCTAAGACGCATGTGACATCACTTAAGAAATATTTCGAACGGCGCCGCAGTTATTGAATTCTCTAAAAAAGGATGGAAAAGATGCTAGCTTCCTTAAGGTTGGTGCAATATTTGAACTCTTCAAAAAAAGGAGGGAAAAATGTTAGCTTTCGTAATGCTTCTTCTTCCTTCTTTTATATATCAGGTTCTTCTTCTTTTTCTTTCTTTCATATATCTATTCTTCTTCTTCTTCTTTCTTCTTCTTCTTCTTCTTCTTCTTCTTCTTCTTCTTTCTTCTTTCTTTCTTTCTTTCTTTCTTCATCTATCTATCCTTCTCTTCTTTCTTTCTTTCTTTCATCTATCTATCCTTCTCCTTCTTCTTTCTTCTTTCTTTCTTTCTTTCATCTATCTATCCTTCTCCTTCTTCTTTCTTTCTTTCTTTCTTTCATCTATCTATCCTTCTCCTTCTACTTTCTTTCTACTTTCTTTCTTTCATCTATCTATCCCTTTTCTTCTTTTTCTTCTTCCCTCTTTCATCTATTTCTTCTTCTCCTTCTTCTTCTTTTATTCATCTCTTCTTTTTCTTCTTTTTCTTTTATTTATCTCTTCTTCTTCTTCTTCTTCTTCTTCTTCTTCTTCTTCTTCTTCTATCTATCTATCTATCTATCTATTAATCTTCTTCTTCTTCTTCTTCTTCTTCTTCTTCTTCTTCTTCTTCTTCTTCCTTTTTCATCTATCTATTCTTCTTCTTCTTCTATTTATCTATTCTTCTTATTCTTCTTCCTTCCTTCATTAAGGTTGGTGCAATATTTGAACTCTTCAAAAAAGGAGGTAAAATATGCTATATTTCTTCATGTTAGTGCAATTTGACAAAAGACGTCAAATACAAGTGGAATTTCGCTTGAATATTATGAAAAAGCGTCATTGAAGCCGAGCTACAAAATGACAAATGATGATTGAAGATTTTC